>CAWUFW010007561.1:600000-994337 GCA_963921515.1 Calotriton arnoldi
TTGTACAAAAGTGTAAGTTTACGTTTGTGAATCAAGCCCTGTCCTTGTAGTTTCTGTTCTTTCTACTATTTTTGCCAACTTTATATCGTTTATATATTTGTTATTTGTGATTAGCTTTGTGCGCATTAAAATACTTAAATTTAATACATGTAAAAGCACTGACTTGGGAAGGGAATGGTGTTTGAGTATCATTAATCCGCGTTTTATTGAGTTCTGTGTTCCAACCCTGAGGGAGCCTTAGACCGCTCTTCCGTCAACTGGTAACAGGGTGTGTTTGGTTTTCAGTTTGTTGTGACAATGGTACAGCAACCCTTAGCACTAAACGAAATTACCTTCATTGAAACAACTGAGTCCCAGGAACCTCTGGACGCCATTGCCCTTTTCACCACCCACCCCAAGAAAACTCCTCACACATTTCCTGTAAAATAGTATAATCACTTTTAGAATGGAAATATTTTGGTGAATCAAGTAGCCATTTTACCGCAGAAAGTATGTTTTTACAGTAAACTTTAAAAATGCACCATTTAATAATCTAATTTATGAGCCAAAATGTAGACATTCTCAGTACTCTCAGTACTAACGTATTTCCCTTCTGAAATATGTATGACTGCAGGATAACGTTGACATTGAATGTATATGTTGTCCCTGATGTAACAACTTAACTTATTTTAATCTACAGTGATGCGATCTGAAAAATATACCCTAAAAAGTCTATCTGGCCAATTTGTCCGGCTTTATGCAGATCATTAAGTTGCTCAGACAGTCTGAATGATGTCTTTCCTTATACTGAAAAGGAATACATCAGAGATCTGAAAGTAGATTTTGGCCTCTGAATGCGACTTGCTGCCTGATTAAAAAATACATTCAGATGGACTCGCCCTCTTCCATTTGCTTGCTTTGAAGGGCTTACTCTTGGTTTTTCACAGGATATTAAACATTAGAGATGTAAATGAAACCGTATGGATTTCAAACACTCTAATTTGCCAGCATACCCCATTTAGATATCAATCACAGGTCAAATTTAATTAGGGGTCATGTAGCAAACCGTGCCAAAGGAATATATAGAATATGTGTGGTATTCCTGGTGTTATAATGAAAGCTGTAATATGCTTCTGCCTTGCAGGTGGTGCTAATTTGCCACAAAACCCACCGCCCTCAAAGCCTCAAAAATATTTTAATTGTTTCCTTTCGTGAGCATTAATTGGCCTTCTTTTTATGGGACTTGCGGTAGGGAATTCTGTGTATTGACTTCGGCTCGCGCACCTACGTAGTTTCTCCACCTGCACCTGCCCCTAACCCCAGACTTTCTGTTTACAATTGCAGAGCCAGTGACTTCTGCAAGACTTTCAAAGGTCAGACCACCGTAGAACACTTCCCCTTTCTTCTGACTGAAAATAAACGCATTTCTCCAAATTATTACCTTTAGTCCTCAGCCTTTTCAGAGTTATAAACTTGCTTATTTATTCAGCAGTCAATTTAGAGATAATGAGCACAAACGGTTGGCTACTGGAACATTATGCAACAAAATGAAAATTAAGCTTTCACAGAAAGTTTGTTTGCCTCGGGGTTTATTCAATACCACTATGTGAACTAAGAGAAGGATGAAACTGTGAAGTGACATTGATAGCATATGTGTTGCCACTGAACGATGAATTGGTATTTTCTTTTTTTCGATTGCCAAGTTTTCAAGGAGTTGAGATAATTTTTTTCGTTCGCTTTTGGAATCACTCGGCTGCCATTGGTGTTGCTTTACTGTTTCTTTGTCCTTTGCATTTCAGGTTAGAGTTTATGTATATAGATGAAAGGTATGTATGTGTAGTAGGTAGGCAAGGTTGGACTGAAACAGACAATAGACCCGGGAACCAAAATAAAATTGGCCTCCATTAGCCAATCAGATAGCCAAAAAAGTGGCCCACATACAGTTTTGAACTTGTAAAGATACCCTGTGTAGATGTTTTGCAAGTTATGGGAGACTGCATGCATTTGTGCTTCCTGCAGGCAATTTTTGTGGTCATATCTGGGAAATCAACAATACAAATCTGCCTACCAGACCATAAAACAGGCCCACATACAGCTAAAAAGTGGTCCACAGTCTGGCCTGTCAGACAAGCCCTTCTAGCATTTTCAGTTTGCCCTATAGGCCTGTCCGGCCCTGGTAGTATGTCTTAATGAGAATACTTGGGTGTCACCTATGAGGGCTTGCGATGCTGCTATTGTGTAGTTGCAAACAAGTATGGTGTTCAGTGTCATAGAAATGTGGGTTAAATTGAGCAGGCTTTGCCGGTCTTTTCACTTGTTGCTCAGTCTGAGGTATTGTATAGCTTGCACATATACAGATGCAGCCCGTGCAGGTAAGAGCGGTGGGGCAGGGTTTTCTTTTTTTTAAAAGTTTCCCTCATTGTCGTATGTCCAATCCCACCCACTCTCCCCACCACTCTTACCTGCACGGGCCATGCATGCACATATAGTTTGAGCTATATGGGTGTCATATGTCCTAAAGGTGAAGAGCTTTGTGTCACCGGGGAGGCAAGAGATGTGCCCTGATCCTGTTGTGGCAAATATCACCTTTATGCTGATGACACACAACTATACTACAAAATAACATCACCCAGAGACATCCTTCATCTGAATGCCACACTTAACAAGATACAAGACTGGTTCAAATAAGTGATGCTCAAAGATGTGTTGGATTGTAGACATCCAACACATTTTCTACATATATATCTTGATGAGCCCTTGAGTAAATTATGGAGATATATCAAGTGAACTAGGCAGAAGATATCCACATAAGGTTCATAGGGGCATATTAACAAGAGGGGGAGATAAAATTATCGCCGCTTTAGCGTCTGTTTTCGGCCGAAAAGCGGCAATAATTTTATCGCAAGATTAGCAAGGACACGCTAGCGCGTGAGTCCGTGAATTAGCACCCGCTTTGCATCTCGACGTTAATGAGATGCAAAGTAGGCGTACCTCAATATGCTACATGGGTAAATATCGCGAAGGCAGCTTCGCGATATATACAACAATGCTCCGGCCGGCGTAGCGATAAACAAAATCGTACTAACCGGCCATTAACGCTGGATTTTAACGTCTGCTAAAATCCAGTGTTAGGCATACTTTGCATGGGAGGTGGATTATGCTGATACGACCACAGGGTCGTATCAGCAAGGTTATCGCTGTTTTCCATGGAACATCGCTGGAAAACCAGCGATGTTCCATGGAAAACACCGCTATCGCTGGAATAATTATCGCCATTGCGCTATGCGTTGTTAATACAGCGCTAGCATGGCGATAATTTCCAGCGATAGCCGGCGATAAGAAATCTCACGCTAAGCGCAGCAGCGATAATTATCGCTGCTGCTTGATAATATGCCCCATAGTATCTAGGCTCCCCCTAAGCCTGATTTTTACAATAAAGGGCATCAATCCGGAGTTGGCTCTTAAAGTGTTTGCTTTATCTCTTGAACGGTAGCAGTGCGACTTTTGTTGTAGGAATGCTGCTCTGATTCCATGGAGAGCTCAGCCAAGATGCGCAGGGCCTTCAGTCAGATTCACCAGGCAGTTGAAAGTCAGTGGGTGCTTAAAAGGTAGGTCACATGGGATTAGATGGAAAAGTGTTGCACTCGAATTTTGGAACCTCTGAAGTCAGAATGTGTACTGAGATTCTGTCCATTGGCGTAGGCCAAATATGAGAGCACAAATGCTTTGGTGTCTTGGACTCACTGAGGAATTGCCCATTATATGGAACAAACAGTTAAACAAACTGAACAGATGGAATGGCATGTTGAAATAACGCGATGTGTTTAATATCTATATTTTTTATTTGTGTTTCTTATAACACAAAAGACCCAAGCTGGTAGCAGAATGCTTTATTTGAGGAACAGTTAAAAGAATAGACATGAAATTATATTTTGAGGTACGTCAAATACAGATTTACAAGTTAGCCAATTGTGTCTCAAGGGAGGGTTTGAGTGGAATTGCTAATATACAACCATCATTAAATACAAATGTACAATAATGGTAACTTATTCATATAAGTAAAGAAGCTGGCACTAGACATCATAGTTGTTTCCAATTTGTAGGAAGTAAGGAGAAGAGAACACACTAATAACTAAGATTTCTGCTATCTTTTAAATTGATTCCGATCCACTCATAAAGGTTATTGTAGCTGGAACAGACCTTCAGCTTTCGTTTGAAGAGTTTTTAGAATGGGTTTGTTCTGAGGGCCAGAAGGATGGAGTTCTATACCCTGAGACCACTTCCTGAGAGAAACATTTCATTGTGTTTTCTGAAGAGTAAATATTCAAGCAGCAGGGTGGTGTCATTCCCCTGAAGCTCCTTATGCTCCTGTACTACCCAAACCTGCTCCTTGTGCTCCTACCTTCCCCAATACTGTAGCCTTACCAAGGAACAAGGTGACCAGGAGTACTACACCTTCTCGGAGGGGCGATAATGACCTTAGTGTGTGCAGGATGTAGGCGGGCATCCAAGTGAACACCAAGCACATTGAGAGTGCCTGTTCTCGAGGGATTATGTGCAATTTCATGACATTTCTCTGAGAAGGTGGTAAATACAAGCATTTTGGACTGTGCAAGAGCAGGGGGCAGGGAAGGGATGCTAGGAAATAGCAGACAATGTGGGTCAGCAGGGGGAGCAATCCATTCTCCCAAGGGTCGAGACCAAGCTGCCTTTACAGCTTGAGCCTCATATGATTTTCCAGCCAGATGTTCCTGCCAGTAAAATTGGGTCCTGTGTTCCCACATCTGGAAAATCCAGGTGCAGGAACGCGGGCTGGATTTAAATGTGCAGAGCCATATGCCACCCTGAGGAGAAAAATGCTCCGCCAAATTTATAATGAAGTTCATTTACTTATGGTGCTACTGCAAGTTTGACTCCATGGTGAGATGACATCATGAACAGGTCATTGCAAAGAACTTCTTGGTGAAGAAGAATGTATGAGAAGCCATAAAAGAGGGGTTGTTGGTCATACATATATATATACAGATGCATATATTTTTGAAAACATGCTATAAAAGAAAACACCACCAGGTTGCTCTAGTTCTATTCTGAAGGCAAATAATAGACAATTCAAGCAAACGTATGAAACATCAAGAATAAATACCTTCATTTTATTGTAAAAACTCTTGGAAGACACATAGACAAAAAGACAAATCTAAAGATAGATATGATGCCTCACAAATAACGGGCTGCACTTTTTTAAAGATGTGAAAATAGATAGTCAAAATGACACAGGGCAAAATTGTGTGTAAAACTGCATGAAATATATTGTTGACATGCTTGTGTATAAAAGAGGGTAGTCATCAGCGAGGTAAACTGCCTAAAACACATCAGTAAATGCATATCATCACAGCATGTTGCTGGTATTACAACATGAAACCTAGCGAACCCCTTCTTAATCACATAAAGTTATACTTGATTGCTGTTTCTGGTAGAGGGTGGTATAATCCTTAGACAGCAGAACAAAGGGCCATTATTAAGGAGACATAGCCACATTTTGCACACAAAATGTGATGGAAGTAATGCTTGCAAAATGTCTAACCACTGACAATCGCTTGGGGTAACATTTCAACCCATCATTCTTTTGCCCACCATGCCACCTCAGATTAGACCCAACCATATGCAAATCAGTCTTGGTCCTACTCCAGTAGGAACAGTCCCGCCCAAACTGCCAAGCCAGGTCCCCTATGAACTGGAACACAAGCAACCTAGGTCAGTTTCTGCCTAATTGGACCTCTTCAGTCATGTGAAGAGGGAGCAAGGGACCCATGTCTGAGCATAACTTTGGCCACTCAGGGTATTATATCAAACCCACAAAAGGTGGTGGAGGAATGCTTGCACTAAGTCTAACCCTTGGCAATCACTTGGGGTTGAATTCCAACCTATCATCAGTGAATCTCTCTGTGTTTTCAGGTGGCTTCCTCTTAGTACCCTCCCCTCATTTGAGCCCCTCACCCAAAAGCTTCCTTCTCTTCCTATTTCCTCCTCCTACCCCAACTCACCCTATGTGTCTTTTCAAGTGTTCTTTATTTTTTATTTTTAGGTGTGGGTTTCTTCAAGTATCCTCCATTCCTATTCTTTTTGGCTTAATACTACTTCCTCCTCTCCTCCCACCATACTTTCTCTAATGCCAATGAGGCTCTTACCCCGTTCTTTTTTGTGCACCTAGATCCTACCTTAATTTTCCTCCCATCTCTTCTCTTTGCTGTGCTTATTGTGTCTTCTTTAAATCCTTCATCTTCTGTGGCCATCTTCTTCTGTTCTTTCTATTATCTGTTTTACCGTTCTATGTGACAATAGACATAAAAAAGACTACAGCAACTCATATTTTATTTTTCTTTGGAATAATTCCCCTTTGTACAAAATAAATCATTCTATTACTCCTAATCTGTTAGACATTCTAAGAATTGTTAATTATTTTCTGTATAACAGGCACAGGAAACCAGGTCATGTCAGGCATATTTCTTTTCACAAAAATCATCAGATTTTAATGGAAAAGGTAGTTCTTCACTACGATAATTCCCTTAAATGGAGTTTCTGCAGCCTGGCATTCTCAATTTTGAGAACTTGCTACAATGAGGTAGAGCCCACTGCTGGCCAGGAACCATGCCAATTAGGAGAGCTGTGAGTCATTTGGGTCTTCTGAGGTCAAAACAGAAATGCCTTAGGATTACAGCTTTACACTATGAAGCCTGTTTTTCCAGGATGAGAGCAGCCAGAATGCTTGGTAAAAGATTAGTTGCCACCATGTAGATTACAAATAAGATGGAATTTCAGGAAGATTGAGTTTGCAATATTTATTTTCATCTGTAGACATTTTGGTTTTGGGATATATATTCAGATTCTTACATTAAGTTGAGTTGCTCTGGATAACCACCACCCTGATTTCCCTATCTGATCTAAGATATTGATAGAATAGTCTGGAGGGGTGAGTAAGCCCATAAGTGCCTTGGAGGAATCATTCAGTGCATTTCAGTTAGGAACTCTGGGTCTACATTTGTAGTAAGTCTGCAAACTCTAAACTGTGTATTACTGTCAACCTCCAATTATGAGAAAGCAACCGAATGAGGAGTGCTAATATGCTGATAAATAAGTTATTCTGATTTTGACCAGTTTGCCAGGGTTAAAGCATTTCATGCTGAATTGTAGTTCATGAATTCTCGTACTATCATAATGGGACTTTTATAAATCTTTTAAGGAGGCCTACTAGATCCTGTTTTGGTATAGTTTAGTAAAAGGTATTGTAAGAAATGGGGTTATTGGATGGGGGGCGTCAACTCAGGCAGCAACCACAAACCTTGTCATGGTGAGCCACAACAGTCACTAAATTAACCTGTGCTTAACCCTCTGGTAGCTTGGCACAAAGCAGTCAGGCTTAACTTAGAGGCAATGTGTAACGTATTTATGCAGCACACAAATAGCAATAAAGTGAAAACACAACACAAGAAAATCTCAAACCAATTTAGAAAACTATAGTACATTTTAATAAATAAAATCATACCAGAATGACAAAAATCCAATCAGTAGATCCAGAAGTATTCAATTTTAAAGTCAATATTGCACCTAAAAGCACAAAGCGCCACTCACAGTCAACTGGTCAAGTTATGCCAGGGGAAAGTCACAAGACACTAGTTCAGGTTGAAGCGATAGTCTGCTAAAACATTACCTCCTCAGGAGCAGGGAGAGCATCGCAGATCATAATCGCCGTAGTGTGAAGATCAGGTCGAGTGGCATGGGCTGTTGTTGCTGTAGCGAGAAGAGCTGTTTGGGCTCCATGGACAGTTAATTGCTGGAGCTTCATGTTGGAAGTCTGAGCGGGCTGTCTTTGCTGTAGTGCAAAGCATATATCTCGAGTTGCCTGTCGTCGCTGGTGGGTGGTAGTGCTGTGAGTCACGTTCACAGGAGCTTTGCATTGGTGGCCTTCATGAGCAGCACAGTCTCGGCGTGAACTGGCCCGTTAGCTGTTGCAAAGAGCCCAAAGCTTCAGGATTTCACCTTTCTGTACAGGAGGAGCTCAACTGACAAACAGTCCAAGACCTGAGGAGGCGCCTCTGGGGGATCGGAAACTCACTCCAGCCCACGACCGCAGCCTCAGGCAGGTCCAGTTGCGGGTCCAGCCACGTCCAGTGCAGCAGGTCATCTGGGCAGTTACAGGGAGGCCCTTCGACCTTATTGTGTCCTGGTAGCTCAGACAGGAGGTCAACCAATTGATCCTTGTAGTCCCTCAGGTAAACTGGAATGAAGGGGGCAGGTCAGACTACTTTCTCATAGAGCAGTTCTGTCCTCAAGAAACAGGGCAGCCCTCTCGGGGTGAAAGCAGTCCTCAAGCAGCAGGGCAGTCCTGTAGTAGCAGTAGGGCAGTCCTCTAAGGAGCAAGGCCGGCCTCAAGCAACACAGGAGTACTCTGGGGAACAAGGCAGTCCTACTTCTGTAATGTCCCCAGGTCTAGGAGTGTACTGAAAAGTGGCTCTGTAGGTCCAATATTTATACCGGGTGCCTTTGAAGTGTGGGATTCTCTATATTGCCCTCACATCTGGTTCTGTAAAGTTGTTCCCTTCCCCTGTCAAAACTCCAAGTAGTCTGGGTTACAAAATATAAGTGTCGGGTTCCTTTGTGTGTGCAGAAGGCAAACCCCTTTAAAATGTAAGTGAGCCGGGGTACAAATCCATCCTCAACTATTCTAGCAGGATGGCCCATATTTTCCAGACCTAATCCTCTTTTGTGTCATTTTCTGGGAGGAATACGCAAACCCTAACTGCAAAGCCATTCACACTCATGTGATCGAGGATATTGGCAGAAAGCACAAATGGTTAGGACAAGAAGATGGCAGCTTTCTAAAAGTGGCGTTTTCAGAATTGTGATTTAAAATCTGACTTTACTATTAAAGAGGATTTTATATTACAATTCATTTGAATCTAAGCATCATATATCTATCTGCTCCCAATCAAAAGTTATCACTTATTAAATGTAATAAGGTAACGCGGTGGTAGTCAATGGGAGAGATAGGCCTTGTTTCAGGGATTCTGCTGGGTCACAGAACTATGCTCGGGATCATGGAACCTTAGCGGGCAGGGACTGAGTCTCCTACCACCTGAGGACCTATGAGCCCGAGACCGACTAGCTATAGTGTCGCACTTGCCCTCCTACTCACTCACAGAAGAACAAGTGATTAGACACCCCAGAAAACAACACTCCCGACCCTCTCAGGAATCGAGGTTGCAGGACACCCCCTTTCGCTCTCACATTCGTACTAGTCCACAATAAGATCTGACAGAGACACGAGAAAAGTTTAAAATGTTTATTTTAACTATTGTGCTCCAGTATGCAGTATACGTGCCACAATAAGTAAGAAGATGCCTAACACAAATACGATCAGCATAGTAAGTAGTCCATAAATCATAAAAGGAGCTGTCATTATATAAGACAGGGTAGCCTAAACCCCTCCCCTTCTACAGAAGCAAAGTGATTATATATCCGAAGATTTCTGTGTGTTGGCAGAAGACCCCGTACTTAAGCATGCACAGATGAAAGTTCCACATCTCAGGTGCTGTCACGATTTCTTCCCTGGAAAGATCCCTCTCTAAGTGTGTTGTTACCTATACTGTGCATAGCTATATAACTAAGTGCATGTTCCCAAACAACAGCTGCATTTGTGTGTTTTGTCTAGGTGCTGAGGCCTGACCAGAACAAAATAACAAGGGTTGTTTGACCCTGTCTATGGTGTGCAGACTAAATCCCAGGAAAGGACAGAATGCAAAAACACCAGCAGGTTCTGGGTGAAAGTACAGTGTGGCACCAAGCAAAATACATTTGTATAGTAACGTGCGCAAGGCAGAGGGCAGTCTGCAACATGCTCCTGCTAACACAGGGAAAATGACAATGGGCCTGCACAGGACATATGACACCCTCCTCTTGGGCAGGATGGTAGCACCAAAATGACGACAGAAATCAGGTGATAAGCAGAACCAAAGCATTCAAAAAGTTTGTAGTTAGTGTCTTCTATAGGGACTATGGCCAAATTGGAAGAAAAGATTTTCCGTGAAAAATGTATCCAATTACAGCGTATCGCCGGGACTCAGTATGTAGGATGCCAAGTGAAAAGACAAGAATTCCAGTAAGAAATCCGAACCTTCCAATTTGAAATGTCAGACATCCAGTTGAGCATGTCAAAGGAACAAGCATGCTCCTCGTATCCAGTTGTCGACAAGACCATGAATGGACAACCTGTGGTGATTTCGATGAAACTAAGATCCAGTAGACACTGCGCAGCTGCACAGGAATCACCTCCGGGCACTGGCCGCAACGCTGGGTTGTACACAAGCTGCATACCCAAGGAACAGTCCTGGTTATGGGCCACTAAGGGACCCATCAACAGTTCGAAAACCAGGGCAGTGTGGGATAGTGTAGCCAGGCAAACATCTAGGGCCCATTGAAAGGGGCACCGGATGCAAGAGAACCCAGGAGGTACACAGGTGAAGTAAGCATAGTGGAAGGTTAGACAAAATTCGGCATCCAGAGACTCTAAGGGCACCATTCCAAAAAGTTGTAGCATTCGCTTATGGTACAACTGCAGTGATGCCTGTCTGGGCAGGACCTCAAATGAAGCAGCCATTGCGCAATAGCAGGAACAGCACGATGATGCCGCAAATTAAGACGAGCATTAGCAGGAACCCACCGAATACCCTGGAAAAAATGGAATGTATAAAAGCTGGTATTACTCCAAAAATAGTTTGAAATGATGTCATGAGGCCGGAGCCCACAAGTTTAAAAAAGTGTGCAAGGCATGTGGTATCAGATGCATTAAATATTTGATGTATCAATTACGAATGTAGGGGGAGATTTATGTTTACCAATGACTATCTCACTAGCAGTTTCGCCACCTGCAATTCGAATGGTCTCACGTGCCGAAGTGAGAGCCACTTCTTGTTGAAACAATAACACTTTGAGTCTGCTTAGCTTATTGAAATCCGTTTTCAGAGTTGGAAAGGAATGCCACAACAAACTATCTACCAGGCCTGGGCGTAGTTCGTGGAGTTTCGCTACGCGAAGTGACAAAAAAACTCTGCGAAGTTCCTCAAGTGGCTGAGTGCAGTGCAAACTGCCATTCGCGCTGGTCTTCCTGCTGCTCGGGTAGAAATTCAACCCGAGCGGCAGCTCGCGCTCGTGAACTTACCGTTCGTGAGTGCGAGCAGGGAAAAATCTCCGCTGCACTACGCGAAGTGGAGTTTTCTGCCCTCCGCGGAGCGCGGAGTGCAGAAAACTCCACAAACTCCGTGAAGGGAGTGGAGTTCACCGCCCAGGCCTACTATCTACACTCCCATGTGGAGGGGGACACAGGACGTTGTTGCAACAAGTAACTAACTGGGAAACAGACACCACATACGATATTCATGCCCGCAGAACACAACAGTCCTGATTATTAAGGACGAAATAACTGCCATTCGAAAGCAGTGTGAGAGTGGGAGTAATTGCAGGAACAGGAGTTCCTTTCAAATAACAAGCGAGATTGGGGGCAGAAACACAACAGGCGTGGTGAAGTTTTACTTGTTGACACACAAAGAAATGACCAGCAGTGGAGTCGCACCATTCCCCTGTAAGAAAAACTTCTCTCTCAGCTCATTGACAACGATATGTGAAGGGCAGGGACCATAACTCATGTATGTAGCAGCTCCCAAGGGGCTCATATCTACCTACTGGGAGTGTTTCATGCAGGCAGTGAACTGAAACATCGAAATGTGCAATGAGATAACCCTGTGTATTAACCATACTGCAGAATGAGTTTCAGCTACAGTGAAGGGAAGTTGTTTAAGTTCCTCTGTATGTAGCATGGTGTAACTAGCATCTTTCATAGCCATTGATTGCTGTTTACGTGTCAAATTAAATGGTAACTACACCGCGCTGCAATTAAGGTGATGCTGGGGAACGAGCCCAATCTTAAGTGTTTGCAGTGTCCAGCCAAATTGCATGACTGATCTAAGTTGATTCTGACCATGATACTAGGTAGAGACTTGAGTTTGCACAATATCAATTACAGATGACACAATATTGGGAAACAGTCAGAACACTGCGGTCTTAACCACGAGTGTTCCGACTTCGCAAGCTAAACCAAGCTTGCCTTAACCACGCATATGCCTTAACCACGCATGTGCGTGGTTAGGGCAATGCGCGGTCTAGCTGCTGGCTGCTGGGGATGAAAGCAGGAAGTCCTCGCAGGATGAGATCCGCAATGAGGTAAGTGGGGCTGGGCTGTAGTTTTCTGGGCTGGGGGTAGTTTCTGGGCTGGGGGGGTCTGGGTAGTTTTCTGGGCTAGGGGGTCAGGGTAGTTTTCTGGGCTAGGTGGGTTGGGGGTAGTTTTTGGGGCTGGGGGGTTGGGGTAGTTTTCTGAGCTCGGGGTTGCAAACAAAGCCTATGCACACGCTACAGTGTTAAGTGAAAGTTCAAATGTGTACATATGAAAAGATGCACGCAAATAAAGTCTTGTAAGATGTTCTTCTTGTTTTAATTCAATGAGAAAACACAGGGTCCAGCAACACGTGTTTCGTCCTAAGGGTAGTGACCCTGGACTTCTTCAGGGCTGGAAGTAATACAAAACAAGCTCACTTTACATTGATGTCAGAAACGTCGTGTGTGTAACACGGAAATGAACAAGACCATACACGAAAGATTAGGTGACAAAACGTGTGTTGATATGTCACAGTATAGTAAACGTGGCAGACGTCGTCACCACGTGGGGAAACCTTAATTGCACAGACATTGAGAGATGGCGTGAGCGGAAAATGCCAGGTGATTGGCGTGAGAGAAGGAAAAGAAAAAATTGCAATGTGTGTTTACAACGCAGTGCTGGTGTCGTGGGAGCATGCGTACATAATGTGTGTATGCTAGTGCCTACATATCAAGCCATGCGTGCTCCTAAATCATTGATAGCTGGTAGAAAGTAAATTTAACCGTGGAAACAGGACTGAATGCTGTTGAGTCAAAATAGTTGAAAGAACATGCAAAGGAAGCAACAGTAGCGTGATAACCTAAACATTAAATACAAACTAAAATCGAGTGAAAAGGGACTGTAGAAGGAAAAGAGGACGCATACCTGTCAAGTGAACAAATAACTTAGACCTGGGGAAATTAGATACAAAGAGGCTAATTAATAAGCTGAAGAAATACTAAGTGAAAAAATGTACTAAAGAGTAGTGCCCGAGAGGTAAAACCTCACCTAAAAGCCGGTGTTAATTCCAACCCGGCTGGTCATAGGCAGAACCAAATGGATCTTTGTAGTAAAGACTCCGTCAATCTGGGAATATAAATTTGACCTATTACTGCTAAAAAAAACAAAAAGGCTTAGAGTGCAGGTCATGTTGGAACGGTAAGAACCTCACCTAAAAGCCTCACCAGGGCATCGGAAAAGCTAAAAATTAATCCTCCGAAAATGGCTTCGTGATACTGTAGATAAAAGAATAAGACCTGTCAATGCTGTTTACTGCGAACAGTAGTTAACATACCAGGTCTGATTTTATGTGGTCATGATACGAGAGTAAAAGCCCTGTGTTCCCTTACCTTGGAATGTAAAGGGCCTCGTCTATTTTGATGCGTCCCGATGTAGGTTGAGACTCAAAAGTTAGGCGGATATGTATATAGGCCGGAATATGCCTCAGAAGTCTGTCATTCTGTAGGAATGGACAAACAGTAGTATTACACTAAAGTATTGCAAAAAGGGAAAGCCAAAGCCACTAATTGAAAGAGGCTGCAAAACGTGGGAAACGGGAGAATAAATACCTTCAAGCGAGTATGCTGCAACCATAATCCAAGCACTCCCGGGAACGCGTAGAAAACGGATGCTGTTTGGGAAATGACCCGGAAGTGTTTAAATAATGTCCTTCTCATAAAGAGCTAGAACGCAAGGCGAAGTTGTGCCTACAGGAACCGTGGAACACGAATGGAGTACGTGTAAATGAGGAAATTTGATCTGTAAAGTTCACACGATAAGCGAAATTGGAAATAGTAGTATAGGGCCGTTCTAATGTTATTCGTGTACAAGTTGTAACTGTGGTGTTAACTCATCGTGATGAGTGCGTGGCAGTGAGGAAAAGAAAAGGAGAGAGACGGAACGCCACCAGTAACAGATATCACACTATGGTTTCAAAAGCGCACATGCATAAATTGTACATTAGTAATGGTTCACGGTGCGCACAAAGTAACATGTAATGAAACTCACAGTGGGCATATTATAACATGAGGGTCGATACAGTAAAACAGTCAGTTATAGTGGAATGTGCAATCAAGTTAACCTAATGTATCATAACATTGAAAATGGGAGGTGAAAGCTAGTAGGAATTAGGGACAGCGATACATAAGGGGAAGAATAAGCAGACAGGTGTTTAGCGGAAAATTACCAATCCTAGGAAAATCATGTGTATGAGGCTCTTGCTTAAGACAATACTGAGGTTGCTGAAGTCTGTGATTAGCCTGACTGGATGCTTGTCCGTAACCTTCTGTTCTCTGTTTTTGAATGTGTCATTCCTACATGTTTTTTTGATCCTACTCTCTGCTCTCGCTAGGTTGGGTTGTGTGTATCCCCTATTCTTGAACCTTGCTTTCATGCTTGCAAGGCAGGACTTGAAGTCATCATCGTTACTACAGTTCCTTCTGGCCCTGGTGAATTCGCCAAATGGGATGGCTAGGATCTGATGTGGCGGGTGTGCACTTGTGTCATGGAAGATGGAGTTGCAGGCGGTGTCTTTGCGGAAAAGGCGGCTATGTAGTGCATTCTCCCTCACATATAGGGCCATATGTATCAAGCCTTTTTCCCATTTGCAAACGGGCAGATTCTCAGAATCGGCCCGTTTGCGAATTGGAAAAAGCCTTTTGGGATGTATCATCCCAAAGGCCATCGCAAAATAGAGAATTGCAAAATTTGCGATTCTCTATTTTGTGAATGCAATTAAGGAATTGCAAATTGCGATTCCTTAAATGCAATTCTGGAAGCACCAGAAATTTGCTATTTGGCCATAGGAATTGCAAATTACCACCAACTTCAAGTTGGTGGTAATTTGCGATTTTCTTTAAAAAAGCACTTTTTAGATTTTTTAAAAGTGCCATATGTCGCACATACATGCCCTTAGGGCATGTATGTGCGCAAAATGTGCACACAGGCATATTTCAGGGGTGCAACAGGGTGTCCTTTTGGCACCCTTGCAACCTTGAAATTGCATTCTCAATTTGCGATTCTCTAATTGGTAATCGCAAATTGAGAATGTCTTCCCATTCATTCCTATGGGCCTTCTAGCCCATAGGAATGAATGGAAGGTATTCCTTATTTGCGAATCTCAATTTGCGATTCGCAAATAAGGAATATGTAGGATTTGCAAAATTTTTAGCAAATCCTACATACATTGCATTTTGCGATTCTCTAATTGCGATTCGCTAAAAATCGCAATTTGAGAATCGCAAAACTCTTTTTTGATACATATGGCCCATAGTTCTACATCTAAGAAAGTGACACTAACCTCGCTGATTGTGTGAGTGAACTTGATGTCATAGGAGTTGGTGTTAAGATATGCGCAAAATTGGACGAGTTTCTCCTTAGTGCCAGACCAGATTAAGAGACAATCGTCAATGTAGCGCCCCCAGAAAATAATGGAGTCACTGTATGAGCTACCTTTGCTGCCCCAGATCCAATATTCCTCTAGACCGCCCATAAAGAGGTTCGCAAAGGATGGTGAAAATTTGGAGCCCATAGCTACTCCCCTTTTCTGTCTGTACCAATGTTGTTCAAATAGGAAGACATTATTCTCTAGAATGAGTTCCATCATTGACATGTTGGTGTGCTGCCACTGTGTTGCTGCTCTCTTGTGAAGATGTCTTTGTATTTCCTTAAGACCGAGTTCTGGTTTAATGCTCGTGTATAAGGACACGACGTCAAGTGAAGCTAGGATCATGCCTGGCTCCCAATTCAAATCTGTGAGGATGCTGAGAATGTGCTTGGTGTCCCTAATGTAGGAAGGGAGATTCTGCACTAGAGGACCAAGAAACAAATCAACGTATTGGGCAAGCCGTTCTGTTGGTCCCCCTATTCCAGATACAATAGGTCTACCTGGCGGAAAAGGGAAGTGTTTATGTATCTTAGGGAGGGGTGTAAAGGCACGGGAATGTTGGTCTGAAGACCTTAAGGTACATTAGCTCATCATCGTCGATCAGACCGGCTCTATGCCAGTCAGTAAGATGTTTGTTGATTCTGAATGTTAATAGTCCTACGGGGTTCTGATGAAGACTCTCGTAACAAGTCACATCATTGAGTTGTGTCATGATCTCCCTGATGTAATCTAGTCTGTTCATCACGACTACGTTGCCCACCTTGTCAGCTTCTCTTATTATGATCTCGTCATCAGTGGCTAGTGTGTTGAGAGCCTGACGCTCACCTGGGAGGAGATTGTCACGGTGTCTAGTTCTGTTGTGGCAGCTTGAGTCACTATATTTGTTTATGTCTTCTAGGACCAGTTGGTAGAAAGTACCAATTGAATTGCCCCCTGGTAGGGTGGGTGTCTATTTGGACTTGTTCCTCAAACCACTAGTCAGTGTGTAGTCTGGCTCCACCTCTAATTCTTCTAGGACTGTCTCCATCTGGTATGGTGTATGTTCCATGTCTGTGAGTGATAGCAGTAAGTGTGTATCATACACATCCTGTATGCTTAGTACATCTAAGTCGGAATATTCGTGTTTCTTTTATTCGGCATAGGATTATTAGTGAAAAACTTCTTCAATTTGAGATTTCGCACAAACTTAAACAAATCAATTTTAAGATTGAAAATATCCCCCTTTACCTTCGGGTTAAAGCTCAAACCTTTCTCTTAAAGGGAGATCATGTCATTGGTCAGTGTCTTGGAGGAGAGGTTGATAACATCAACACCTTTCTAAGCACTGTCCATCACTTCCTGTTGTCTCCTGATCTTAGTTTCCTTCTGTATTCTTCTTTGTCCTGCTCTCTTTCCTCTACGGGTCTTGTGTCCTGATCTGTTCTTCTGGGCTGTGCTCTGTTGCCCTTTCTGATTCTCTGCACCTCCCTTAAAAAAGAAAAATTGCCTGGTCTAGTTTCCCCAGAGGTACCTGCATTGTTCTCAATGTCACTATCGCTGGTAGGAGGGGTGCTCAAAGAGGTAGAGCTGGATGAGATAGAGATTGTCTCAGTTCTGTTAGATCTATTTTTCTCATGGCCCTCTTGCAGCAATTGGTCATACTTTTTGGCGATGGTAAAAATTCTACCCTCTTTATAGTCTATCTCGTCGCGTCTCAATTTTCTGGCTTTCCTTTCTTTAATATCATTCTGATGCTTCAAGAGAATGTCATTTAGTATTAAGTAGTTCTTCTCGGTTGCTTCCTTCAGGTCTAAGTCCCTGATTTCTTTCTCAAGGAGTGAGATCTCAACCTGTAACTTTGAGATCTTGCGGTCAGCATTCTCAATAAGGATGTTCATTAATGTATTTGAATTTGCCGTAAGTGCCTCCTCCCATTGTTTGAGGAGGTCATCTTCTAGATCGTCGTATGGGAATATCTGAGATCTCAGACCTCTTGGTACTCTGTTGAGTCTCAGATATTGTTTCAGGGTAGCTCCATCCCACCACTTGGAGTTCTGATTTTTCTTTAGTCTTTCAAGCCTCAGGAATTTGTCTCTGAGGCCTTCCTTTCTTTGAAGGTTCCCACTATTGGGACCCACGCTAATGGTATTACCCTTAGCCAGGTTATCAAAAAGTTCTTCTGCTACTCTGTCTCTGTCCATGTTTAGAGATGTAATGACGTAGCGGCTGCCTATCCTGACTCAATCGTAACTATAGCAGAGGTGGCAGTTTAATAAACACAGGGGGGCATATTATCTAGATCTTGCGATAATTATCGCAAAGCGCGTTTAGCGCCTTTTTTATTATTGCCGACTACCGCTGGATTGCATCGCCGTGTTAGCGGCGTATTAGCAACGCTTTGCTAACAGGCGAAATACAATCCAGCGATAGACAGCGATAATGATCATTAGCGTGTGAAATCCAGCGAGGATTTCACAGCGCTAATGAAAAGCTTGGTAATAGGGGAGTGTGGACTTAACCATACAATCCACCTCCCATAGGCAATAATGCTAAGTCAGGTTTTATTCAGGCGTTAGGTCCTTGCGATATTGGGGTCTTAGCGCGCCTTTTCTCATCGCTTCGCTGCTCAGGGGCAGCGTTGGTAATAGCGCGATGTTGGTTTAGCGAGCTTTTCACATGTCGTCCTGGGAGGGAACGCCTACTTTTCATCTCATTAGCGATGTATATCGCTAAGTTGCGTGACGTTAGGAATTCGGCTGCTTACATGCGCTAATGCATGTTAGCGCCGCCTTCCTAATAGGGCGATAGGAATATCGCCGCTTTAGCGGCAAAAAGTGCCGCTAAAGCGGCGATAATGCCCTTGATAATATGCCCCAGGAAGTTTGATGGCGCGCGCTAAGTGTCGTTCAGAATCCAGAATCTTTGCGGTGCACAAGGTGAGGGAAAAGGTGAGGGAAAACCACTAAAAACCCCCTAAATGCGGACCGAGGTCCTGACAACTGCAAACAAAGCCTATGCACACGCTACAGTGTTAAGTGAAAGTTCAAATGTGTACATATGAAAAGATGCAAGCAAATGAAGTCTTGTAAGATGTTCTTCTTGTTTTAATTTAATGAGAAAACACAGGGTCCAGCCAACACGTGTAGTAAACGTCACCAATTGGGGAAACCTTCATTGCACAGACATTGAGAGATGGCGTGAGCAGAAAATACCAGGTGATTGGCGTGAGAGAAGGAAAAGAAAAAATTGCAATGTGTGTTTACGACGCAGTGTTCACTTGACAGGCATGCATCCTCTTTTCCTTCTACAGTCCCTTTTCACTCGGTTTTAGTTTGTCTTTAACGTTTAGGTTATCACGCTACTGTTGCTTCCTTTGCATGTTCTTTCAACTATTTTGACTCGACAGCATTCAGTCCTGATTCCACGGTTAAATTTACTTTCTACCAGCTATCAATGATTTAGGAGCACGCATGGCTTGATATGTAGGCACTAGCATACACACATTATGTACGCATGCTCCCACGACACCTGGCATTTTCCGCTCACGCCATCTCTCAATGTCTGTGCAATGAAGGTTTCCCCACGTGGTAACGACGTCTGCCACGTTTACTATACTGTGACATATCAACACACGTTTTGTCACCTAATCTTTCGTGTATGGTCTTGTTCATTTCCGTGTTACACACACGACGTTTCTGACATCAATGTAAAGTGAGCTTGTTTTGTATTACTTCCAGCCCTGAAGAAGTCCAGGGTCACTACCCTTAGGATGAAACACGTGTTGGCTGGACCCTGTGCTTTCTCATTAAATTAAAACAAGAAGAACATCTTACAATACTTCATTTGCTTGCATCTTTTCATATGTACACATTTGAACTTTCACTTAACACTGTAGCGTGTGCATAGGCTTTGTTTGCAGTTGTCAGGACCTCGGTCCGCATTTAGGGGGTTTTTAGTGGTTTTCCCTCACCCTGTGTACCGCAAAGATTCTGGATTCTTTACTGAACGACACTTAGTGTGCGCCATCAAACTTCCTGTGTTTATTAAACTGCCACCTCTGCTATGGGGGTTGGGGGTTGTTTTCTGGGCTGGAGGGTTGGGGGTAGTTTTGTGGGCGGGGGTGGATCAGGGTAGTTTTCTGGGCTGGGGGTGGGTGAGGGGTAGTTTTCTGGGCTGCGCGGTCGGGATAGTTTTCAGGGCTGGGGGGTCGGGGTAGTTTTCTGGGCTGGGGGGAGTTTGGGTTAGTTTTCTGGGCTGGGGGAGGTTCGGGCTAGTTTTCAGGGCTGGGGTCAGAGGTAGTTTTCAGGGCTGGGGGTTTGGGGCTAGATTTTTGGGCTGGGGGACTCGGTGTAGTTTTCAGGGCTGGGGGGCTTGGAGGTCGTTTTCAGGGCTGGGGGGGGGGCCAGGGGTAGTTTTCTGAGCTGAGGAGGGTTGGAGTAGTTTTCAGGGCTGGGGTAGTGTCGGGGTAGTTTTTTTAATTAGGGGTTAGGATGTTAGGCCTAAGGGCAGTGGAAGGGGTTGGGGTAGTTTTAGGGACAGTGTGGGGGGTGGGAGGGGGTCGGGATACTGCTTAAGGGACAGGGTTTTAGGCCTCAGGGCAGGGGTAGGGGAATGGGTAGTCAGGGTAGTTTTTAGGAATCAGGGGAGGGTAGGGTAATTTTTAGGGCTTGGGGGAACGGGGTAGTTTTTTAATAAAAACAGGGGTTAGGGTTTTAGGCCTAAGGGCAGAGGAAGGGGTTGTGGTAGTTGTAGGAACAGCGCAAGGGGGTCGGAGGGGGCCGAGATAGTGTTTAAGGGTTAGGGATGGCATGGGGGTTTGGAGAGGGTCAGGGTATTTGGACCTCAGGACGAGGAGGGGGGTGGGGGGAGTTTGTAGCTTAGGGCAGAGGGAGGGGGATCACGAGCTTATCCACGCATACCCCTTTACCATTCATGCCTTTACCATGAAATTACGTGGTAAAGGCATGCATGGTAAAGGAATGCGTGGTTAAGACGCATTCGTTGTTTAGGTTGCATGGTAGAGGCACCCGTGGTTTAGTCAGTCGTGCCTCTATCATACAACCCACTGCATCAGATGGCTTAGTCGAAGGCAAATGGGTTTTAGCCAGAGTGTCACAACAGTTTTGTAGATCCCGTAAGACAGCACAGTGGTTATCTACATCAAAGGTTGCGGAAGCCGCCACAACGTCTAGGTCATCAAGGTCTGAAACAAACATCTTGATGCCAAAGAACATTTTGTATGGGGTCCGCCCACCCAGAGATCTTCTTGGGAGGTTATTAAGAGCACATTGAAACCCATAAAGATGAGTTAACCTGCCACGGCCTGTACCTAATACCCTTGCTGTTAAAGATTGCTTTAAGTCACGGTTCATCCGCTCCACAACAGAATTGCCCTGCTGGCCTATATGGAGATAAGAAATGCACCTGCACTCCCATTGACATCATCGAATCTCTGTACGCCTTTGAGGGGAAAGCAGGACCCTGATCTGAATGGAAAGTGCCACAGGCATAAGTGCAGCCAAAGACATGCAAAA
Organism: Calotriton arnoldi; assembly: GCA_963921515.1. Lineage (NCBI taxonomy): Eukaryota > Metazoa > Chordata > Amphibia > Caudata > Salamandridae > Calotriton > Calotriton arnoldi. The sequence goes on from CAWUFW010007561.1 coordinate 621,119, forward strand.
CATTTATAACAGTGCAAGCGTCAGCCGAGCGCTGTGGCCAGACCCATAGGAACCTAGTGCTAGAATCCACTGCAACCAAAATATATTTGAAAGCTTTATCAGATATTAGAGGGCCGCAATGATCAAGATAAATGCAGCCAAACAGCTGAGTGGAAATAAAAAGTAGAACAGTAGAACTTTTAATTTGTTGGCAAACTACACAACAAAGTACAAGTCGTCAAGTCTGCTGGTATAAACCGTGCCACCAATAGCGCTGCTGTAAAAGCGAAACAGTGGTAGCCACTCCTGCATGTGCAGAACCAATACCTTAATGAGCGGCCACTATCAAAGACTGTCTGTGGTCAAGTTGGGAATCAGACGATCACCAACCCCAGGAATGGAGACAAATGGAACTTTATCAGTAGTGAACTGATAAGTATATTTAGAAGGAAAACCCTGAGGAAAGGGAGTACCATCCAGAGTTGCGACGATGGCCGCCAAAATGTCTTCATCAATTTTAGTCTTAAAACTTGTAACTGTAGCTACTTTAACAGTGGCTACTGCAGATTTGGCTGCTTCATCAGCCATGGAATTCGCAACAGCGTGCGCTCCTGCACGTTGATGGCTCAATGTATGTACAACATGTGTAAGTGGCAGACATTCTTTAAGAGCGGCCACTCGAACCCAAAGCGTTTTATGCTTTATCGTGTTACTTTTTGAATCCCAAAAATCATTTTGTTTCCAAAAATACAAATTGTCATTGAATGACTGTACACTATAGAAAGAATCACACGCAACAAGGGTAGGTAATTAAGGATCAGCATATTCGAGAGCTGAATGGAGAGCCCTCAATTCGGCCAGCTGGGCCATAAATCCCCAAGGGACTGGATATGAACCAAGGTAGAGTGGAAAACTCCATCCTTCATTGAACGTATGACAATAGCACAAGCAGCGGAGTAAGATTGTTTAGAACCAATGGCCGGTTGAACCAAACCACAAGAGGAAGAACAGAAGAAGGCAGAGGGTGAATGTGTTCATACTGGAGAAACTCTTGCGTTTGCAAGGAAGGGTCAAAAACAAATCTGACATCAACGGATGTCAAAGACCTAGCCTATTGAACCAAACTAGGATGCAGAACTCTAGAATTAGGAACACTAGTTTTGTGACCGCTTCAAAGGCCGGCACTGGCGAAATGACAAAAATGTGTTTACCTTGAGCAAGAGGACATTCTTTAAGAATAGCCATCCGCATTGCAGTTAAAAAAAATTCAGTAGAAGAGAAACTCAGTTCTGCAGGGGTATATAGGTGCGATTTATAAGTAATTGGGACAGTGTCACCTTCAATAAATTTCCCATAAGTGAAGCCGATAGCACAGGCAAAATCCGGATGACCAAATTGGTAGTATTCAACCTAGTCTGTGTGTATTGCATAGCAAGCAAATCAGATTGTAAAGCACGCAACACCCCAGTGTGTGCTAGAAGCCAGGACGAAGCAGAAAAGGATAGGTGTATAAGGCATAAAGAGGTTTGATATGCTGAGCATAGTCAGGAATGTAAGTCCTGCCAAAATTAAAAAAACCTAGCAGAGACTGAAGCTTGTTAAGGGTAGAAAGAGGTTGCAATTGTGCACATTTCTTCAAAAGGTGGGATGCTAATCTCCTACCCTCGTTCGTCAATTCATAACCAGAAACAGAACGGCCAGAAACCCAATATGCGATTTCGCAAAATTGAACTTGTAGCCTAGAGCAGCAAATTGCGTGATGATGCGATCCACCCTCGCGAGATGGGGATTTAACTCATCATCTGTCAGGTATATGTCATCGACATAAGAGAAAGCATCAGGATCAATATCATGCAAAAGAGACACAATATGTGCCGCAAAGACCCTGGAACTATTCTTATATCCCATTGGTAGTCTGGCGTATCGCCACTGGGAACCAAGGGCGCTGAACACAGACAAGTCTTGGCTAACAGGAGCCAGGTTATGACTGAATAATCCATTAGAAATATCTAGTTTAGTTTTAAACCTTTTACACATGATATTATTGATCAAAGATGCACTATGTGTGTTTTGCACTGCAAAAGTACGAGTATGACTATTCAGAATCAGAATCAGAATATACTTTATTCGATTTCAATACATATTAAAATCATAAAAGTCACATTTAAAACATTCTTAAAAATTGAAAATCCATTATACAAAAATTATCCAAACAGCTTCTCTTTGGGAAAATTTCCATCAATTATTATATTAGTCAGCCTAAACATTTAGTACAGAAAATACGCATTAGGCATTTTTAACAAAAAGACCATTACCTAGTAATACTGTTTCTTTTTCTCATTATACTTTTCAGGAAGCCAATCATGATGGTCACACAAAAGACATTTTCCAATAATTGCAAATATAAAAAGGCAGGGCAACATTGCCTCCAACCCCCTTATTTTAAAAATGGCAAAATCCATCTAGCTCTTTCATTTGAATATATTTTACAAAAAAGAATCACGTGAATAGTTGATTGAATTGAGATATTGTCACAGGGACAGTGACATAGATTTCTGGACCAATCATTGGCGGTGGGAAAACTGACCAGACGGTGGAAACAATCAAACCTAAACCTTGTGAGGACATATATGTCGTATCCTCCATTACACCAGACCAAATAGGGTTGTATACAATTGGTTACCAATGTCAACTGATGCTGAATCACTGTGCGTTTATTCATCTCCTGTGCAACTCTTAAAGACTCTAAGTGTGTCAAGCAAAGTAGTTTAAAATCTTTCCTTGAAATAGAACTCATGTTTTCTGGGGATATATAAAAATCATAACGATCAATGTCCAATAAAATTTTTCTAATATAATTCAACCAATTAATCCCACTCACATGATCCAATTTCATTGTATCCTTAATAATATCTCTATTCAATCCGGTACTAGTAGATGTCCAAACTCGATGCCATAAATATAGAGGTTGCATTCTGATCATATCCGAAATATAGGGAATCCCCAATTCACTATGACAATTAAAAACTGGAGAACTTTGTGGGACCGCTAAAATAAATCTTAAAAATTTATTTTCAACTAATTGAATTGGGGAGACATCATGGAAACCCCAAATTCCTGCCCCAAACATTGCAATACTCATGCACTTAGCTTGATAAATTTTGAGGAGGATCTCCGTGGGCCTTTTGCCCATTTTATTTGCAAAATTAATCAGTGCCGCTATTGACCTCCTAAATAGGAGACTCCTACTCTTAATCGCTGGTCCCCAGGAACCGGTACACTCGAATAAAACGCCCAGATAAGAAAACGTACTGGTTGAGGCTATCCTATCTTTCCTGACTGACAGACTTCTACATTTGCTTCTCCCCTTCCCACATGACATTACAAATGTTTTTTTAACATTAAGTTTTAAACCTCGGCTGTCCATAAAGCTAATGTATGTGGCAAGGGCTCTCTGTAGTCCCAACTGAGTTCTGGCCATAAGCACCGCGTCATCTGCGTAGAGAAGAGATACTATCGGCTTATTGTTGATCCGTGGTGGATCTCTCGCCCCGGCCACCAGTTCCTCCTCTAAAGCGTTAGTGTATAGAGAGAAGAGGAACGGTGCCAGGACGCAACCTTGTCTCACCCCCCTCTCCACACGGAATGCCGCCGTACATTCTCCCTTCAGCCCGTACCTCACCTTTGCACTGGCCCCAGAATATAGTTGTATTAAAAATTGCACCAGAACTGGGTCAACCTTTAGATCCATCTTGATTTTCCACAGTCTACTGTGAATAACACAGTCGAATGCGGCCGTGAGGTCAACAAAGGCTACATAAAGCTTGCCAGCCTTAGCTTGTGTATACTTCCCCATTAAAATGCTAAGATTTAAGACCTGCTCGTTAGTCCCTAGCCCCTGTCTAAAACCATATTGGACCGAGCTCAAGATATTGTTATCCTCCGCCCATATTTGTAGTCTGTTCAAAACAACCCTGCCTGCTACCTTCACCAAAGCATCTAAAAGAGATATTGGTCGATAGCAGGCTGGATTGTCCCGATCCCCTTTTTTAAAAATCGGTATAATCACAGATTCTGACCAAGACCTAATAAATCCCCTTGTACAACAAGCTTCTAAAACCCGTGTTAGCAAAGGGGACCATAATGATGGGGTGGATTTAAATAAATCCATCGGCACACCGTCAGGTCCCGGTGCCTTACCTCCCTTACTATCATTGATAGCCGCTATCACCTCCTGATGTTTTATATGCATCTGGATAGGGGAAAATCCAACAGAGCCTTCCCAATGTTGCATTTCAGTATCTAAATAATTTTCTTCCTTCCCCTTGCTGCTGTACACATTTGAAAAGAAATCAGTCCATGATTTTTCGTCGATTGCAACCTCAATCTTTGCTCCATCATTATTAGAAAAGAACGGGGCGTTTACTGCCTGCCAGAAAGAGGTGCAGTCCTTACGTAGGGATGCTTCATACAGAGAGTCCCATGCTTGATCTTTTAATTCTTTCTTTCGTATTTTTCTGGCAAGATTATATGCCTTCCTGCTTTCTCTAATTTCCCCCTGATCTCTTACAGTTCTATGCAGTGCGGTTTTCAAGCTAGTATAAGTCTTGGTACAATTAGAATCAAACCAACCTTTTTCCTTCATAGGGGCTCCCTTAAACTGAGCTGTAAGCGAGTTTTGGACCACAGTAGTGATTTGAGCAAATGCCCTCAAGGTGTCATCAAAAGCAGTATTTTCTTGTAGACATGCTACTATATAATCATATGCTTTAGTAATAATCTGTTTATTGAGCACCTCTGGATCTTTCCTACCCCATCGCAGGGAGTAACCATTTTGGCGGACTAAAGCAATATTTTGGGTCCATGCCAGACTATTATTATTAGAGCGATCACCCTGCTTGGGGAGGATTATATTAATACTTATGGGCAGGTGGTCGCTCAAAACGTTATGATGGGTTTTAAATTTATCGAACCAAGTAGCATAGCGGTTTGGAACAATTATAAAGTCATTTGTGGATTCACACCCTCTGCCAATGAATGTATAATCAAAATCCACCGACGGAGAGCACAAAAATGAACAAATCCCAAGTCATGTGATGCCATTAAATCATTAAACTTTTCTCCCCTATCAGTATGAACAAAATGAATCATGGGTTCGTTCTCTTCATTTACTACACCACACTGCCCAGAACCAGCCTGAGGGCAAATGCTTACATTAAAATCACCTCCCCAAATCATAATCATATCAAAACCTTTTGCAGCTCCTATTTTGTCCAATTCCTCACTGAGTGACTTTAAAGTATCACCCAATTGTCCCTTCTCAGTATTATTATAGAAATTGACTACAGACACAGCTATATTACAGTTCAGGTAAATAATAACAATTTGATAAAATATTGCTGATTTAATCATTTCAATTCTTAAAACCCCCAGCAAATTTGAGATATAAACACATATCCCTCCCTTGTGTCTCCCATGGGTTGACCTTTTTGCTGGCGTATGATAGGTCTTATACCCATCAATATTTATTTCATCCAGCAGCAAAGTCTCCTGAAAACATAGGATATCAAAGCTGCGGATAAAGTCTATCCAGATGGAGTTATTCACCTTGGTTTGCAGGCCAGCAATATTCCAGAAGAGCACATTGATACCCACAGATGCACATACATTAGGAATAGTGTTGACCAGACGTTTCGAAACCGGACCCATATCCTCCGCCCTCCTTGGATCACTGATCATACTTTCATCGCTGGTTTTACTGGACAATGATCCATCCAATTCCTCCCTGCTACTCATTGTATTTCTCTGATCGATATTGAGTTCTCTGACATAAAATGTTGGAGTCCTCTCCCGGGTGATATGGTGTATCAAACTTTCTTCGCCGGTACATTGATCATTTATATCAGGGAGTCAATCATTCTCGTCTAGGGATTGAAGGGGCCCAAATATATTTGACACCTCTAAGTTGTACGTTGAGTGATTGGCGGGCTGCGTGCGTAGGTACGGGCTTAAATGCCTGTTAGTTGTTTTAGGCTGGTAAAAATAGCCCAGGGGGAGAACTTTTATACCTGCCACCATGTTATTAGTGTCGTTGGTTCTAAGAAAAATTTCTTGAACCAATAAAGGATTCCCCAAAGAAAGAACAATGCAGTCCCCTCGGAAGACTTTCCTGCTTGTGCCCACCCAAGGGACGCGTCTTAAAGGCAGAGAACATCTCTCTTGTTAAACCTACTCTTTGTCCCAAGCAGTGAATAGCACTATTCCTCAGGGTGATCCATGTTTCATTACCCCCCTCAGGCGTTGAAGGGACATTAGTCAGGACGACTGTGTATGGAGTGGAAAGCAGGGGGCAAATTTAAATTCTGCAATTTAGATGAATGATCATACATGTTTAAACTGGAAGACCCTAGGCTAGGGCGTAAATCTCTGACCAGAGGTCCACCCTGCTGTACTTCTGATCTTCCTTTTTCAGCTTCCCTAGGGTCCACCTCTTTATACGGCGCTCTACCTCTCATAGTTTCATTTGAGCTCTTCGGTCTTGAGGCACTATGATTCCTGTCCCTCTCATCAATCTGGTTACCAGTGCTCATAGAGCTAACTGGTAAAATCTGGTTAGAAGACCTTATAACGCTACAATCTCTATCGTCAGATTTCTGTTTTATATTCACCTCCTTAGCGTAATTCAAATGTTGTTTCTCTATTATAATTTCCAGCCCTGGTTCTATTCTATCTAATCTTGCCTCTAAGGTACCAATCGATTGTCTAATATACTGAGTAAGATCAGTAATCAAACTTACTAGCCCAAGTATTTCATTAGTAGGTGGGGCATTGCCCTTGCTTTTATTTCGTGAAACCAGATCTTTATCTTTACCTTTATGATTTAACAGGGTGCCTTTCCCCTGCTGCTTGTTGGCTTTAGGCTTGTTTATAACAGGCACAGAAGGTACCTGATGTATAATTGGCAACAGATTCCCAGATAATTCCTTCGTTTTAGAGTTACAAGATCTTTTTGGCGGAGGGAGTAACTCTATATCTGGGTCAATAAGTGATATCTCATCTCTGATAACCTGGATGCAACCATTTAAAGGCTCCTCGTCCGCATTAGTTAAAATACCAACATCCGTACTCTCAATATGTTGTGGGTCTATGACTTTGCTGTTTAGTAAAGAACCCTGTGAATCCTTAGTTAAGGACTCCTCTACGGTAGTTATCTGTTTTTCGAGGGCTCCAACCGCCCCCGTAAGATATTTCAACAGAGTCATGTTAGCATCTTTTGGTTTACTACCTGTTTGCCCAGGATTCATAGTACGTAGTTTTCTCTTACCCATATCCAGTTTATCAAAGCAATTAAAAACTGCGAAATACACAAGCCCTTATAACACAATAATTGTAGTGTATCACTGTCTACTATAATCGCTCCCCTCTATTTCCACCCATCCATGCTGTGGCACTAATTAATTAAATATCACATATAAACCCTCTGTCATAAATATCAAGAATGTGGATCAAAAGTTGCTTACAGGGAAGTTTCAGTTCTTCACCATACCCCGTACAGCGTAACTAAAAGATGTGGCCCAGCCCAGCCTCTTTCAGTCTCTGACGGGCTCAGACGGGCCCGCCCTTGGCCCGGGCTTTGCCCGGCACGTCCCGCGATGCGGGAATTCAGCCCCGCTATATGCGCCACCTGGCGCGAGTTCTCAGGCGTGGGCGGCTCCTGCAGCAAGGCGCTGTGGGCGCTGTAGTCCCGCTGTTTCCCTACAGGGACTGACAAAGTGCAGTAGTGCTGGATACAGGGGCAGGGACACTTAAAAACACGGTCTCCCCAGTTTAAAAGTTCAAAATGCAGCGTTCAGCTTACGGGACAGCAATCAACTATTCAAATGTCTATAATCCAAAACTATGCGATATGAACCATCAGGTTTCAAAACAGGAAAAAGAGGATTATTCATTGCAGAGACACAGGGTTCAATTACACCCTGATATTCTAATTGAGTAAGAGTCTCTTTTACGGATGCTTTAGCATCACATTTGATTGGATATTGAGGCTGCGGCTGTGGAGTAGAACACATGGGAACAACATGTAAAGGAGAATCCTTTTGCCAACCAGCCTGGTAGTGGTATAAGGCAGGGGCCAAAGCAAGAGCCCATGCTGAAGCATTAGCATGCTTAGTCTCGTCAGGGGCGAATTGTGAAAAGGAAGCAATAATCACATCTTCACCTTGAGAACACACTAGAACAATTAGGGGAGGCCAGTTGACCTTCATCAGCAAAATATCATAAGAAGAAGTCAAGTTGTCCCAAAAAATAGCATTAATAGTGAGTTTAATATCACCTTCAATTTGGCTCAGGTGGAGCCACGCAGGTGTCCGTGGTTTCAATAGTTACAAAGTTGTCAGTTGCTTTCCCCTGCAGAAACTGCAGTGAGTGTCTGGCGCACCACGGTAACTTCCGCCGCACTGTTGAGGAGAGTCACTGCCCAACTTCTTTCCAGGAGGAGGGTTCTCACCATCTGGGGCATATGTCACTGTTAAAGCAGCAACTTTCTTCTTCTAGAATGGAGCTCTGTATGCAGGTGGTTCCTCTCTTTTAACTTTCACGTCAAAAGAGCGCTGCAGGTCCCGCTTGGGTTGCGCAGACTCACCCTGTCTGCGATCCTGCCGTCCTCCTTGGTCGTACTGTTGATCAGATGTTTCCTGAAAGGAACGAGGAGAACGAGGATCAGGAACCTGAAGCCCCTCAGGAGTTTTAATTTTAGGGCGATCACGTAAATCATATCTACGTTCAGAAGCGTCAGGTGGCAGTAACCCACCACGAGACCTAGGCTTCTGTTGCTGCTTAGATTTGTCCCATGACATCTTAGGAAAGATAGGATGACCCTCCTTTTTAGGAGGGGCTTACCTTGAGATTTGAGTGGATGGTCTGACCCCCAAATTATTGCGACCTAAGGATGTAAAAACGTCGGCATTAATAATTGGCAACTGATGTTCCCGGTCAACGTCCGCTACAGCTGAAAGGCGTTGACGTACCATCAAGGATGCTGCTTCACCTTTAACATTAGAAATAATCATTTCGGAGTTTTTGGGAAAAATACCCATTAGCTTCATCCCCAAATTTAGGGCAGGACCTGCACCATGTTCGTTCTGTACTTGTTTTAGAATGTTCGGAAAAACGCTCATCGAGGGGGTGCATAACAAAGTTTTTACACTGAGGAAAATACCATTCCCCAGGTGTTGCAGTCAGCCAAGAGGGGAATCAGACCACTAGGCAAGGACATAGTAAGGATCCTATATCTCTCAACAGGACCCGTAAGAGGAAAAAACGCATCAAGCTGATCAATTTTCTGAGCAATCAAAACAGAAAGTCCTCACGATTCTGAGACGTTTGCCCATGACAGAATTATTAATAAAGGGGCTAATAACAAGACCTCCACCATGAGCAGCTTCACAGGTGGCACAGCCCCAGGTGGAGCCACGAGAAAGGCACGGGCAACAAATTGGATCAGGTGTCTAAAGAGGAGAGCAACCTGAGCATACAGCAAATGTACTTCCGCCAAATTGGTGTTGAGATAATTAGGGTATGGAGTAAAACAGGCCAACGCAGGCCAAGTGGCCCCTCAATATGAACAGTAGCAATAGGATGGGGTAGGGTGCCACTAAACCAAATATGGTGCTCCGGGGCCATAAGAGGAACTTCAACAACCGCATAAGGGCTATAAGCTGCCGGTACTGCAGCAGCTGTGTAAGCATGGAAAGAATTATCATTCCCATCCCCAGCGGGAAAGGTAGCCCAGGAGTAAAACACTTTGAAACGGTATGCAGAATCCTCCTCGACTACAAAAACAACCGGAGACCCCGCATTGGGGACTCCATGCTGCAACAAATGTTGTGTAACTACCACGTGGCAATGAGCCGGAATTGCAACCAGTAGAGCCATTAGGGCCAACAAAGGGATTCAAACAATAACACTAAAATGGGTCAAAAACTGTTTAAAATTCAAGCTTGAAAAACCTACAGCAATAGGTAATCCCTATAAACTGAGGATGCAAAGCCCTCCCTCCACGGACGTCTCTGGGAAACGGTGTGAGGGTATTGTGGACAAGCATAAGCGCTACTCAGGGGTCCCGTGAATAAGTACCTGACCAAACGTTGGCGGTGACATGTTGCAGGGATTCTGCAGAGTCACAGAACTATGCTTGGGATCATGGAATCTTAGCACGCAGGGACTGAGTCATCCTACCACCTGAGTACCCAAAAGCCCGGGACAGACTACCTATAGTGTCTCACTTGTCCTCCTACTCACTCACGGAGGAACAAGTGATTAGACACCCCAGAACCCAACACTCCCAACCCTTTCAGGAATCACAGTTGCAGATCACACCCTTTTGTTCTCACACTTGTACTAGTCCACAATTAGATCTGACAGAGACACGAGAAAAGCTTAAGATGTTTATTTAACTATCATACTCTAGTATGCTATATATGTGCCACAGTAAGTAAGAAGATGCCTAACACAAATATGGTCAGCATAGTAAGTAGTTCATAAATCATAAAAGGAGCTGTCATTATCTAAAACAGGATAGCCTAACCCCCTCCCCTTCTACAGAAGCAAAGTGATTTTATATCAGAAGATCTCTGGGTGTTGGCAGCAGACGCCGTACCTTAGCATGCACAGATGAAAGTTCTACATCTCAGGTGCTGTCACGATCTCTTCCCTGGAAAAATCCCTCTCCAAGTGTGTTGTTACCTATTCTGTGCATAGCTATATGACAAAGTATGTGTTCCCAAACAACAGCTGCATTTGTGTGTTTTGTCTAGGTGCTGAGGCCTGACCAGAACAAAATAATAAAGGGCATTGTTGTTTGACCTTGTCTACGATGTGCAGAATAAATCACAGGAAAGGACAGAATGCAAAAGCACCAGCAGGTTCTATGTGAAAGTATAGTGTGGCACAAAGCACAATACGTTTATATAGTAACATGCGCAAAGCACAGGGCAGTCTGCAATGTGCTCCTGCTAACATAGGGAAAATGACAATGGGCATGCACGGGACATATGACAGTTTTACTGTAGTGAGAAAGAACTTTAGGAGTTTTTCACTACCAAGACATGTAAAACTTTAACCCACATGTCCTACCTTTCAAAATACAAGGCACCCTACGTTATGGGCATTTAGGTCCTACCACAGGGATGATCTACGTGTATTAAAAAGGAAGGTTTAGACCTGGCAATAGGTTTATTTTGCCAAGGTGAAATGGCAGTTTTAGAAACCTGCACTACAGGCTGCAGTGGCAAGCCTGAGACATGTTTTAAAAGGCTACTTCAGTGGGTTGCACAATGAGTGCTGCAGGCTCACTAGTAGCATTTAATTTGAAAACCATGGGCACATGCAGCACCATTTACTATGGATTTATAAGTAAATGAGATGTGCCAAAGTAAGTGTAAGACAATTTTACCATGTTTGAAGAAGTGAGCACAAGCACATTAGCACTGGTTAGCACTGGTAAAGTGCACAGAGTCCTAAAGCCAACAAAACAAATTCAGCAAAACAGGAAGGGTGATTGCAAAATGTTTGGGGGATTACCACACCAAGGATGTCCGGCCTAATAGGTATTTAATCAGTGTTTTGTAAACATATGAGGAGTTTCAGCACTGTTGTAGATTTTTATTACTGAGAGGTATCATCGTGTGGTTTGGTTCAATAAGAGTGCTGGGAGAAGAGAAATAGAAATTACATGATTAGAGTTGACAATTTTTTTATGGTGCAACAAATGCAGTACAGGGTGTCATTAAGGTCTAAAGAGAGCATTCTAATTTCTGCTAGTGAAAGCTCTAGGTTGGCTGGCGCTGTACGGAATAGTCAGTGATCCTTTATATATATATATATCGTTCCCTCAAAACTCTGGATTACTGGTCATACAGCACACATTAATGACAAATAAAATCTTTCACTAACTATCTTTGAAGAAGCACCTTCCATATATACATTTATCACGTATCAAAAGGATCTCCTCAAGCTCTGAAATGTATGTAGAAGGGAAATCCAATGTGTGTCAAAAATTCAGAGATAAGGGATATGCTGATAACATCTTTCAAGAGGCATTCAAGAGGCATCAAGAAGAACAGATTAGAAAACCAGACAGGTCTATTGAAAAAAAGCACAGACATCAAGGAGAACACAAGGATAGTGTTTGTGTCGAAATACTCCACCAATAGTTTCAAAATAAAAAAGATAACACTCCAACATTAGATGATATTACAAATGGAACCAGACTTTAAAGTTATATTTAACAGACCACCATTGTATGCATACAAATGTTCCAAAAACCTCAGAGGAATATTAAAAAACATATTCCAGAAGCCGAATATAAATGGACAAGACCATGTGATAATTGCAGAAATTGCAATAACATCATAAAAGGTACTGAAGTTATACATCCACTGAAGGAAAACAAAATCAAAATCAAAACTACTGCCACATGTAACTGCAAGAACTTGATAGACATATTGAAATGCCCATGTGGTTTGGTTTACGTGGGCAAGACTGAGCATAAGATCAAAACTAGATTAATTGAAAGTAAAAGTAGTATAAGAACAAGGAATGAGAAGTCAACAGTGGTAGTGCACTTCAATGGCCAAAGGCCTCACATCAGTCAATTGAGGTTTATCATATTAGAAATAGTTGAATGGAGAAAAAGCATGGATAACAAGAAAGAACTTTTAAAAAGAGAACTGTTTTGGATAACAAAACTGAATTCTGTGGCACCGAAGGACTTATTGAAAGTTTGTAATACACTTGTTACTTATGATGACTTTCAGGTAACGTACTAGGCAGATAGCCAATAAGTTGAATCTACCTGAATCAGGTGTTCACATTGATTTCCATGTACATATGCCTATGGCACCATTTGCGATACCAAAGGGGATGATGGACGGAGCGCTTGAGCAAATCAAACACTCACCCCCAGTCAACTGATCTGGGTTTAATCCATCATCATTCTTTAGCTCACTCCACCACCCCAGTTCAGACATGGCCATATGCAAATCAGTCTGACCCTGTGCCTCATGGGAACAGTCCAGCCCGAACTGCCAAGCCATGTCTTCCCTGGACCGGAAACAAGCATCCTGGGACCGGTTTCTGGCTATTCAGCCGTCATCAGCCAGGCTAGCTTGAATCCAGTGGCAAAGTGAGCAAGGGACCCACGTCTGGGCAGACCCCTGCCAACTTAGGGCGAACAAGCGATACCAAAGGGGATGATGGACGGAGCGCTTGAGCAAATCAAACACTCACTCCCAGTCAACTGATCTGGGTTTAATCCATCATCATTCTTTAGCTCACTCCACCACCCCAGTTCAGACATGGCCATATGCAAATCAGTCTGACCCTGTGCCTCATGGGAACAGTCCAGCCCGAACTGCCAAGCCATGTCTTCCCTGGACCGGAAACAAGCATCCTGGGACCGGTTTCTGGCTATTCAGCCGTCAACAGCCAGGCTAGCTTGAATCCAGTGGCAAAGTGAGCAAGAATGATGATGGATTAAACCCAGATCAGTTGACTGGGGGTGAGTGTTTGATTAGCTCAAACGCTCCGTCCATCATCCCCTTTGGTATCGCTATGGCACCATTTGGACAGTCCCAAATCATGCTAATTGCAAATGGGTTTAACTGTGGACAACTATTATGATTGAATAATGTAATACTGAATAGATAGATGAATGCTTAGAAAATATCTGTCATTTTCATGCTATAAGTCTTGTAAAGGTCTGAGAACATGGATACTTGCAAGTCGAATGTCAAATGACAGCTTCAGGACATGACCAATACAAAAGGTAATACCTTCACAATACATAACACATCTCTGGATGATGTACAGTGGTAAGTGATAGGGCCCCACCGGGTCCACTTAAGCCTCCACAATTCATTGCACACTGCTTAACTTGCAGCAGTGGTGTCAAGATTACACTTAGTTTGAATGGGAAGATATTGTTCCTCCTACACTAATTTTGGTCATTGATTCTCCCGTTTGAATGATTTCAAACCCCTTTGTTTCTAGGGGAGTTTGTGCGGTTATGATCATGGATTGCAAGTGTTGGCTATGATGCATTCACTACGATGTGTGCTACATGGTTTACCTTCTCCCTTCTGTGTTGGTTGCTTATATTCCTTGGCCAACGCTGAAAGCGCAACCTACATGGTGTTGCAGTATTAGATTAACATATAGCTCATTCTCTCCTAGGAGTATACTCTATGATGTGCGCTGGCCTGCTTACCTTCTTCCTTATGTGTTAATCACTGGTGTTTCCTCTTAATACTGAAACCATGACGTAAGACTGTGGCACTTCTGATAACTTAACTTGTTGATGCTCATGTTTGCTTAACTAAAGCAAACTGCAATGGGACTGAATCTAGTTGTATTACAATGGGCACCATCCTAAACTGGATTGGACATCATCCCTAGCATTATGTGTTGTATGGTAAATGTTTGGAATATCCATGTTAGAAACTGAAATATGCTTGAGATGTTTTGTATCATATTTCAATGAGCACCATCTTAAACTAAGTTGAATGATGTTCCATGTTCAATGCTGCATACAATTCTAGGATGATGGGGTGGTAGTTTTTGTTTACATAGTACTGTGAGATCATCCTCGGTATCAATGAGACATGTTTGAATTCCTGTATTAAGCGGAAGAAGCCAACTTATTATTTGCTGCTTATATGCAAACCTTTTAATCAATTTTGGTAAGAAACACCCAATTGCTATAGATCTATAGTTCCCAGGGTTATTGGCAGCAATTCAAGGCCTCATAAGTAAGCGTTTTATGTAGGAAACTCTGAGGTAGTTGGGAAAATATTTTGGTTTCAAATAACTTATTGAGAATGTTCAGCACCACTCCAAGAAAACTTGCTACTCTAGGTTAAGATGCATTGTGCTGCCACACACAACCTTGCTATTTCATGTCATTGGACTCTGAATGATTTCAAATGACAATGCATGGTCAAAGTAACTTTTAAATAGTGAATTGACAATGACTTGTGTATAATAGGCTATCCAAGCTTAATCCTTTTCTAAGATAGGTAAAGTTTTTTGACAACGTATCGCATGATGAGAGCTTAGTAGTTCCCACAGAAGTGAATCGGAAGTACACATTTTGTAGGGACCTGGCATGTCCCAGTTTGGTAAGCAGATTGCTTGCTGACCTCATCAGCACTGGAAAGATTTACACTCTTAGAAATATCTCTTTTTTATTGAACACAGAATACCGCCATCCGAGACCAGTTCTGTCTAGTGCAACAGTGACAGTTTGTCTGCTTCTTAACTCTCCTCATGGATGTGTTGTCATGTTTTATGATTGTCAGAATATCCAGTACCAGGTGTTTTTCTGGTTGCCCACCTGACAGAGTGTGTGCTTACTCCCCTGCTTGGTGTAAGGTGTTCCCGAGTACCCAAACCCTGCAACTGTACCTTTTCGTTCTTTTGAAAAATATCATTATCGCAAGAACTACAACCAGTCCTTTCATCAAAAGGAGAGTTGTTTCCAGTGTGCCTCTGAGGAAACCATTAACAGTCACAAAAAGAGCTACCCCAAGATTTATGGGCATCAAACAATGTCAGTGCTGCATAAAGACAGAAAATGAAAGGGAACATGCCAATAAGGCACTGTTGTAAGGAATGCAAAGTGCATTGGGAAAAACCTCAAAATACATCATGCCTGTTTCCTCTCATTGATGTCATCTCCTTTTCTGTTTCTCCCACTCTGTCTGCTGTATCTCTTTCCATGCTTCACCTCCCTGCAACCTTTTTCTTTCCCAACCTGCCACCATGGTGGACAGCAGCTCTTTCCCCACTGCGGTTTAGAGGCAGTATTAATATAAGTTGCACTAGTATTAGCTTGCTGCACCAAGAGCTTCCATTCTGCTTTGCTGCTTAGGACAAGTACTTTCTCAAGATTCCTGAAGGGCAAAAAAAGAGAGCTGGGCTGAGCTTAGAATGCACAAAAGGGGGATCTGGAATTGCGAGCGATACAAGAACCCTCCAATTGTGGGCAAACATTGTAGATTATAGTTGGCCTTCAGCATTAAAGATGAAGTCAAACCGGTCGAATTGAGGCTCTTGAAAATGAAAGTCCACCACTGGATGGGGTACAGTGTTTTGATCTAATCAAAGGGCATCAATCACAGATGGGGGTATGGTTTAGCCAGAAAGAACCTTGTTTTAAGAGTCTCCAAAAGAAAACGCTATTCCTCAAAGTGCAAGAGTAATGGTCATTCAGTGAACACAAACTGAGTCCCAGACAAACCAAGGTCCCTTATTTTCGAACTTACTGACCAGAGAATATGAAAGGTGCAAATTAAATAGGAATACACTTAACTGATAAAAAAAATTCCTTCAGAGCCTTCTGTGAGACTGCCTAGAATTCCTAGTGGGCAACTTGTGCCAGAGAGAAGCACTGCAAACACATAAGTCATGTAAGTGATGAATCCTGGCATCAATCAATTAATCATTTTCATAGATATCATATAACGCAGATTCACAGGCACAATTAATGAGTGGGGATCAAACAACATAGCATTGCATGCGTATATATGCACAGACACTATACATATGGTTTGTCGAATCCCACAGAGAGTAACTGCTGTGAACCTGATCACTACAAATAAAATCTATGGGCCAAATTCATGAAGGTAGATATATACGTGTATATTTACTCACATGTATATTTACTACTTTTAGTTTTACACCTCGGTGTAACTCTACATGACTTTGCTATTCACCAGTTCCAATTATAGGGTTACAGCTAGACATGCATGTTTACACCCCTCAAATCAGGGGGTGGAGTCTCCTACAGCAGGATTTTCAGGTGTAAGATTACTACTAATAATTTTGCACATGTAGATGGAGCTCTCTACCATTGTGGCATAGACCATCCTATGGGAAGGTATAGTAAAGTTACTAAAGTTTATCATTACTTTAAAATTATAAAACATATTTTAAAGTATAATATACGTGTAAATCATATTGAAATATTTGTTATTAATATAGAACTAATAAAATAAAATGTTACAGCATATTAACTCATCAAATTATATGTGCATTTAATAATTAATTAATTTCAATGGGGCCGATTCACAGAACTAATCTGAGACAAAATCCTAAACTTACTACTATTGGTATTCACAGAAGGCACTTACGATTTAAGGTATTCACAGAAATCACTTACGACTCCTAACTTTACGTCCGCACTCGGGCTGGAATTTCCACACTCGGGCCGGAATTTCTGCACCCAGAGCGGAAATCCCGTGCTTGTGCCGGAATTTCCGCACACGGGCCGGAATTTCTGCACTCGGGCCGGAATCTCCGTATCCGGGCCGGAATACCCGCACTCTGGCCGTTGATCATTTTACTCAAGGCTAAACACCTGTCCAAGTGCCTACCATCCCCTACCATGCATCAGCTGACACACTGTAGCCCAATAGCCAATCCCAGCATGTATGAAAGAAGAGACACACACAAACTCTTTCAACATGTCGCTGAATGTGTTTGTTGCTCTGCCCCTTGCCATGCGGCAAGAAGACTTGAGGAGGAAGAGGAGAGTAGAGAGGATCTTCAGTCAAAGGATCAACCTATTTGGGATGTCCAGCCAAGATGTCAGGTCCAGATACCTTTTCCCTCCAAAAGTCATCTTGGAGATGGTATGTGAGTGGGAGCAGGAACTTAACTCTGTGACCTTCAGCTCCCATGCCATTCCAGCCTATCTCAAGATCCTTTCTGCTCTCCATTTCTTTGCGAAGGGGTCTTTCCAAAGGGTCTCCAGTGACCTTGTGGGCATCTCTCAGGCAAGCCAGTTGCGGTGCTTGCATCAGGTACTGTGCTGCAGCACTGGCCATGAGACAAAGGGCAGCTAGAGATTTCTATCTCATTGCTCGCTTCCCACGTGTGCTGGGTGCAATTGGTTGTACCCATGTGTCCCTTCAGCCACCCGGCACATTGCACACATCTTCTGCAGCAGACACCAATGGCATTCCATCAATGTGATGCCGGTGGAAGATTAATTGATGTGCATGCAGTGTTTCCATGCAGTACCCATGACAGCTTTGTATTCCGCATGTCACCTCTTGCCCGGCGGATGGCTGCGGGAGAATTTGGCAACATGTGGCTACTAGGTAAGTACCAAGCACTAAAAATGTGTGATATGTGTAAATGAAATGTATGAATGCCACCTTACATTAACAACCATTGTACAATAAGAATCATCAAGCAACATACACGGTCTCAACAGACACTGCATGTACCAAAGTATAGATCATGTTCTGTGTAAATTAAAGAGGGAAATGTAACCAATTGCCCTTTCTTCCCCCCTCAGGTGATGCTGGGTATGCATTCTCCCCACAACTCCTCACACCATACAGACATCCAACCACTGCACCGCAGCGTTGGTACAATAGTGCACACATACGAACTCGAGCCATCATAGAGCTCACTTTTGGTCTGTTGAAGTCGCGATTCAGATGTCTTGACCGTACAGGGGGTGTGCTGATGTACTCCCCTGAAGTCGTGTGCAAGATCATATTAGCCTGTTGTGTTTTGCACAATATAGCTTTAAAGCATGGCTTACACATACCTCTTGTACCTCAGATAGCTCTGAATCCGGGAAACCGGGCCATTGCACATTACAGAGGTCATGGTATGCAAATCCGTGATCAGTTGGTTGCCATGTTTTTCACATGAGCAACCTGTTGTGTCATGTGGTTTGCAGTCTGTTGTCAATGATGAAAGTTGGATAATTACGACTCTATTCAAAAATTCCATCCTGAGACTACTTTGCAAGCCACACTAACTGCATGTAAACCACAGCTGTTGACATGAGTCAAAAGATTGACCGTGCATCAGTCATGTGCCCAGGTCAGCAATCAGTGTAGTGGATGTCCCTAAGGAATCTATTGACTCAGAGGAAAAAATGTACATGTTCTGAGAGACCTTCCCGGACCTTATGAGGATGGGTTTCTGAATCACAAAAGGGCCTAACTATTGCATTCTCAGAGTTTTTGCCCGCAACAGATTTGACTCCCCCACAAATTATGTGCCCACAACGTGAGTGATGATGTTATGGGTGAATCTGGCACTATGTGTCTGGGATACACAGCACTGCTTCCCCCCAATTTTCCGTAACACAACAGACAACTCTTGTGTTGAGCACTAAATATGGACTACATGTACCATAATGCAACGGAGGAGAAAACTAAACTGGGGTTTGATGTTGTGTCAGCCCCCACCCCCCGTCCTAGCCCAAATGTCATTAAATGGTCTGTTCCCCCTTTTGTTACATGTGTATGAGTTTCTCTTGCACTGTCATTTCAGGTTTCTCCGCTACAGAACAACAGGATGGCAGTGGATTTGATCTGTGATTGTGGATAAATCAGAATGATTACAAAATGGCTGTCAACAACTTCCTGTGATGTATTTCCTGTCAAACGTAATTTCAGGTTCCAGAGCGTGCGCCTCACATGCGGACCCGACGCTCCGGAACAGAAATTATGTTTTCGGGCCATAATCTCCAAAATTGAACCGGATCCCATTATTTCACACAGGAAATGATATACAGGAAGTGGGAGACAGGAAATACATCACAGGAAGTTGTTGACAGCCATTTTGTGTTCATTCTGAATCATCCTCTCTCACAGATCAGATCCTCTGCCATCCTGCTACTCTTTTCAACCTTATTTCCCCCAAAATGGCTGAGGGTTATGAGGAGAAAGCACCCCCTTTCACTGAAAGGGTATTCGACATTTTAGCTGAGGGGGTGATGACCAAATATCCTCAGCTATATGGGAGGGTAGAGGACAAGCTGAGTAATGCAGCACGGGCCACACTAAGGGCCAACATTGCTGAGCGCTGCAGTGCAGTTGGCGTTTACACCAGGAAGGCGAGGTCATGCTGCAAGCGTTGGGAGGACCTAAAATGCTGGGCCTGGCACAAGGCCGAGGAGCTACTGGGCCAGTCTTCCCAGCACCATGTGCATCATCCCCACCTCTCGCCACTGTACAGGAAGGTCCTGAATGCAGCTTGGCCGACCCTCCATGCTCAGTTGGAGGAGCATGAGCAGCAGAGACCTGGTAAGTGCATTATATGCAATATGTGTCTGGAAGTATGATGTGAGTGAAGACAGAGCTGTACCATTGTGTGTCCCAAGCCTCCATTCACCTATTTGGTGTCTATGCAGCAGTCATCATTAAGCAAAAGGCTCACTGTAGCACATTGACTGTACAGGGCAGAGTGCATTCTGGGAGTTGTAGTTTCTTCATGACAACTGGGGAATTGAGCCACACACTTGCATTTGTACAGAAATTTGCGCTGCCAGCACCACTTACAGTGAACCAAGGGAATCATAACTGATGTGTGCATTGGATGAGGAATGGTACAGACACTGTCCAGTGTGTGTATGAGAGGCCAATGGCTATTGGATGCTGTGACTTGCATTGCATTCGGTGAGTTTGGGTTCTGATTGAGACAGATCATCATGTGCCATGGAGTCAAGACAGACTTTGAGATCCTTGCCTCACCCTTAAGTGTTTCCAATTTTGCCAAGTGTGTCCACAGACACACGTCTTACCCTCAGTGGATTGTATGCCATGCCAATTTGTCATGTACAGGTAGCTGTAACAACGAGCCACTATTGCTCACCAGTGCACAGCACTACCTGATCAGATACCGAAGCCAATATGTGGCACTGGATTGTCAGCTTTTGTGAGGGAATATCAAAAGGTTAGACTCACAACTTAGCAAACCTAATAGCCCAGACCCTATATGGATGTGTGAACCCCAATCGGCATTTGTGTTGTCTCATACAATGCTACACAGCAGATAACATTTGTCCAGCCGTAAAAGTGCAGAGACTCCATATCACAGGCCCATTTCAATACCATCTGGACTCTCTCTGATCTGCTTTTGTAGACTGGGTTTGGAACTTGCCCATGAAGCAGTGACAGGACACACAGATCACAAGAATGCCAAAGTTGAGGGTTGGCCAGTACAGATGTGTAAGCCATCAAAAATCTCATGAGATGTCCATGTTAGACTCAAATCAGGAGATGACAGTGAACATACACGTAATTTAAGCTCATAAACACTGACAACTGTATAGTGTGATCAGAGGAGAACAAAGTCTGACCTTGGCTCATCTAGGTATGTGTCTTGTCCTGACGTGTACAACCACTACATCATGATTTGTCTTACATTTCAGTGGGCTCAGCTGGCCAAAAGGACCCACAGCCGGACACGGTTCGGAGCAGGACATCTGTGGTGCAGCGGCGGCTACGACCTCTTTCATCTAATGAGGAAGAAGAGGATGAGGCGGGACCTTCGACATCAGGAGGCAGGAGTATTGCGCCCACCCGTACTGAACAGGAAGACACCTCTGGTGTTACAGACCGGGTGGAGGCTGAGGACATTGAAGGGGGGGAGAACTGGACACCTCTGGCCAGGGGAGGGGGGAAACCTACTCTCCCCCAGACCATTCACCAGTGCCTTTTGGCGAGGTGTCCCCAGGGCAGGCCACTACACAACCTGGGCCTGCCATCAGCCCCAACCTAACTGTAGAGGCCCCCATTCCATCGGGGCTTCCAGCTGCATCCTCTGCAACCAGTCCCCCTCATTGTAGCTGCCAGGTCGACACCAACATTGGCTCCGAACCTGAGGCACCACACCCCTCATGTTCAACCCAAACCCCTCCCTGTGTTTTTCCTCCTGTGGCTGTACCAGAGGTCTTGATGTGGGCATGTGAGGGTCAGCCAGACATGTCCTCTTGCATCATGCTGCAGATGTGTCTAGCGATGCGCATGATGCAAGAGGAAACTACTCGAGCTCTGGCCACCCTCACTCCCAGTGTCAATTCCCTGTCTGCAGCCATGTTGTCTGTCGTAACCCAACATCCCTCCCACATTACCGTCAATGTCTTCCCCTGTCTGTTGCGCCACACTGTTTCCCCCATACTCCTCGTGTGTCCCAACGCCTTGTGGTGCCTGGTCCTGCACCGGCCAGCCAGGTGCCCGCATCGGACTCAGAGGATCTGGACATTGTGGTACTAGAGGATGACCAGAAGGACACTTGACCTGCTGGACAGAATTTTCATTGTGAGCAATTATTTACTTTTCCCCTTGTAAATAGACTGGTCGCCCTGACGCTCCCTGACATGTTATATTTATGTTGCCCCACCCCAATCCAAGTTCCCTTCTCCTTCTCTAGTAAAAACATCATTTGTTTTCCTTTCTCCCTTCCAAACGGACTGTTGCTGTTTTTCAAATCCCACACTTTTTTTTACTTAAAATCTTATTTTGAATCATACTTTCTCTATCTTGTTTAACTTCATTGTGAATGTCTTTTACAAATTATGGACATATATTTGGGGAGTCATCTGCTCTGCACATTATGGCTTGTTGCAATGATGGGGTTACACTTGTACATGTGTCACACACACATACATCCTCACATCTCTAGGCCACCAAAATTGGCATAGACATGATACGCAACAGAGTCTTGACTTGTGAAGAGAATTACTTTTTATTTACACATATTCACACTGGACAAAAAGTTTTTGGGATGTGATCAATGGGGATCGTGCTTGCGACTTCGCAATTTAGGAGATGAGGATCGCTGTGAGGGATCATGTCTGGGTTTTCTTTTTCTTCAGAGTTTTATATAGCGTGAACTTGACCCGAATCGGGTATCAGAGTGCTTTACATAGCACCAGTTGCATTACATGAGGACACATTCATTTTTGTTAGGCACGGGGAGATTAAGTGATTTGCCCAGAATCACAGGATGTTCAGCGTCATTGCCGAGACTCGAACCTAGTTCCCCAGATTCGAGGTTGACCGCCCTAGCCATTAGGCCAACTCCTCTCTGGGTTGTCGCCGAGGTGCAGGTGGGTGTTGGGCATGTGCCTGTACAGGGTGAAGCTCATGTGCAGGAGCGGAGGATGTATGTACAGTTGGTGTTTGTGCGTGGACAGTGGCTGTTTGTGCAGGTGTTGGTAGTGCCTGTTCAGGGTGTGGTGGTGGATGTACAGGTGGTGTGAGAGCCTGTTCAGGGCACGGTGGTGGGTGTTTACCCTTGCTGTGGTCCTGTGCAGTTTGTGGTACAGTTGTGTGGGTGTGATGTGCTGCAGGCAGATGTGATGGCTCCCCTCCCTGCATTGAATGTGAAGGGAGACTTTGGATCACTTTCATCATGCCCTCCATCATCTTCATGGCCACGGCATGGTGTCTTAAACTTTCTTCCCTTTGGAATGATAACATGTCTCTGATATTCTTGGACATGTCTTGCCAAGATCTATCCATCCTATCCAAAACATGGGTCAGTCTGTCCACCACCTGAGGGATTTGGCGCATGTCATGCAGGGCCTCAGACATGTCTGACAAGGTAGCCCCTATGACACGAATGTCCTGCCTCACATCTGCCTGCTGTTTGAAGTCCTGCTCCCACTGGCCAACATGGCCAGGTGCAATCCCTCTCTGCAGGGGTCAGCCATGGATGAGACCGCCAGGTCCAACAGCAGGGGGGAGGGTGGCAGATGGAAGCCTGTGGACATGAGAATGGTGCCCAGGGGATACCTCCACCACAACAGGGTTGGTACTGCCCTCAGATGGTGGAGAGAATGCCTGGGATACACTGTATAGGGAGGAGTATGTAGGGGAACCACCACATCTGTCCCGGATATGAGGGCTGTGAGGGAGTGATGTCTGTGTTGGGGGGTGTGTGAGCTGTGGCTGGTTAGCTCCATGCTGGGGACAGGCAATCTTTTGTTTTGGAGGAGGCTGAGGCACTTTGCTGGGCGGAGGGTGTGAGGCCTTGTAAAATGTGGGCGATGTGGGAAAATTTCTGTCCATGGCATCAGAATCTTCATCCTCTGAGAAGATGAACAGATAGTCACCATCAACGTCAAATCTTTCATCCTCCTCAGGTACTTCCTCCTCCTCCTCTTGCGCAGTACTCGCAGCCGACATTACTGCCTGAAGGAGCAGTGGATTTTCCCCTTTGATTGCTCGCCGCCCAACACTGGTGGAAGGTCCCCATCGTCATCATCACCTGGAACACAGAGGTTGCAACAGGATAAGTAATAGACCTAGAATAAGATGTGGTGCAACACTAGGGTTGGTTCTACTGTACTTTGCATCAACAGATGACACACATGTGACCTGGTTTGGGTACCCCTACAAGTGACAGCTCACACTATAGCACTGAGGTGTTAAACGGAGATGTACATTGCACAAGCAAACTCACCAGCTCCAGCCACAGCTGTGTGTCCCTTTGCGATCCCTCCTGATGTCAACTGCTGAACCATGCTCCTCATAGGTTTTGTTGATGAAGTGGTCCCTGATCCAGCAGCTGTAGAGGGAAGTGACACCATTCTCAATCATCTGCATTACTAATTTGCAAACAGGCACATGTGACACTTATGATATGTATGTAACTTTGTAAATACTGACTGCAGGTTCTATGCAAAAAGGGATTTTTATCTTTGTCATGGTTTTGATAGGGAAACACTTCACGCCACAATTACCCGATGGACAGGTGCCAGAGGGTTTCACTGCTGCAGCCAGGATGTCTTGCATTCCCCGGGATGGTGTTGTACTCTGCACTGGTGTCATCCTGTCAGCAGCTGTGATGAGACATACATGTCCATATTTCAGTACAGCAGATGGTAGCTATGGGCTAACATGTGCATGTCATTCTCAATGACCATTGATAGGATATTCCTGGACAATGTGAAGCATGTTTACCTCGTGGACTTTACATGTGGGCCCCTGCTCACATGCAGCGATTGCCAGCTGTTACCTCCACACAGCACTGACATCAATGAGATGACACATCAACAGACAAATGTGTATGAGAAGGTTACTGATATTTGAAGGAAGGTGAGAAATAATCAGGACGCCACCGCATTACATTGATTACACCTTCACCGTTAAGACTAACATGTCTCATGAGTATGATGTTGTCTGTTGACAAGTTGAAAGGAGTGTATATCCACAGGGTGACCAGTTTCATGTGTAATAGTCAGGTACATTTTGTGTGTCATTTGTGCTTCCCTACCCATGAAGTCACAAAGCTCATTTTGGAATGAGAGATCACACATTTGTTATGTCCATCCTTTGAGTGACCTCTGTTTCCATAATCCATTTCCTACATCATGGTAGAACTAAGCTGACAACGGATGATGTCTTGTACAGCAGACATCCTAGCACTCATATATTATACACTCACTTATATAGGTGAATACAGTAGAAGAGGAGGCAAGCAGAATGCAACATTTGACTCGGATACCACATTGTGGGTAAGTTGAGAAGCTTCGATGGTTGCCGCCTACACTGGATTTGCGTTGTGCCTTTCAGCCAAGAGATTTTTAAATTTCACTTCCTGAAGATTCACCTAGGCAGCCCATACATCCGTCACAAAAGTACACAACTGGCATCAGTGTGAGCCTCATCCACACCAATTTCAATATGAGTTGTCCATTGGAATTTTGCTAGGGAGTATTCATATCATTGAATTACAATCCAGTTGTGTCTAGTACACTTCATATGACACTATATACTATTTTATGTCCATTCTGCACTCACTTGTCATACATTTTGTGTCATCCTTTCACTAGCCACCATGGTGTGATCTTGTATGTGGTTAAATGCCAAATATAGGCATATTGTGATGCAGGACAACAGTGATGTAAAACATACAACATACTGCGGAAATTAAAGGCACATTTCATGAGCATTCAGGTACATTATTCTTGGGTTTACTTACCATGGCCCCGTACCTGCCCTGTGTGTGGTCCCTGACCAGATGTCACAGCCAACCTTGTATCAGAAGTCAATGTGGGTCTTGGAATCTGGGGGGACATCATTGGACCTACAATGATAAGTGTGTTTGCAACTTTACATTTCTGCTACCACATGTGATGCACTCAATTTCAGGCACAAAGGATGAGCACAAGCAGTGTGGGCCCTACCGTTGCAGAAGTGTGTAGCACTTATTATCATGAGTGAGCACACATTCAACTTATAATGACCCCACTGCCTAGAAGCAACGTCTATCAAATTGACACAACAACAATTCTTGAAGTAGGGTCCACTATCGTGTTTTGCTACTGGCCAAAAACATGCCATCCGATGATAACATATATAACCAGCTGGGTGGACTGGACAATTTCATGTATGGAAAAAACATTCTAAGTTGGACAGTGGATGCATTCTCAATCCACCTGACAATTGTATCTCACTTCTTGTTCATCATTGTTATATTTGTTAACATTGGATTTCTTGATTTAGTCTACAAAAACAATTACAATCTAGTGGAGGCTCCTTTTTGACTTGTTGTGGCACTCAATTCCAGGATTGAGTTCACAGTTCTGGAACTGTTGGTGGAATACATGTAATGTTCAGAAATCACAAAGGTATGATGAGCCTAGATATGTTATATTTTGTCTTTCGCTATTCACAAATGTCATTTGCTAAAGGTAAATGTCCTTTAAGAATTCCAATAGTTGTAAAGCTAGTTTTTCCTCTCCGGTTACCTTTGAGATTAGGACACTTAGGGGCAGATTTACAAGCCCCTTGCGCCACTTTTGCGCCGCCGTTGCGTTACTTATGTGACGCAGCGGCGACGCAAAACATGCGCCACGTTGCGCAATATTTACAACGTGGAGAGGCAAGAGGACACATTAGATTCTCTGAAGCTACATGGTGCAGTAAAGAACATAATTTCAATACCTTTCCCTCAATCAGTGCTTGTTAATTGTGGCTACTCACCCGTGATGGTCTCAAGGCGCTGTGGCGGAGGGGTTTGCAGGTTCGGCTGGGCGCTGTGGTTCATTTGAAGAGCCAGGTCTTGAGATTCTTCCTGAATTGTATCAGAGACGGTAAGAGCCTGAGGTGAAGTGGCATGGCGTTCCAGGATTTGGTGGCGCGGTAGAAGAAGGATCTTCCTCCAGTCCTGGTCTTGTGGATCCGAGGGACAGTGACCAGGGCCAGTTGGGCAGAGTGGTGGTGTCTGGTGGGTGGGTGGAATGAGAGGCGGTAGTTCAGGTATGGAGGGCATTGTAGGCATGTTTTAGGAGCCTGAAGTTGACTCTTTAGTTGACCGGGAGCCAGTGGAGTTCTTTTACGTGTTCGGAGATGTGGCTGCAGCGGGGGAGGTTAGGACCAATCTGGCTGTGGCGTTAAGTACGTTCTGAAGTTTTTGGAGGAGTTTCTGGGTGGTGCCTGCAAAGAGTGCATTGCCATAGTCGAGTATACTGCTGATGAGTGCGTGGGTGACTTTCTTCCTGGCCTCAGTGGGGATTCATCTGAAGGTTTTCCGAAGTAGGCAAAGTGTGTGTAAGCATGATGAGGTGACCGCATTGATCTGGAGGTTCATGGTGAGCGAGGAGTCCAGTATGATGCCGAGGTTTTGTGCATGGTCAGTGGGTGCGGGGGGGTGGTTCCTTGCTCGGCGGGCCACCAGGAGCCATCCCAAGCGGAGGTGTTGTGCCCTAGGATGAGGACTTTGGTCATGTCTGAGTTGAGCTTGAGACAGCTGTCTCTCATCCAGGTGCTGACGGGCTTCATCCCGTTGTGAAAGTTGTTTCTGGCGGTGGTGGGCTCATTGGTGAGGAAAATAATCAGCTGGGTGTCATTGGCGTAGGAGACAATGTGGAGTCTGTGGCTTCTGACGATGACTGCGAGCTGGGCCATGTAGATGTTGAAAAGCGTGGGGCTCAGGGAGGAGCTCTGAGGCACCCTGCAGCTGCTCTCTCTGGGTTCCGTGAGGAAGGCGGGAAGTCTTACTCACTGTGTTCTACCAGTGAGGAAGGAATGGATCCAGTTCAGGGCTTTGTCGTGGATGCCGGCGTCGTGAAGTCTCGTGCCTAGGATGCAGTGAGAGATGGTATCGAAGGCGGCCGAGAGGTCAAGGAGGATGAGGACTGCTGTTTCTCCCCGTCGAGGATGGAGCGGATGTCGTCGGTGGCGGAGAGAAGGGTGGTCTCGGTGCTGCGGTAGCTTCGGAATCCAGATTGAGAGGAATCCAGGGTGTGGATTCCTCACTTTCATACCATACCACACTATTCATATGAACATTTATTTTACACCAGGACAGAGCCAGAACAAAAGTATCCCAAACACAAATGTATTGCACAAATGAGCCAGGCCCCAGCAAACTAGACAGCTGCAGAGTGGTGTTCAGAAGAGAGCCCTATGTATATTTTGATTATGGGCAACAATGGCTTACATTGCAAATTGCGTCTCAGGAAATTAAAGCCATTTAGCACAATACAACATCTCTACAATGTTCGCCACACTGGCTGGCTGTGCTTTATTTTTTTAAGGAGATTTCCTGGTAGTAACAAGACATATTTATGTATATCATTTAGATAAAACGAAATGACTACAGGTGTTGTTTTTTCGTACACTGGTTAGATTGGTGTATTTCATCAAGACAATGTCTAGTTATAGTCGTGACTTTTTGTTTACTTGTTACAAATGTCAGATGAAATGTATGTGAGCACTTATGTCCCATGTGTGTGCAGGTTCTAATGCATGTGCACTACTACCTTTGAGATTTGAGCTAATTCCTGCAACAAGTGATATATCTGTTTTAATGAGTGTACATTATATTTTTTGGGCTGATATCGGTGACACATGCAGTATGCACAGTGGCAAAGTGTGAAGGAGCTGGTGGGTTTGATGTCAAGCACTCACACACAGCACACAGTCACATCCTTTTCCAACAGCCTTCCTGGTCTAATGCCTCCACCTATCAACTACCTTTGCTGCCATCTTGATTTGATATCTGCCTGTTTAAGATAGTCTCATGCTTGTTGTTTTTTCAACTTTAATGTGTCTGAAGAGGTTCCAGTCAGGGCAGCCATATGCATTCAACATTAACATTGCCCATTTGTTTTCTTGTCAAAACTGTCAAAACTGTCCTGTCCCCTGGAGAGTACTATGAACTGGCAAAGAAATTCAATAGCAAACACAAGGAGAGGATGGACGGAGCACTGAAACTTTTCAGACATGGGAACAGTCCAGCCCGAACTGCCAAGCCATGTCTTCCCTGGACCGGAAACAAGCATCCTGGGACCGGTTTCCGTGCTCACTTTGCCACTGAATTCAAGCTAGCCTGGCTGATGAGGGCTGTTAGCCAAAAAAACGAAACCGGTCCCAGGATGCTTGTTTCTGGTCCAGGGAAGACATGGCTTGGCAGTTCGGGCTGGACTGTTCCCATGAGGCACAGGTTCAAGACTGATTTGCATATAGCTGTGACTGAACTGGGGTGGCGAAGTGAGCTAAAAAACGATGATGGATTCAACCCAGATCTGTGACTGGGGGTGAGTGTCTGAAAAGTTTCAGCGCTCCGTCCATCATCTCCTTGTGTTTGCTAAAGAAATTCAATATCCCAGCTTATCTGAGGCTCAACAGCCCTGTGATATCTTTATTGGCTAGGTTCAGGGCATGATAATAGACTGCTGCATGGTAGCTTCTTTGTTACCATATGCTTTACTAACATGAAATGCACTGTGGCCAAAGAAGGTGGCTACCTCCCTTTTACACATCAGTCAATTGGGCAGTCTGACGCCACTCAGTATAACAACCACTCCAGCATTTTGCAGCCGAGGTTTGGTTTGACATATGTGCCAGTCTCACTAGCTTAGCAGATAGAGTTGAATAACATGAAAACTCACTGACATGAGAAAACTACAACCTTAGATCAGTAGGGATCTTATTCACTGAACTATATTTCAAAAGCAAGTAGAATGAACTCAGTTAATTGGTACACTTTGAAATGTGAAAATCTCACAAATAGTGCATTCGTTGGTAATTAATACAGTAAGGTTTGTGATACAAGTGCAAGTGGCACAGACTCTATCAGTTAGTGCTTTGTGGACTGTAATACAATGGTAGGCAACCCAAGCACTTTCAGTGATAAAATCCCTTAATGGTGATGCCATACTTTTAATCTTTTTAGGACTAGAAGACAATGTTAGTTTTGAAGCTGCTCTTTGTTCCCTATTAAGATGCATTCTTGAGGGCTCCCCAGTTTAATGGAGAGACTGTTTGTATTTCCAGATGTGTATGTCTGTCTGTACTTATTCCATATCTAATAAGTGTAGTTTTAACATAACCATTCAATTATTGGGGTGTACTTCTCTACTTTCTCTACAGGTTCTACAAAGCCCTGCCACTCTGGTAACACTTCCTTCCTTTGGTGTTCTGCCTCAAAACTGTGAGCGTCGATTCAATTGAAGGTCAGATTCTTAGCCAGCAGAAACAAATGATGTTTTAAAGTGAAAGGGCCGGGCCCATAAGGTCCTGGACCTATTCTAGAGTCACAATCCGATGGTTCTTTTTAGCAGCATGAAAGCATAGAGTGGAGAAAATTTGCTATTATTGTCAATCAAATCATCGAGAAATCCTTTGGACACCTATTGACCACAAACAACTCCGTAAGGTTACTTAATGTATTACAATGCCAAAAACAATTGGACATAAAGACACCTCAAGATGAGGGTGTAGAAATACATCAGAATCAGCATAAAGCCAAATCGGCATATCCAATTGAGGCAATGTAACATAAACAAGACAATAAGCTCAAGAAGCAAAATGCAGAGGATCAAAAAGCCTGAGTCCAAATTTCCCTGCATCAAGAGTTGGTGAATAAAAAGCATTAATCTATCCCTACTCTAACCCTAAGTGACATCCCTACTTCAGCATCTTCAGAATTGAAAGTTAAAAAGCTGTCAGTCGGTGGAGTCTCCCTAAGAAGTCTATCCACAACCAATGGGTCATGCAGCATGAAGCTTCAGAGCTTGTTCTAAGATGCTTTCTCTCCGAAGGCAGAAGAAGTGGGCACTTTCCCTACTTTCAACAACCCAATATTTCAGGTTTCCTTCCCAAGAGTCTTTTCGGGTCACGCCATCTGCTCTGAGTACGATCTTAAAGGTAGTTTTCCATGGGATAACAGAGTTCCCGGGTTGCAGCAAGTTGACCTTGGTTCCCAGGTCTTCTCCTGTGTGAAACACAACAGCCATCCTTTATCGACTCAAGTTTACGATGTAACTTCTTCTCTCCTTGCCTGACTAATAAAATTAAGACAATATTCTGGCTAACAAGAGCGCTTCGTTCACCTGCAACACAAAATGTGAGAAAGAACAAATTCCACAGCACACATGAAATTCAGCTATTAATTCTAAAGTGAGAGTTTCCAGGGAAATGCATTTCAGGCCTTCAAAATTCAGCTAACATAAGAAGCCAACATATCAACTTTACGAATTTGCATGGGAAATAAGGCACATTTAATTAATACATTTACCTGCATGTAAAATGACATAATTACTAAACACATTTAATACATGAATAATTGTCAGTTTCACAACAGGAGCTCTTCAAGTTAATGTTTTCTGCTAGTTACATTCACTTTCTACGATAATTCTCCAAGTTACTTTCACATGGCCTAGAATGTATTACTTCATGTTATTACAGCAAAGGATTATATGCGGGTGCGCTCTACACATGTGATTATAATGCACCCCTACAAATAAAATGCGGTTTCTGCTACATCAAAAGCCAGCAGATAAAGTTTTAAATTTGACTGCATTCTTTCCGCTTTCTCTAGGAAAGTAACTTGTGTAACTCGCTGGTGTTTCCTCTTAATGCTGAAACCGTGACCTAAGACAGTGGAACTTCTGATAACTTAACCTGTTGATGGTCATGTTTGCTTAACTAAAGGAAACTGAAATGGGACTGAATCGAGTTGTATTCCAATGGGCACCATCCTAAACTGGATTGGACATCATAGCTAGCACTATGTGTTGTATGGTAAATGTTTGGAATTTCCATGTTAAAAACTGAAAAATGCTTGAGATGTGTTGTATGATATTTCAATGAGCGCCATCTTAAACCAAGTGTAATCTTGACACCACTGCTGCAAGTTAAGTAGAATGCAATGAATTGTGGAGGCTTCTGTGGACCCGGTGGGGCCCTATCACTTACCACTATACATCATCCTGAGATATGTTATGTACTGTGAATGTGTCACCTTTTGTAATGGTCATGTCCTGAAGCTGTCATTTGACACTCGACTTGCAAGTATCCATGTTCTCAGACCTTTCCAAGATGTATAGCATGAAAATGACAGATATTTTCTAAACATTCATCTATCTATTCAGTATCAGTCAGTCAAAAGTACTTTATTCGGTCAATTTAAAACCATAAAAGCATTCTATAAAAAAATATCAAAATTAATTTAACATTTGTTAGCAGCGATGATATTGCACTAAGTTATGAACATAAAATAGACAAAAACGAACAGTTTAAAATACAGCTTTAAAAAACCCCAATTTGTTAAAAGTTAATTAATGTTGACTAGGTCATAGAGATCACACTCACTTTTTTCCTCCTCATTCTCACTGCTGCAGTAAGGAAACTCGCTATACTAAAAATTTCCCAGACATTGGAGAGCAACTGTAAATACATAAGTGCTGGTTTTGCTTGTAAAAATCCTTTGTCCTTTAGGATTGGAACGATAAAACGTTTCCGACTGTGCAAAAAGTGCTTGCAAAATAAAACAAAATGCAGTGTATCCTGGGTGGAGAAATTGTCACATGAACAAACTCCCAGGTCCTCCACCCTCCTCCATCCCGGGGGATCTGCAAGTAGAAAATTTAACTGATTCAGCCTGAATCTTACCAAGAGAAAGCAATGGTTTGAGTTGGTAACTACATTCAAATATGGTTCAATTGCACAAGACGTTTTTAGCAATTGATGGGCACGTACCGTTGGTTTTACCAACTCCCTTTCTTCTCTTTCCATGAGTGCCATATATAAATAAGATTTCTTCGCCCACTGGATATCACCCTTTACCATTTTATCTGGGGAAACAAATAGTTCAGGCCGTCCCAGTTTCTCTGCCAGCCTTTTTACATGGCACAGCCAAGGAATGCTGCTAGCTCGGTCTAGAGCTAAGCAATCTCTCAAAATTTCACGATTCATTTCAAGTTCAGGATTTAACCAAATTGCTATCCATTTTAATAAAGGTGCTATTGCAATTAAGTCCTCCACAAAGCCTGTCCCTGTCTCTTGATGAATAATATATGTTGGCGTAGACTATGGCACTAATAGCAAGTTTCTTAAAAATTTATTTTCAACTACTTGGATTTCCTTTGCTTCCCTAAAACCCCATAAATCAAAACCGTAAATTGCGATGGAGGTACATTTTGCTCTATATACATTTAACAGTGCTTGCATTGGTTTTCCCCTAACCTGCGTGCAAAACCTAGAACTGCAGAAGTCGATCTAGCAAATACATTTCTCTTTGTCTTCATTTGCGGGATCCACGAGCCCTTATCATCAAATAAAACACCTAGGTAAGGGAAAGTGGTAACCCTCGTGATCGCATTACCCTCGCAATACAGACTTTTGACCCTTTTGGGTTTAAGACCTACTACCATTGTATGTGATTTTGAAAAATGTACACTTAGGTCCAAGGATTTCATAAAAACAGCAAAGGAGGTTAAAAGACATTGTAGACCAACCGCAGTTCTTGCTAATAGGGCGGCGTCATCCGCGTATAGGAGTGCTGGGATCAATCGCTCCCCCACACGCGGAATATCTTTACTTGCTTCCCCTAAAACTTGATCCAGGTTATTGATATAAAGAGTAAAAAGTAGGGGAGCCAGAATACATCCCTGCCTAACACCATTAGCGATACATATTCCCTGGGTACAGTTCCCCCTTTGATCGTACCTCACTGTAGCGGTCAGATCCTTATGCAGGTCAGCAAGGAAATGGACAATATTTCCATCCACACCTAATTTGATAAGTATAGCCCATAGCTTGGATCTATTCACTCGGTCAAAGGCCGAGGAAAGATCCATGAACGCCAAATACAAAGTGCCCTTCTTGGAAATGGTATACTTCCCAAATAGTAGGTGCAGGTTCAGGCATTGGTCGGTGGTGCCCCTTCCTTTCCTAAATCCATATAGCAGATCTGATAGGGTATTAGATTCAGTTAACCAAGCCGTGAGTTTACTAAGTACCACTTTTCCAAGCACCTTTACAGCAGAGTCTATAAGTTAAATTGGTCTGTAACAGCTTGGGTCCTTTCTATTACCCTTTTTAAAGATCGGCACAATAACTGACTCAGACCATGACCTGGGTAGACCTAATTTACATGCCAAGTTAAAAACATTGGCCAGTAGTTTGGACCAAAATGTTACGTTAGATTTAAAAAGATCGGCTGGGACGCCATCTGGTCCAGGGGCTTTATTACTTGTCATTTGGGTTATCGCCTCTACTACTTCTAGCTCTGTAAAAATCATAGTGTATCCCTTAACTTCAAATACGGTAGCTGAAGACCCTTGAGTCTCCTGGTCACCATATATAGATTTAAAATGGTTGAACCAATCCTGCTCCTGTATATTACATTCAAGAGGACTGCCCATAGATTCTTGAAAAAAGGGTTTGTTTAAAATTTTTCCATAAATTAGCACTGTTTTTGATGACACCAGTGGATAGTAGATCGTTCCATGCCT
Organism: Calotriton arnoldi; assembly: GCA_963921515.1. Taxonomy (NCBI): domain Eukaryota; kingdom Metazoa; phylum Chordata; class Amphibia; order Caudata; family Salamandridae; genus Calotriton; species Calotriton arnoldi. The sequence goes on from CAWUFW010007561.1 coordinate 655,659, forward strand.
CATGTTTGATCTCTTTTTTACGTTTATTTATTGCCAGTTTATATTTTTTCCTTAAAGCTGCTATGGCACTTTTATCTTGTGGTTTAAGTTTTAAAGACACTAGCAGCTTTCGGTGGGCTACGGAGCAGTTATGATCGAACCACCTCTCCCCTATATTTTGGCCCTCCCTAAAAGGGCGTTTAAGGTCAGAGGCCACCTGAGTGCAGATTTTGGTGTATGCTATAAGGACCTCTTTACCCCTTAGGTTGTCATCTGAGCAGAGGTCCATCTCCCTTCCAACAGTATTCAACAGGTTCGCTTGAAAATCCCCCGGCACTACCATACTCCACTTAAGTCTACGGGCCTGGTCTTTAGGTCTTATATTAGAAGTGCAAGCACATCTTTTCGATTTCCGGTTATTTTTAAGACCGCCCGCCAATGTCAAATGTATAGGGTTGTGGTCACTAAACTGAGACCACGTGGTGGTGTAACCTATCACCCGGGGGGTTAAAGCTACACTAATAAAAATATAATCAATAGTGGAATGCATTCCCCTACCTTTAAAGGTAGGAATATCATCAATATCATGCGTTGTATTAGGATAGAATAAACCATGAACCACTAAAGTGCCCTCTAAGAGTCCACCCTGTAATGAGTGTTCAAACTGTATCTCTGAATGATTATCAGGACCTAAGCTGTCAAAAACATGACAGTTCAATTGACATCTATGTACATTAAAATCACCTAAAACAATAACCGAATAAGGAAAAGTTTGTTTCCCACTGTACAACTCAAGGAAACGATTCAGACTGACCAAATGTTCATTTACGATAGTTCTATCGAATGAATTATAAAAATTTACGATGAGCAATTTAGGTGCATTAGTGGAAGTAATCTGTACTACTAGACAATTCGGTGAACCTGAGTCCAGTTTACAATGATTACCTGCAACTTTTAAGGAGATCAGGGTCAATAAACCACCCTTTGCCCTGCCAGCTACTGAAGATTTGGCTGGCTCCGAATAGGTGGTATAGCCATCCATCCATAAATTATTCTCAGTATCCCAAGTCTTCTGGAGCCCAATCATGTCAAACTCACTTAAAAAGACTTTCCACCTATCATCATCTGACTTATTTTTGAGTCCTGCTATGTTCCAGCTTAGTATCTTAACATGCTGCCCTAAATTATTCTCTTCCCCCTGTGCTTGTTTAAAAATACAATTCATATGGTTATCTCCATCTCCAACTCTATCTCTACTGTACCCTTCAATAGAAGAACAAGGGTCTAGTCAGTCATTACTATCCAACTGACTCAGAGGAGCAAATCTATTTGAAATCGCAAGTCTACTCTCATTATTTCTATTATTTGCTCCAATGGCATTTAGACAACCTTGAAAAGGGTCAATAGTATTAACACAGAGGGGTTGGCCAGCATTATGCGCAGTTTTAGCAATAGGTCTAAACGGCCCTTTTCCTGCAGTGTGTCTTTGCGGCCCCTTGCTAACTCTACTCCAGTCACCCATCACCGGCGGATAGAAGAAGCCCAGGGGTAAGGCTGTAATCCCTCCCCAACCCCGGTTAGGGCTCTCCTGGAAGAGCCAGCCTGCTACGTCTGTCCGATCAAAGTTAATCACTATGCAGTCACCATCCTCAGTTTTAGGGCGGCTTCCCACCCATCCTACCCGCCTGGCCATTATTATGTGTGTGGATGCTCTACAGCCTCCCTCAGAAAACCTACTACACCATAACATGACTTTGCGAATAAGTTCCTCAGTTGTTTCAATATTGTTACTTTTAAGGGGGGGCACCCCTACTAGAACCGCTACCAGAGGAGTAGCCTCAGGTGGCAGATTCAACCTTCCTTGTTTGACAGGTGCTTCTATGGGTATTAAGTTTGGCCCTGTCAAAAGTGGACTTTTGAACTTCCCCTGGGAAGTGCTCGCAACTCCCTTATCAGTACCACCCCTTGGGCCATTACATACCTCATTTATTTTTATAGGCCCCGAAGGTGTCCTAGTCGGTGGCCTTCCCTCTTCAGGGATCCTGTTCTGAGTTGTTTGTGAGCTCATGCCAATCTCAGCCTTACCTAATCTATTACCCGCGACATTAACATTGTGAACCTGACTCCTTCCCACACTGGGTTCATCAAGCTTGGACTCTATTTTAGTTAACCTATCCATCACACAATCTAAACCAGATTTGACAAACTTAAATAAGTCCTCCTTAAGTGAGCTAAAGAGCATGTCGATGTGTGATAGAACCGAGTCCTCATTTACTTTAGTCTGATTAGGGGATGATAATTCCACTGTTGTCCGATGATCTGCACCCCCCTTCCGTCTTAATGCGTCCTTTACAAAGGGGCCTGTTTTTTGGCATTTTTTCCTCTTTTTTTTACCAATGGGTACAGCCATATCTCTTGAGAGTTCCGAACTCCCCTTGGCCTCCGGTTTTCCTTTAGGGCGAGACGTGGAGGAAATGTCGTTGTCTCTGATGGTGTCATTGTCTCTAGTAGTGTTATCTGCAACCACATCTATGGTTGAGCTGGGGACAGGGTCTAAACATAAGGCATCATCAGTAGCATTGACAACCGGTCCATCAGCTCCCAACCCCAACCCCAGCTGAGCCTCCACATCCTGAATGTCATTGGTTATGGCTCCCACTGCTGTGGTTAAATAGGAAATAATAGAGGCACAATTGCGTGGTATCTTTGCCTTAGATTTAATGGTGTCTGCGGAACATTGGTCTTTTCGCTTACCCATGGTGATATCTCGATTAATAAGAGTGAATTTATGCGCCTCCGGGCGCGCAGGATGGTGTCAGCGCCTCCAGGCGCAAAAGGCAACAGGCAGCAGGGCAGTCTGGGGGCTGTAGTCCCCCCCCGTAAAACAAGCTGAGTGACGGTAAAGAGGTGCGCGAGCATCACATTATTCATTCATAATAGTTGTCCAGAGTTAAATCCATTTGCAATTAGCATGATTTGGGACTGTTCAATTGGTGCCATAGGCATATGTACATAGAAATCAATTTGAACACCTGATTCAGCTAGATTCAACTTATTGGCTCTCTGCCTAGTACGTTACCTGAAAGTCATCATAAGTAACAAGTGCATTACAAACTTTCAATAAGTCCTTCGAGTGCCACAGAATTCAGTTTTGTTATTCAAAACAGTTCTCTTTTTAAAAGTTCTTTCTTGTTATCCATGCCTTTTCTCCATTCAACTATTTCTAATATGATAAACCTCAATTGACTGATGTGAGGCCTTTGGCCATTGATGTGCACCAACACTGTTGACTTCTCATTCCTTGTTCTTATACTACTTTTATGTTCAATTAATCTAGTTTTGATCTTCTGCTCAGTCTTGCCCACGTACACCAAACCACATGGGCATTTCAATATGTATATCAAGTTCTTGGAGTCACATGTGGCAGTAGTTTTGATTTTGGTTTCCCACAGTGGATGTGTAACTTCAATACCTTTTATGATATTATAGCAAATACCGCAATTATGACATGGTCTTGTCCCTTTATACTGCTTCGGAATATGTTTTTTAATAGTTCTTTGAGGTTTTTGGAACATTTGTATGCATAAAATGGTGGTCTGTTAAATATACCTTTAAAGTCTGTTTAGTTTGTAATATCGTCCAATGTTGGAGTGTCATCTTTTTTATTTTGGAACTATTGGTGGAGTATTTCAACACAAACACCATCCTTGTGTTCTCCTTGATGTCTGTGCTTTTTTCTAATAGACCCGTCTGGTCTTCTCATCTGTTCTTCTTGATGCCTCTTGAATGCCTCTTGAATGATGTTCTCAGGATATCCCTTTTCTCTGAATTTTTGAAACACATTGGATTTCCCTTCTACATACATTACTCAGTTCGAGGAGATCCTTTTGATATGTAGTACCTGTATATATGGAAGGTGCTTCTTCGAAGATAGTTAGTGAAACCTTTTACTGTCATTAATGCGTGCTGCATGGCCAGTAATTTCGAGTTTTGAAGGAACGATATATATATATATAAAGATTTCCTGTCTATCGTACAAAGTAAGGCTCCTGTGAGATGTTGTGTTTCCAGTCCCTGTCGTTTTATTAGAAAATCAGCTGTATCTCTCAGGTTAGGTTGACTAGATTGCACACTCGGCTGCAGATGGTGATCCAGAAATGTACCTATAGGTTTGTGGATTGATCCTACAGTTAACACAGTTGGTCTAAACGGTGGGTTGTTGATATTTTTGTGAATCTTAGGCAACGCATAAATCCTCAATGGCGTTCCTGTGTATATCAAGCAAGAGAATCAATTACCAAAATTAGTGTATTGTGAAAGTTTGTGCTGCCTTTCAGTTTCCCTTTTACACCTTCCATCTGGTTACCATCTGTTTCCTCTTAATGGTAAATTTCACATGCTCTTTGGCTGTTGTGCTACTATTTGTATTCTGCAAAGCTTTAGAACATTGGAATACTGAAACACAAATTATGAATCACATGTAGGAAATCACAAAAAAGAATCACTATTATGCAATTTCAAACAATTTCCTTGTGCTAAGCATTTTTACTGATTCCTTTATTTTGATCAGTACATCACTAATGCCTAAAATTCATTTTGCAAACCGGTTTGCGACTAATTACCAGATCAGTATTTTTTCATGCTTGAGGGGCTTCATGTCCATATAGTTCATTGAGGCTCCTGCATCTAAAAGTGACCAAACAACCTTCTCCAGATCTTCTGAAAAAAATCGGGCTTCATGGGAAGTATCATATGCCCGCATAGTATTCCCTATCCATTTGGAAAATGACAAAGGGTTTGATTTAGACTTTGGTGGATGATACTCCTTCTGTCAGTGTGGAAGAGGACATTACCCATGCTCCCTGACTGATTACCATCACCATATTTAGAGATGACTGGTAGCCCAGTGGTCATTTCTGTATGTGGAAAGGGACAACTGCCACGGTGGTTCCGTTCAAGGTACAAAAAACTTGTAAGATGGCTGCCTTAAATTTTGTTAGCCCTACACCGAACTTTTATTATTTCTTCTTTTTCAAAAACAAATTCCCAAGATGGAATTTTGTTTTTGTAAAACAAAAAAAGGATGATCAGTACATCCTGGGAGCTTTCTCCCAAGGCAAGGGGGGCATTATTTTTTTCTGTCCCTCACTGCCAGGTTTTTCATGGCAGTGAGGGACAGAGAGTTGGATGGACCAAAAGGTTGATGGACAGGTTAAATCACATTTGTGGTGGAGTAACCTTTCCGCCCAACTCAGAATCGGGCTACTAATTTCTTCATGTGATAAGTGAACTCCTTTGATTGTCAAGTAATCTAGTTTTCTACCAGCTGCTGCTACTCAGTGGGTAAAAATGCTGACTGATTCAGGATTCATAAATGTTTTACATTTACTTATACAGTTTTTTACAAAATGACCTGCCCTTCAACAATATAAAAATTCATTTTGTGCTTGTATATCTTCTTTCTCGTCTTTGGATATAGATCATTTTATACTGTCTAATTGCATAACATCTGAAGTTATTGTGAACTTATTCTCCTCCCTTGGGTCCAACTATTAATACTTTAGTTTTTTGTGAATCACAATCAGGTAAGTGATTGTCTACCTGAACTACTAAATCTATGACATTGTCTCTCTAGTAGGGAGATTTGCAGCACTGTAGACACAGGATTAATACTGAGGAACTTATGTTGGTTGCTCCAGTGTAACTATTAGTAAGAGAGAAGGAGAAGATGAACTCGTTTGTAGATCTGAAGACTATCAATGATTTTTATATATAAACATTTGTCATCAGTGTTGAATCAGATTAAATAGATTTTTGTTATTAACATTTGGACAATTGCTGTAATGTCATTATTGTGAATGATGCAACTCATTGCTTAGGTAAAGAGGTTACTCCTCCCAATACCTAGTACATTAGGCTATGAGCAGAGCCACTGGAATTATGCAAACTGTGCAGCGCTTTTTGCATGATTGTAGATTTGCCACATTTGCCACATAATCCATCATATGCTGCACAATATGCAGACTTTAATGAAAAACTAATTTTGTTTCTAGCTCAAATGTTCAAAGGTTACTAAAAACGCAGCAGCACGTGTTGCAGCGCAGTGGAAATCCCTTTGCAAAGGATGACTGGTCACCTTTCCGTAGCTTATTGCTATATCTGGATCTTAAGCTGGCACTAATGAGATGCAACTAATGCCCATTCAGTGTTAACAAGATTAAAAATGACAAAACAATTAAGTAATATGGCACATAATGCCGCATAATTTGCTTTTTTTTGCTGCATAATTTGGCTCTCCCCTGCCGCATAATTCCAGTGGTCCTGGGTATGAGTTCTATTACTCTTTGTAGACCGCCACTCTTTCCTTCTCTGAAATGGACTCAATGTGAGTGGCATTGTAGTACTGTGTCCCTGTGCCCACCGTGCCATAAGTGGTAAACCATGCCTCCTTACATGCTGCCTGACACAAGCGTGCAAATCAGATGGCCCATAACTACTCACACCACCACACATATTTGCACACATAAAGTTTCACACAAGCATTAACTAAGTGTAAGCGGTTATTTGATGACATCTGCATGAACAGCCACAAGATAAATTATACAAATCAATTGAAAATGTTATTTGAGCATGGTTTCCACACAGGAAACTGTTATACCAAAATACACGAAAGAAGACAACTGCACAGCCCCACAATATTCAAGACACAAAAAGAACAGTCATGGACAAAGTCCAGGCAGAGCCAGCCGTGACCAGCTACGTTGTTCTCAGCACATAAAAAGGAGTTGTACAAAAAACATACATCCATTCAGTGAAGAGGGAGTCTCCTCAAACATTGATCCACTTTCTAACCTGGATGGAATGTGGAAAGGAATCTTGCACTCCCTGTGATGAAGCAGCTACAGGGGAGCTACCTCTTATACATGCACAAAAACAAGTATTACCTGCACAAACCATACTGACAACAAATGAAAATGTTTCCTTTAGTGCTTATTCACTAACCACCAGCCTGTGACCTTTCTGGAGTGTTGTTAAATTTCAGCATGTGCAAATGTTAACACTGCTAAGAACATGAAAGCATACCACACATTCATTCAAACTAAGTAGACAGCCCACTATTGAAAAACATAACTAATGATGATGAAACTCAACTCACACATATACCTTTCGGAACAGATTTGCGCTACTACAGGAATCCATCTCTTGAGCGTATATTCATCTCCTTCTGCTCTATTGTTTAAACCTTTGGCTGTTCTTTCACACACACATCCTTAGGCTTCCTCCATATACACTCATTTACAGGGTGTCTCCAGTATCAGACCTAAGTCTAATATTGAATTAGCATGGGAAAAACATCCTAGTATCACTTTGCCTTTATCTTCTTAGATACAAATTTGGATTAAAATTAGAAAGTCCTCTCGCGCAGCCAACACAACACAATCACATTTCTTAATTTATAATGGACTTTTTATGACACCGAAACTTCTCCATAAGATTAACCCGGATACCTGTGGACTTGTTTTGCACAATCTGCTGATTTGAAACATTTATTATTTGTCTCCATATTGCTGTTTTTTGGTTACAAGTCTGGCATCAAATTATTCTTATTTTTCATTCCAACGTCCCATTTTCTATGCGTAACGTATTTTTGGGAAGAGTCTCTGATGCTTGGGTAAATACTTCTTTTAATATTAGAATATTGGATCTTTTATTAGCAATTGCTTTTCAGCAAATCATCCGATATTGGAAAGACTCAACACAGCTGTCCGCCAAAGCGTGGTGGTATGCAGTATGTCACAATCGCCATTTGAAAACTGCATTATGGACACCTGCTATGCAATTCCTTGATAACTCCGTGAAGGCATCTTTTGTTCCCAACCCTGACACCCAAGACGTTTTGCAACCTCCTTGACATTGCATTGTATTATTTACTTTATTATCATGTATCTTTTAATATTTCTTTTTAAGACCTAAAGTGTCCTTTTGTTCAGACATGGATATGTATTAACATCATACTCCTCCCCTTCTTCTCCCTCATTATTTGATTAGTTTTGTTGTAGTATTGCTTTTATCTTAATAAACTTACTCTTTAAACTTAGCAGTAAATGCCACACTAATAATTTTTATGTTCAAGCCATATAAACAAATTGGAGCAACAGGAATGTAAGAAAAGTTTACACTTGTAGATTGAGCAATATTTTCTGTTGTTGGTGGATTTTTTATATTAACTTGGCTGAATGCCCTCTCTAGAACAGTTGTTCAAGTGAAAACAGGAGGAGGAAGTGGAAAATGAATGGACAAAGGGAGATTAGGATCCAAATATACACTCTCTATATGTTAAGTTAATATACATTTTTTTTACTGCAAATGCATATCGACGATTAGACTCTGAATTTCAGTATCAGTCAGATCCTCATTGTTTTTACTTTCTTGCGACTGATTTCTTCCTCATCCTTCCATCGCTTTCCTTAATCAGTCACTGAGGGTTTATCATGATATGCATATGCCGCACATCAAAGAGGTGTAATAAATGAGAGAAGATTTTTAGAGGGAAGGGTGGTAGTAAGGTTAATGAAGGGAGATGCACAGAGGAATAAGTATTATCTAGAGTGTTTTTATTTGTTGTGAGCAGAGGCTGGGGAAGAGGGCTATGCAGGACAGGAGAACCTGAAATCCCGGCAGAATATTCAAGCAGATTTATTAATTGTTTTCTTTATCATGGGAGAATACAGTTTGAAAATCCTTATACTGAAATAGACTGCAATATTAAAGGGGGTGTGGTGCATCATTTGTTACTTCAAAGCAAAGATTTAGTGCCACAGAAGACACAAACTGTAGAGAAGAATAACCCAGTTAATGGAAAAAAGCTGTGTAGTTTTATTCTGTATATGTACCTTTCCTGCTTTTCGACTGGCCATACAAGAGCCACCATAAATGTTAAAGTGATTAAGGACTTAAAGATTTTAGGGGTGAGACTGACATGGGGTAGGTAGGTTTTGATCAGACCCCAATCATGTTGATGTAATATTATGGACCAGTTACCAATGATCCTATAGGCTACGCTATCTGTAGGTCGCTCCTTCTGCCTATCAGTTACATATTTACATTGGGGGAGATTTTGTTTCAACTCTTTCAAGTTTGAATATTTATAGCTCCAGTGTAGGAAGCTGGCTCTGTATATGATATTGCCACTAGGTGGTTATACTGTGCACAGAGTTCCAGGGTTCCCCAAAGTGTACAGGGCTCAATGTAAAACCCAAAGTGCTCTATTAGTGGGAGTGAGCAGCCTTAGCCCTAAAACAGAGGAGTGTAAGAAATGTATTGGTGGAAAACAACAATGCGGTTTAACAGGTAAGTACAACACTTACAATTCCAGTCTTCAGGACCAAAGGTCAGGAAGGGGCAAGGGTCAGGTAAGTAGCAAAACTGCACCACCAGCGGCACATGGGCGGCAGGGTGCAGAGGTAAAAATCGGGAGTTCAGCCCAATGCTTTTCAATGGAGACCAGGGGTGTTCAAACCCACACTGCTTGCAGGTAAGTACATTGGTTGCAAGGGCCAAGCTTTGGAGGTTAGATCAATCATGAGGGGCCGCAAAGTAGCACCATACATACATCACCAGCGGCACAGTGATAGCCGAGTGCAGGGTGCAATTTCAGCATTGGGTGCCCAATGGTTTTCAATGAGGATTCTGCTTTTGAAAAACAGGCTGCAGGCGTCCCACCGGAGGTTGCAGGAGGGAGACAAATGACAGCAGAGGTAAGTAGAGATGTAGGGGGTCATAGGGACACTGTTGGTCAGCCCAACAAGGCCCAGGGGATTCGGGTGCAGGGGTGCGTTTCGACATCAGAGTCTTCTTACTAGTGCTGGTCGCAGTCAGGGGAAGCCTCTGGATTCAGGCTGCAGGCGTCATCATTGAGTCCAGGAGGGGTCAGCCAACGCTGGACTTGAGGTCAGGATTGTTGGGGAACCTGTTCTGGGTGGGTGAGCCACCTGGACATGGGCCGTAGGCGTTGGGTGCAAAGTGGGCAGGACTCGCAGATCGGCAGGGCACCGGAGTCCTTTGTGTTGGTTTCTTGGGGGCAGAACCGCTGTCCTCTGGAGTTCTGCTCTTTTTCAAAGTTCAGGCAGTCTTCTTGGAGTTTCTGGAAGTCGCTCGCTGCAGGACAGGTGTCGTCTTCTCACAGGGTCTTGGAAGCTTAAGACAGGCCGGTAGGGCTGGGGCCAAGTCATTCGTCTTCTTCAGGCTTTGCTGCACAGTATTTTCTTCGTCCTTCATCTTAGGTCACAGGAAACTAGATTCCAGGTCTGGGGGAGCCACCTAAATACTATGTTTAGGGGGCATTTTAGGGGAGTGCCAGGTAGGGCCAATGGGTACCTTACCTGAGGTGACTACACCCGCTATTATGCCACCCTCCTGTGGGAGGGGGCATAGACCTAGCCCTCATTGGAGGAGTCCCCTCATCCTCAATATGGAGGAGACTGAAAAGTGTGCTTAACTTCGCCTTCTTCACCTGTGGGGTGGAGTTGGCAAAGGTGGGCACACCTAATAGCCTTTCTAAGTTTTCCCACCAGTTTTCTGGCCCAAAATTGGGTTGTAAACTGGGGGCTACCATCTGCAGTTAGCAGCAGAGACTGGGGGTCGCATTACAAAGGTGGTATGCCTTTGAAGCTTCCCCTTCAACCACTGGGCCCATACTGGGGGATTAGGTGTGACATCTATGCCCAGGATGTGTATTGTTTCTGGTACCAGAGACAAGAGGCTCTCCACCCAGGGGTCCAGAAACATGTCTGTGTGTGGCAGGCTGTATAAAGCCAGTCAGTGACCACACCAGGGTCGGTAGGTTTTCAGGGGCCACCTCTGAGGTGCCCTCTGAGTACATGTTTTAATAAATCTCACACTGACATCAGTGTGGATTTATGACAAGGAGTTGTTTGGTACCAATTGCTCATGGTTTCAGTGAACCCATCATGGTGCTGGGGAACTCGAGTTGTCGAGTTTCCAGCCCATGTGCTCCTTATGGCTTCCCTGGCACTTACAATATTTAAGAATTTACTTAAGCATTGTAGGGGCATATCTACTCATGCAGATGTACCCTCACCTGTGGTATAGTGAACCCTGCCTTAGGGCTGTAAGCTCCTGCTAGAAGGTGACTTACCTATACCTACAGGCAGTGCTGGCTTTCTTAGCACCCAGGAAGGGTGCCAAGTCGACTTAGTCGTTTTTAACCTCACAAAGGCATGCAAGCTGCAAGGGCAGTGGCATGGTCCTAGTGAGGGAGTCCCAGGGGACTCTCTTCAGCCTCCAGGCCCTAGGTACCCAGAATGCCACTTACTAGGAACTTAAAGGGATCAGAATCACCAATTGGGGATATGTTTTAGGGCAGAAGCACTTGCACGCGACCTGGTTGTCAGGGACCCTCTGCATTACAATCGAAACCACATCAATACCAGGCAAAATGCGGGGTCTAACCATGTCAAGAGAGGCCCATTTTCACATGCAGCAATGATCTAAAGTAGGGCTGGCAAAGGTCACAAATAATTTATTGAAAATTATGAAAGTTTATAAATTGTAGGGTATATAGCTGGAGGTGCATGCCACAAGAAGGCAGTAAACCTTTAGAAGTAAAAGGTGTCTCACTTCAGCCACAAAAGATAGTTTTAGTGTCTAAAAAGATGACTGGTGCGGTGGAAATTGTATTAGCAATATCTTTTGATCATTATCCTGTGAGGTTTAGACTATGCTTAAATAGAAGCTTAGGGCCTCATTTACGAGTTTTTGGTACAGGCCAGAGCAGCAAGTCACTTTGCGGCGCTGCCCTGATTCAAAAGGAAAGGGCAGGAATGCCCTGCATTTATGATATACATTGCATTCCTGTCCTTTCCCACTGCGCTGGTGCCGTTTTGACTGCCTTGTGGTAATGCAGGTACCCTTTGCACAATGGTGCAAGGGTGTCTGCATTCTTTTTATTTTTTAAATTCTTTTTATTGAACAAAAGAAGAAACAGAGAAAACAAGCTTCAGAGACATAGCCTACATGGACATATATAGTGTGGGTAGTCAAATAGCACAAAAATCTCATCTCGTTACAGGTTCCCATCTCAGACACATGTTGCCAGCACCAATACAATACCAGACATAGAAATGTGCCCCTCTTACATTGAAAAGCTTTTTGGATGCACCTCAGGACCCCGTCCCCTGACCTCGATACATTTCCAAAGCCCCCCATATCCTTTCCCATTTGCGGGGCTGCCTCTGCTTTGGCAGATCACTTGTTCAGCCATACAGCACCAGTCCATGTCACTTTTCCAAGCATCAAGTGTTGGGGCTGCTGCTGCCCCCTGCAATATTCCTCTTGGCAACCCCCCCTGCCAAGGCTAGCCAGGTCTTGGCCCACTGTGGCCAAGTAATCTCTCCAGTGACTCCCAGAATGTGCGTCGTGCCTCCAGCGGAACCCCTTCTCCCACCACTGCCTCCATAATGTGGGCTAGACCCATCCAATACCTTTGAATCTTGGGGCAGGACCACAGTATGTGAAAAAATGACCCCCTCTCACCGCACTCTCTCGCGCACAGTTCAGACACACAACCACCAATGCGGAATTGAACCATTCGAGAGGCATACGATCTATGGAGAATGCGAAGTTGAACAAGCCTGGAGCGCGCTCTGGGGCACTGTAAGGCCTCCACCCAGTTGTCATTCTCCAGTAGTCCCAAATCAAATTCCCAGGCCTCCCTCAAGGGACCCATGCAGTCAGGGGAGTTATTCATGAGTTTCTTATATGTAAGGGATACAGCTTTGTCAATCATGGGGTCTAGGAGAAGCCTATCCTCCAGAGGAGAGTATTCCGGTAACACAGTCCCCTCTTTCAGATGACAGTGAAGCGCATGTCGCAGTCGCCGGTATCTAAGGAATTCCCCTCCCCCATTTGGAAGTCCTCCCTCAGAGTGTCGAATGCAATCATTTTACCTCCCTTCCAGACATCTCCCAGTAAATCAATCCCTATGAGACTCCATTTCCGGAAGACCTGAAGTCGTTGCAATTCTTTCAGAAAATTTCCCTCCCACAGCGGTGTCTGTTCCGTAAGTATAGCCTCCCAGCCTCTCATTTTAGTTGCCTTTTGCCAAATGTCAAGGACTATCTTTGTGTGTGTCGGGAGGTGTGCACTGCGCCGACCCTTACGATATAGCTCCGTCAGATGGCTACCGTCGTTGAACGTCAATCAGTCCACCCTATATGCGGGTTCCTCTCTAGGAGAAAAGACCCATCCGTTAATATTAATAAGTTGAGAGGCCCAGTAGTATTTCCTAATATCAGGAACTGCCAATCCTCCCTCGTACACTCCTCTCTGGAGCTTTCTGAGCGCGATCCTAGGGCTGCCACCCCCCCATAACAACTTACGCTGTTCCGATTCAACTGCTTTAAAGAACATCTCATGAATCCGATATGGGGTGTTCTGGACAGCGTACTGTATGTGTGGTAGGGCCATCATCTTAAAAAGGACAGCTCTGCCCAAAAGAGAAACAGGCAGCACCCTCCAGTGAGCCGCGTCATCTCGTAATCTATCAAGTTGCGCTAGCAAATTTAATTGCGTGAACTCATCCTCTGACTTTGTTATCCAAATACCCAGGTATTTGAACCTATCCTTCAGCACTAGCTCCGAACACGCCGACGTTAGGACTGGGGGATCACCCGCCAGAGAGAATTCAAGGGATTTATCCCAATTAATGGAGTAACCAGAATATGAGCCAAAAGACCATATTATATGAATAAGCCTGTGGAATGTTTGGCAGGGCCTGTGGGCATATAGGAGGATATCATCAGCATATAGGGATATGCGTTCTTCCCAGCCCCCCCCCAATATCAATGCCTCTCACCAGCGGGTCCCCCCATATCCAGGCAGCCAGCGGTTCCAGCGCCAGCGCGAATAGCATTGTTGACAGTGGGCACCCCTGTCGCGTGCCCCTGTGGAGTGCAAAGGCCCTGGATATAGACCCGTTGACACTGACTCGCGCCATCGGAGCGGTGTATATTAGCCATATCCACTTCTGCAGAGTCGGGCCTATGCCTACCTTATCCAAGACAGCGAATAGATATGTCCATTAAATGCTGTCGAAAACCATCCTCGCGTCCAGTGAGAGGAGGGCTGCAGGTACATCTGGGTGCGCCTGGGTCATGTGCAATACTCCGTATAGGCGTCGCAAGTTAAGCCTGGTGCTCCTATGTGGCATAAAGCCAGACTGATCTGGGTGAATCAGGGATTGTATTATCGGGCTCAACCGATTGGCAATGATCTTGGCCAATACTTTAGCTTCAAAATTCAGAAGAGAGATAGGCCTATAAGAGCTGCAAAGGTCATGGAGTTTGCCTTTTTTGAGGAGAACCACTATGGTCGCCATTCTCACATCTTCAGAGAGTTGGCCCTCGTCTCTTGCTTCTAGGAACATGTTAAGCATGTGTGGGGCGAGCAGTCCTGCCACACATTTGAACATCTCTGTGGGGAGCCCATTCGGGCCCGCCGCTTTCCCAGATTGCAAATCGTGCATTGCGCTTTCTACCTCCTCTATAGTAAAGTCCGATTCCAGCACCTCTCTATCCTCCGTCTCAAGTGTCGGCAGAGGCACGTCGTTCAGGAAGTCAAAACAATCTGACTCCCCCCGCGTGGACTGTGACTGGTAAATGCCCTCATAATATTTGGCAAAGACTTCCGACAGATCCGCGCCTGTCCCGCTCTGTACCCCATCAGCGGTCCTAATCTCGGATACCCAATTACGACACTTATCCCTCTTTTCCAGCCAAGCAATCAGTTTGTTGGCCTTATCGCCCAGATAGTATACTTTCCTCTGTGTGGCAATCGCATGTGCTCGGGCAGTGTTTTCTTCTAGATCCCTGAGAGCTTTTTGCTTAAGTTTGAGATCGTGTTTGAGTCCAAAGATTCCCCCAGAATCTGCGCCCAGTGTACGCTCCAAGGTCAGTATCTCTTGCTCGAGATCTTCACACTGCGCGCGTTTCTCTTTGCATATAGCACCACTAGTCGCCTGTACAAAACCCCTGGATACCACCTTGTATGTCTCCCAATGCGCTCCGATACCCATTTCTGGGTCATGTTCGCGCTATACAAAACACAAAAAAATAAAAAAATAAAAAAGAACGCAATCAGATCGCACTGATCCAACGTTTTCATTAAAATATTGTTCCGTGCATTCCTTGAAGCGCTCTCTGTACTCCTGGTCACAAAAGAGGAAAGGATCTAGCCTTAGTGGAAGAGACCAGTCGCGGACCGGCCCGTACAGCTGTACCTCCACCGGAGAATGGTCCGATATCCCTTGCGCTTTGTGGCACCCTCCCTGGAAGAGACCCACTGAGGTAGTATGAGTAAAAATGTAATCCAGCCGTGAGCCAGTCCCATGGGCCGCCGAAATGTGGGTATATTGTCTTGCCCTGGGGTTGTGGCACCTCCAGAGGTCCACCAGTCCCACTGCCCGGCAAACGTGTGCAGTGGTCGGGGACCCTGGGTCCTGGGGGGAAGTGCATCCCTATCTATGTCCGGAGCCATCGTATCGTTCATGTCCCTCCCTAAGATCAAGATCCCCTGTGGAAGTTCAAGTAGTAGGTTGCTAAGGTCCGGGAGTGTGATCTCGTGCAGTCGCGGGGGAATATATACAGAGCAAAAATTCGCAATTTGGCCCTCCCAAGTCCCAGACAGAGCCGCATAACGACCAATGTGGTCACACCACGTGCGATTTACTACAAAAGGTATCGAATTTTTAGTGAGTATGGCCGTGCCCCTGGATCCGGTAGTGAAGCCAGCGTGTACACGGAGTGTGTAGCCATATCGATTCAGTGCTAAGTAGTTATTGCCCATAAGGTGTGTCTCTTGCAGGAGTACTATGTCTGGTGAGTGTCTCTGCAAGTATTGTAATACCATAGTGCATTTTATTTTGTCCCCCAGACCATTCACATTCCAGGAGAGGATCTTCAACTTTCTAACGTGTTGTGTAGCCATATGACAAACCTACAAGTCCCTGTCCCTCGGTCCACCCCCACCCACCCATCGGGGCCCACCCCCCTGCGCACAGCAGAGCCAGGCCTATGGTCTCGAGACACAGACCACTTTTGACGGAGCGCATGTCCTGAAGCGTGAACAATCAAACTTGAGACATAGTAAATACAAATCCCCAAATGAACCCCCCCCCCCTCCCTGCTGCCCTGCCTTGTAGGTCTAAAACTGCCCACATCCCAAATAGCAGAGAGCCTGTCGCCTGAAAATAGACAACTGATGTAGGGCTAACTGGCACCACCGCTCAGAAAACCCTGCCCCCAAGCCCACAATCCCACGCCAAAGCAGGTATCGTAGCTGAAGCACTCGACTCTACATCTCGTCTAACAATGTTCACCCTTGTATGTCCAGTGACGCCGGTCTCATCCACCCCTCAGTAGATTTCGATCTATGTCAGGGCCCATCGTGGGCCATTAATGCAGTCTCGTAGGACCAACAGTACCCCTTACTTTCCGGGATTCGTCTCGTCAATTGCGGGGCTCCTAGAACGAGAGCTCCTGGATTGTGACTCTGACCTCTCATCCCCTGCATGCTGAGTCAGTGATTCTAGATTGCAGTATCTACTGCCCCTCCACTCTGTTTCTCTGCGGCGACTGTGCGGTCGGGGGCGCCCCCCCTCCAACCATTGATGAACCTCCGCAGGCGTAGTGAACAACAAGGCTTTGTCATTGTCTATAACCTTGAGCTTGGCTGAGAAAAGCATCTAATATTTTAGTCCTTTCTCCCTGAGGACGCATTTCACACCGTCGAATGTATGTCTCTCCTGTTGCACCTTCAGGGTGAAGTCTGGAAAGAATCGTATGACCGGATTCTCATGGGTAAGATCACGACGCACTCTGGCCGCTTGTAGGATTGTGTCCCGGTCCCTAGAGTTCAGAATCCGAACTATAATCGTGCGGGGAGGGGCCCGTGCTTCGGCATGAGGATCGGTGCCCTGTGTGCTCTTTCTACCGTAAAGAAGGTTGATAACCTCTTTGGCTTAAGATGATTCAGAATAATATCTTCTATGAAGAGATCCATGCTCGGACCCTCCGCCCTTTCCGGGACGCCAACGACCCTGATGTTGTTGCGTCGGACCCTCCCTTCCTGGTCTTCCAGCTTCAGGGCCATTTGATTATGTTTGTTAGTCAATTTTTGTACTCGTTCTTCCAATTTGCGCGTT
Organism: Calotriton arnoldi; assembly: GCA_963921515.1. Classification (NCBI taxonomy): domain Eukaryota; kingdom Metazoa; phylum Chordata; class Amphibia; order Caudata; family Salamandridae; genus Calotriton; species Calotriton arnoldi. Next base: position 672,859 of record CAWUFW010007561.1, read on the forward strand.
TTAGATTGAAGTTCTCCTATGTTTGTTTCCGCCGTGGTGACGCGCTCCGAGGTCTTGTGCATGTCTGCTCTCATCAGATTCATTTCAATGGTGACCTTGTCTATCTTCGTCTCCAGGGTCGTACCTAGAGTTTGGATGGCTGACATTATTGCTCCAAGGGATGGCTACATCGCCCCCTCTTTATTGCCGGTCGCCCCGTCATCGGTCGTCAATTGGCGCAGGATCGCATATTTGTCTAGTTTGTTGGATTGCACCGAGGGAGGGGCACCTTTTGGCTTCGTCATGGCCGATACCGATGTCCGGTTTGACTCCACAGGTTCCAACCCGCTCCCTAGGGCCCACAACGGGATCGCCCGCGCGCTAGTGTGCAATTTTTAGGAGGTCTCACAGCTGGGCCCGCGGTACCTCCAGCCGGCGCAACTCGACGAGGTCGTCTCAGTCCGTGGCGGATTATGGCCGGGGCAAGGGCCCTCCAAGGCCACGAGAGCTTCAGCGAACGATGGGGCCTCTCTCGTCATTCAGCTCCCGGGAGGACCCCAGGGCGAGGATCACACTTCCTGCTTGCAAGTTCGGCCCTGACAATGTCCCGAGGTCCCACCAACACACGACCCTTCAGGAGAACAGGTCACCTCGAGCTCAAAACTGTCCCCCCGCAGAGGGTCCTGCAGAGGAGATCAGCGTGATATCCCTTCTTGGCGCACCACTTATTCCGGAGATAGAATGTCCCAGCCACCGGATGTCAAGGATGTTGGCCTCCGACTGGGCCAGCATGTTGCCAGTGTCTTAATATTGCAGGCCTAGGGAAGCGCCACGCTTTTGCCTCCTGGTGCACCCCTCCCAGCCACCTGTTAACGCTGGTGCAGGCCTCCACTAGGACCAGCACTGCACCTCTGCAGTAACCATGCAGGCCTACGCGCCGCATTATCGGGCCAGCACCACTTTAGAGGGCGACCCGGGGCTCAGCAATCACGCCCCCTTGGGCCAGATCATTAGGCCGCTTCCTCCTGCCATGCTGATGCTGTCAGCCGCTCCAGCGCCAGCCTTTCCCCCCCGGGGGTCGCGCTGATGGGTCTCACCTCCTTGCAGCAGTCTCGCCAATCACGCGAACAGCGCGTCCTCCCCGGGCACTTGGGGACGCTCCGGTGGTGGGCCGCAGCAGTCCCTGCCCCCTCGGAGGGAGGCCGCAGGGTCGTATACGTAGGTCGGCGCCGTGCCCAGCACTCCAATTCTCAGTGTCGCACTCCCCAGGCTTTGCGAACTGAGCCCGCGCGCTCCAACTACGGGACTCCGCCCCACGTCGCCTCCGCTCGCCGCGGCGATCACCAGAGCAGGCCCCTCCTCGGCCCTCTCGAACAGCTGCTCCCGCAGGGGCGATCTCGCTGTCCCAGCCCCAAGACAGTGCTACGGGGTCTGCGTGAGCCGTTTTGAAACTCCAGCCACAGGATAAAGGACGGATCTTGCGGGCTTTGTTTGGGGCTCGGGCAGAGCACTTGGACTACACCGCCATCTTGGCTGGTGCCAAGCCACGCCCTGGGTGTCTGCATTCTTGGCAGGATTGTTTTTGTGCAGAAAGGGGCACCTTCCTGCACAAAACCGATCCCGACAGGCGTTTTCCTCATTCCTTGTGTGCTACAGAGGAAAACATTTCTCCTCGCTATGCCTGCTCTCAGGAGGTGTAGGGTTTTGGTGCTGCCTCCAGTTTATGTGATTTTGTAAATCTGGGCAGCGTCAAAATCCATGGGTGTTATGCGGGACCACCTACCACAACTCCTATGGAACGCCTCCTTGACGCACAGTAAGGCAACGCAGCACGTTGTGCTGCCTTGCCATACTCCATATCTAAGAGGCCATGCAAAGCCACGCAATGTGGCTTTGCGTCGCCTCATAGATATGATTGAGAGGCACTTGCTGTGTACCCCCTAGATTAATTACTCACCTACTTAAAATGTCTATTTCTTTGTTACAGAACTGATTAGCGTCCGCCCATGAAAATTGCTTGAGCATCAAAAAAAGTGACACTCCGATGGTGCAGGTCTCTTGTAAATAAGCCCCACAATTTCTAACCCTGCCCGAGATACATATTTAATGGTCTAATGCTGCAAAAAGAAGAGTTTAAAGAATGGTTGCCTGAAACCTTGTTGAAATCAGACCCTACAAACCATTTTGTGAAATGGGTCTACTTTAAAACCTTACTTGAGTCACATGCATCAGTAATAGGTCTCATCAGGATGATGGAATCATTGTTTATTCACTTGCGAAATGTAAAAACCGAGGAGTTAGTGTGGGGGGTAATTAAATTAATCCGGGTAAACGTTTCTAACTCAATTCCTATATCAGCAGAGAGTTTTGAGAAGACTTGAAAGATAAGGAAACTGTTCACAAAGTAAGCCAAAATCTGAAACCCTCAGTGGGAAATGTGTGATATAGAATATGCAGAAAACTGACTGGTGACCAGAAGACAGGAAGAAGTGGGACAGACATTCTGCAGGTTTTGTGATTTCTATGAGGTTCTATCTAAACAAGTAAATGACATTAGTGGCACGTAAAAGAATTCCTGCATAGCATCCCAAACCAAACTTAGACTGACAGTTATAATTCAGCTTGGCAAACCCCTAGTGCCCTGGAAGCTAGAGAAAGTGATAAATGGCTTGGCAGTACGATAAAATTAGGGCTATGACAGAGGAGATCTTTATAGGAGATTCCAGACATTTGTTGCACCACAATTATTAGTTCTCTTTGACTACATTGCCCGGGCCTCATCTAAGACCATCCTTTTTCGCCCAACACACCACTTGAAAAGTGACCAGCCATATGCAAATAAGTCTTAGTTCTGCTCTAACAGAAACAGTCCAGCCCCAACTGTCAGGCCATGTCACCCCCAGACAGCAATACAAGCAACATCAAACCGATGAGCTTGAATCCTGTGGCACAATGGGCACAGCACCCACGTCAGAGCATACCCGTCACACTTAGGGCATAAACTACAACCAAAAACCTCAAAGTGATGGAATGATTGCACTCAAAGCTGCATTCTAGATCACCAATTGTCACCCACTATGCCACTACTGGCAGACACCAGTTGTATTTTTTGCATAATTAGCAATATTTGAACTCTTATGTTCTTATTATGAGTAGCCTGTTAACAAGGTCTGACCCTTTGCACCCTTTGTGCCCCTTTGGAATTACAGTACCCGGGGGTCAGGTAGTTCCAGGGGTGTGGAAATAATGGGAGAATAACGCATGACCATGAGGGTGTCTGTGCCGGTTCCTGCATGTTTTTCCCTAGTGTTTCAAGTGGCAATTTTGGCTGGAAAATCACAATTTGAGCCTGGTTTTGGGTATGATAAAGTTTACGCATTGCTACATCTAGCTAAACGGATGTCATGGTATACATCCCACATCATAACATATATCTTTAAAAAGTATGTTTAAGATTCACATCATATGTGAAGGGCTGACGCATAGGACCCAAGACTCACATAAAACGTTCAAGGTCCATGGATGCCAAAAATGTGCAAAGCGTACCCTCTCATTCTGCATTCATAACCTCAGAGTTGAGCAAATCTGCCACAGCAGAAAGATGCAGCAGCCTGCAAGATGGCAGTGGATGAGTGATGTTGACAAATAAAATATTTATACAACATCAGACAGCCCAGGGTCAGCCGTGAACACCCATATGATGCAGTGGATCCATGCCACAACCCTAGTTGAACATTTTCTGGGTGAACCAAGATAAAGAATATCTATTTAAGTCTGCCCCTGCGAGCTAGTCCCACTCTCTTACTAAGGACTGACGTCTGAGTGGAATGACCTTGAGACACAAATGGAGTACTTGGGGATTCAAGTGTTCATGAGATTGTCAGACATCTCATAGTATCGCTTGTGCTCATAGCAGCTGTCAGGAAGACCAAAGTGATGTGAATATTTATTAATATTTCCTAATCTGCTTATAACCTGTGACCCTGCTCCGATATGTGGCCTCTACCATATCCATATAATAATGTTTACTTGTGAACTATTTTAACTCCTCCTTCACACAACCTGCATTCTTCTACTTTTAGTTCTTGCCCCAGTGTATAGAAATCTTTCAACCCCCATCTTTCAACAAGTCTCTCTCTCTCTCCTTCTAGTTTTGACCTTCTCTGGGTTTTCAAACTCTGTCGATACATTGCAGACTCCCACCCTCCCTTAGTCTGTGGCCTCCCCTATCAATCTGCCTACCACTTCCCTGTTCATCACTGAAGTCCCTTTGATGACTAATGGGTCATGCTTGTGGGAAGTGAATGTCCTAATAATGTGGTGAATGTACCACCTGGCCAAATGTGCAACAAGCCATTGACCTCACTTTTATTATAAATCTTATGCTCAGCTGGGACTAGGGCCTAGCGAAAACAGTAATCATGGCTCTCCCATCTGACTTATAGTAAAGATAGCGGCACACCTTATGTGACATATCGGAACAGCACCAGTGACCTACATTCATTCATTTTTATTAAATCAGAACTCTACAGGAATACACCATACCAAATTGTTATTATAAACATAGGTAAAAAATAGGCATACATGATTTCAAAAACTTAAAAAGATGATAACAAACAGTAACTGAATCCGGACAATACAAAAGATCTAATGTTTCAGCAATTAGACAAATCTCTTGCAATTTAAACATAGGAAAATGAGTAAATAATTAGCGAGGTTAGTAACCCAGTCAGTAAAAAATAATCTTGACTAAGACAATTAAAGTAGGGTAAGCAATATGATTTAAACCAGTAGATGTTTTTTAACCATATATTATAACAAATCTGCAAACACCCCAAATTAAAATTCATATAAAAACCACTTACCAGTGGGTCAAGATTAGCTAGGAGATTAAATTGAGGGTAATTGAGGAGTGCAAAAAACAGGTATGTGTGACTCTCCTTGTTTGCAGAGCATGATCAGATTCAAAACCTTTTATTATACTTTTTATTTGTAACCAAGACGCAATTAAAAATGTTAGCAATGGCTTAATACCTCTTTCTTCAATACCCCAAACATGTTCAATGATGTAATTATGTTTTTAGTGAAAGAGAATTGTATATAGTGTCCTCATAAAAATGTATATATATATATATATATATACATATATATATATATATATATATATATATATATATATATATATAAATATATTCCAGGGTCCTAGTTAAATAATATAATAAACCATTTGAGCATAGCCTCTAATTCAGTCCAAATAGGCCAATCTCTAAATGAAATAACTCTATTGAGGAAGATTTAGTAAGACAAGGAATAAATTACAGTGATGTGATTTAGCTTTTTCCATTTTATCAAATTTATTAAAATTCTGAGATTAAACTGCATAGATCTCAAATGCCGCATATTTTGCAACATGTATTTCTAACTGTGAAATTTGATCTCTTTTTCACAGAGCCTCTAAACATTGGAATAGTCCATGGCCCACTGAAATTCCTTTGCTGACTAAAAAATGCATATGAAAGGTCCTAGAGGAGTTGTTGGTCATTTTTACCCCTTAGTATTAGCAGCTCTTAAGAACTTCGGGCTGATTTTTGTTTACAGTCCATTGTAGTGGATAAACCTCTTGAACCAAAACTCATTACTTTTCGTTATTATCTTTTACCACTAGTTTATGTGCCCTAGCATAAGTAACCAACTGGTATAAAACAATCATTGTAAGATCTAAATGTACTATATCATGTGTTTACATTAAAGAAGCCCTTTTCCTTCATCTTATTTTTGGTGGAAATAAATTGTTTTTTCAAAAAAATGATGAACATTAGTAATATATATATTTTTTAAAACAATAAAGCAAGTATACATCCTCTCATGAGGCTAAACAACACTGGTATTTTAGCCTTCAACTCATTACTATTGTTACTATTGTCTAGGGCTGCCCTAATCCAGTTGTCAGAATACATTGATTTAGTGGCTTTTAATAAAAAATCAGAACTCTGGATTCTCATTAACTTACTCCATCGTTATTCTTGGTCAATGCTGTCAAAAGCACTGGAAAAACCCACAAAAGCTACATATAAGTTCTAGTGTTTCTCTATCACATATTTCTCACATAATAACTTGTGACACATGACATTCCTCTTCCATCGAGCATAAAAAACAAAATCCTACTTGTTCAAGGGACAATAAATTAATTTCTCTGACCAAATTTTCTAAAAGGTTTAATAGAACTTTAGCATAATTGTTGCCTGCTGCAGTCAACAGCTCAATAGGAAGCTTGCTTGTCGCATTTGTCCTATCATCTTTCTTGTACAGCGGGACAGTGAGACTTCCTTTCTCAGACTCAAGAAATTTCTCATCATTTAACTAATAATTAAACAGTTCATGAAAAACTTAGTCCCCAAGAAGATGGCTGGACTTAAACAAAGTAACAGATACCCCCATTATGGTCTTGGGCTTGGACACATCAATGCCTTTTATTACCATTAACATTTTTGGTTAACATAATCTCGTCTGCTGTGTGTACTGGAACACTCCTGGGATGATTTACTCTTGAGGTCTGATCATATTTCTTACCACAGGTTTGATTCATTTTGACTACTATAGGAGCGGGTTTATTGTAACCTTCTTACCAGGGATTTTTGCTACAATTGAACAACATTTTTTCAAGCCCTTTTTCCTAAATGCCACTTGAACTGAGTACCAGCTTCCTGCTCTTGATTCTCCCTTCTACATCTCACCTCATTTTTGAGAGACCTTTAGTATTTCCTATTTTCTTGGCTAGGTGCCAAATCATGATTCTATAAGCTTTGGTACCCATACAATTCAACTGGGCAACCACTGGTATCATTAATGTAAAATACTAAAATTGATCAATTTCAGTTACATTTGTTAAGTCGCCAATTGTTGATGATAACCAGACATCAAACTGCTCCTTGATATCTTCATTCCAATATGTTACAACATATAGGTATTTCAACAGCTATTACACATGGAATTGCAAACTTCTCTTGGGTGCTTCATTCATTTTAAACCCATCTTCACCCAAAGTTTACCATGATCACTAAGATCAGCTGTTCCTACCAAGAAGGATTCGGCAAATCGCTATTAATTTACCCATTCATCGAGGCCAGGTTGAGTTCCAATGCATCAAATAGTAGGGGGCTTTCCCTCTTGTGATATCTTTTATTAAAGAGATCAGGAGCTCTCAATCCTCAAGCAAAATCTAAATCCGAGAAATTGCTATACAAATTTGGTGCAATCCATGCATTAAAATCCCGACTAATAGGCATATTGGAAACCTATGTCCTAATTCTTCTACATTAAATATAACATAAGAAAATATACTATTTCTTGACAATCCTGGTGGAATCTAGGTGTAAGAAAAATTAACAATTCTATTCCATCGTCATCTGACTTGGATTAAGATGGGTATGCAAATATCAAAAGTAATACTAATAAATTATGACTTGTCATAATAATCTTAGTAACAGACCACCTGAATTCCTATCTTAATAAAGTTGCAAGCCAATCATTTGTGTGCCCCTTTTTGTGACAGCAGACGCTGAACTGGAAAACACCAAGTACTTGTTCCCATCACAGTCAGAAATTAGCCATATCTCTTGTAGGGGTGTGCATCCTGAATATCGAAGCCACAATATCGGTGGGACAGAATATCAAAGACAAAATATCGACAGGTAAGTAAGTCTAGATTTTCTATACCTAACTCCACATGTATGTACGTATGAGGTACACATATTATGAAGGTACACAGATGTGAAGTAACAAATAGTAAATCTATACTTACTTTTCGATATTTTATCCCTCGATATTCTGCCCTCTATATTCTTGTATCACAATATTGTTGGTGTCATTATTCAGTAGTACAACCTCTTCTAGGCAGATGATGCAGCATCTTTGAATATTTATGAGTCTAGATGATCCAGAAAGCATTCTAGTTTGAGCACATTCCAAACTAACAGGTCACAATTATCATCAGGTATTTATAGAAGAAATTGTTTCTATAACTTAAGAATTTAAATGTCCTGCAAGCCAGGGTCAGTTATTTGTTCGAAGTGGGGCATCGCATTTTACTGTTGTGTTTTATCAGCCACTTGCTGTGTACCCCCTAGATTAACCACTCACCTACTTAAAATGTCTATTTCTTTGTTACAGAACTGATTAGCGTCTGCCCATGAAAATTGCTTGAGCTTAGTAGTTGTCAAAGCACCATGTGCTCGAGAAGTATAGAGAGAACCATTATCCAGTTTCAGAAATCTTACTCAATGTATATGTCTTGATGTAAACAAATACAATTGATATACACAATGTAGCACATATATTATTGATTGCCTATTCAATGACTTTGAAGAGGAACAAGGTGGACAAACATTAACATTACGTAATTATCTGGGAGAACTTCTAATCCATTAGCTAGGTCCTGGTTAATGTCATGTAGCTTGCCATTTAATGGGTTATCAACCACTTCCTCGACCACTACTGCATCAACTTCACTCAGATATACAGGTTTAAGGGAATCATGGGCAGCTTTAAGATTTAACCCATCAGTTTGCCTCTCACAATCCGTGACTTAAAGGAGATTAAAGATTTCTTAGCATTTCTGTCAGAACTCCATTTACAGGGCCATGGAGCAAGCAGGAAATACTGGCCCTTAACCATGGGGGTTTAGGCCTTTTACTCCTGATGTCCCACAGCCGGGCTGACTTGGAATCCAAGCAACTGGGCCAAGCCGGATAACTGGGTCAGCACTTGACTCTCAGTGGTAGCATGGGTTGAGCAGTTGAGGGCTACTCTGAGAAGAGGTATGTGTAAGGTGAGCACAGACTTAGAACTCAAAATACATCCAGCCCCCACCTGTCATACAGAGGTCACGGGCAGCATGAACGAGGGATCGGCCCCCTGTGGGTCACAGTGCTGTATCAAGCAATGGCCCTTGGTCTCTCACAGGTCAGCACCAAGGGTGGTAACCTTTATTTTTCACCTCGGCCCCCACCTAGCAAGGGGGTCACAGACTTTGGCACATGGGCCAACAGCCTCATCAATGCGGTGGACCCAATGGACTAGAATCTCACACTCCGCTCCTGGGATCCAACAACAGGATACCCACCAGACATCGCTCCCTCAGACAATCTCCTTCAACTCACAGGGCCCACTGGTCTTGGGTCAGCCAGAAGCTGGTGCTACAGACTCCAGGCAAGTGTTCTTGATCCCCTGCGTGATATCCCCCACCTAGCATGGTAAACTGGCAGACCTGTAGTCCCAATTCCTAATCACAACAGGCAGAGCTTGTGCTGAGCTTCTTCATGCTGATGCATAGCTTCAGTTTGATGACTTGGGAGTCTCAAGCTCCCCTTCCATTTCCACCCAAACTTGTGATTTGGTGTCTCTGCTTTTGAAGTTTGTGTTCTAGGGGTTGCTCACTTTGAAGTGCCCACTCCCTTGTTGCGCACTTCTTCCAGAGAGCAGACTATCACAGCAAGATAGTCTCCTACCTTGATAGCCCCAAGCGCAGGCTAAAGGAGTGACGAGAGGTTCACACCTGGATGTCAGGCTCAGTGATATGTGCATCAAAAGGTTACTTAAAGGCCCCAGCCCAACTCTTTATGATTCTCTTATCAGCCCCATCTCTACCTCTTGGCCTATTTGATGACCAGTGATCTCCTTTCAAAATCAAAGAGGTCCCAATGAAATGCACAGAAGAACCTCGCTCTTTATTCCTTCCTTGTGTGTCCTACCCAGTTCTCAGAAAAGCAGGAATCCACAAATCTGTGTGGGGGAACCTCCACTTCTCCCTGCTCCTCGAGCAAGCCCTGGGTCTTCCAAAATGGAACCCTGTTTCTTTCGTGTATTGTGCATTCTCAAGCACACACATATTTCTGTGCACACATGCATTCAGACATGTGCAGTCTCCAATGTAGTGTACCTTTTCCTGGACAAATGCACATCCCAGCATGTACACACGAAGACTTGCCCTATTTCTCCTTCACTGTACCGTCTCTCAGGCTAACATACGTTCTCAAGTGCACACACACTTCGTTGCGCTATTTCTACTGCACTGTACCGGATCTCAGGCATGCATACTTCCTTGCACTGCACACAATCCAATGCAGGTCAAGGGTTGAATTAAGTACAAAGCAGCGCAACATTTCTGGAGTGGGCCAGGAGACACCAATCTACTGGCACAGGTACAAGTACCTGTTCACTCTAATGATTACTAAAATCATTGTATGTTGCCACTACCTCACTTGTACTCACTAAGCAGTTTACCCCTGACATCATGTGAACTACCTTGTATGGTCCACACCATTTGTCTTCCAAACCCCTTTGACAAATAGGCTTTAGCATCAACACCCACTCAGAGCACCTCTCTGGTTGTAACAGTCCTTCAGCGGCTTTTGACTAGCCTAAAGGTTTTCCTTTGCCTGACTCATGCAATGCATCATCAACTTTCTATAGCCAATCACATAGTTCACCACATTCTTCTGTGGAGACTCTGAGTTTCCCTCCCACCCTTCTCTGACTAAGGGGAGTTGACCGCGCACCATGTGTCCAAACAGAAGTTCAAAGGGACTGAACCCTACCCCCTTCTATGGAATCTCTCAATAAGCAAACAAGAAACATGGCAAAAGAAGATCCCACTTCATCCTGAGGTTCTCTGTCAGAGTTCTCATCACGCTCTTCAGTGTGTTGTTAAACCACTCCACTAAACCATTAGTTCATGGGTGGTATGCCGTGGAGAAGCGACATGTCACATCAGCTTGCTCCCACATCTCTCTTATGTAAGAGGAGATAAAATTGGTTCCCAGTCAAAAACTACAGTTCTCGGAACTCCAACCCTAAAAAAGATCCCCATGAGAGCTCTTGCTACCACTCGGGCAGTCATGCTCCTCAGAGGTACAGCCTCGAGGTACCTGGTGGCATGATCACCTCAACCAAGATATACTTGTTGCCTGACTTTGAGGAGGCAGTCAAATAGACCAACTATGTCAATTCCCACCATCTCAAATGCAAACGGAAAACGTACATACTGAACACCAATGGTAGAGACACTAACAGTGCTTTGGTCCTCCCTCCTTCCTTACGACTCATCTGGCAAGCAAGGCAGGTTCTACGGAACTACTCTGTGTCACTGTGTCCACTACAAAACACTCCATACCCCTTTATTTCACTTTTAAAGGTTCCTACTTTCTCCCTTTCTGGCAGATTTGCCATCTTTCTCTTCCTGCAGCTGCCCTGTCCTCCCCCTCAGGCAGCTCACTTTGCCCGTGCACAATCACAAGGGTCCGAGTGAGGACTCTTGTTCCATTGACTAGGGGGCGCTGAGTCTCATCTATACGACAACGGGAAACTTTTCCCAAAGACTACAGGAGAACTGTTTTCCTACTCCAACTTTTAGAAAGCCCTTTTCCGATCCCTGTCGGGGATCGTTGTATTCATACAAAGCAGAATGTAAAGCACCAAATAGAGGTGAATGTGTTTTACCTGTATTTGACAAAAACTCTCATATCTTGAAAAGTTTTGATTAGCTCTTTATCGTTTTGGTCTTATTTTGTTTATAAAATACTAAGCTATTGTTATAAAAAGTCTTTATTGTGGTGTGTTCATTGTGTTACTGTGTGTGTGTTGCACAAAGACTTTACACACTGCCTCTTTTGATAAGCCTGCTTGCTTTGTGCCATGCTATCAGAGGGTGAGCACAGTTATCTCAGTTGTGTATCTAGCTTACCCTGACTAGAGTGGTGGGTTCTGCCTGGCTAGGGTGTATACCTTAGCCAACCAGAAACCCCATTTCTAACAGGGTGCAAGGCCAATGAAACCTAACGCTCTCCATGAGTAGACTCACTTTTTTTCAAAATATGCAATTAGTGTCCCTGTGTGCCAAGAATGGCCTTAATCATGAAAGGGTCAACATCTTGGCATTGATACCCCTCCCCAATATGCCATAGGTGCCCCCTTAGACCAAAAACAACATACAATATGCCAGTACTACAATTTTGCCATTAGTGCTGTTTATATACCATATGTGACCCTTATGTCATAAGTGACCTCTTGTGTATTAGGCCCAGAACTTTGTCCTGGCTGCTCTCACCCCAGTATGCATGGTTGGACTCTCTTAAGCCAGGAATTACCATTGGCCTTTGCAAGCACTTTGCCGTGGGTGCCCCACATGCTAGAACTTTCCTCCAGTATTCCGGCGAAATAATTTTTTTGTGTGTGTACCCTATGTCAGGTATTACTTTAAAATGTTGATCTACTACAAATTGTCTCTAGTATGGTAGTGCAAGCATTTTGCCATGCGTGTCTCTATAAAACCAGAATTACCTTCAGTATGTCAGGGCCAACTGCAGACTCACAAGCAAAACACCATATTCTCTCATATTCACTTACATTCGCTCACTCAGTCACTCTCACTCATAAATTATCACACACTCACTTGCACCCACTCATTCTATCTTGCTTAGTCTCACTTATACTTACTCAGACTCTCTCATTCAATTTGTTTTCGCTTACTCTCATTCACTCTTACTGACTCATATTTTCTCACTTACTTGCAGTCAGTCTTACTCTCATTCATTCAGTCTCACTAATCATCACTCATTCTGAAGCATTAATTCTCTGTCACTCACTCACTCTCACTAACATTCATTACCATTAACACTCTCTAAGTCTTCATAATCCTTCTTACTTATACTCCCTCAAGCTCACTTCCAGTAATTCTGTCACTTATTCTAACTCATTCTGACTCATTGACGCTCACTTAATGATGCTCAGTCTCATTTCTTCTCACTCACAACCAGCCACTCACTCTCTTTCACTCACTTTCACTCTAGCACACACATGCTCACACATGCACATGCTCTATCGCACACAAACACACTCTCACCTGCACACATGGACACATAATACATTTAAAAGCATTCAACTTATCAGTGAATGTCCCATTCCAGCTCTTGGTGCTCCATTTTTTATTGCACTAATAGTGAAGAATAGATTATTTCTTGTTAGTATACTAAAATGGTCAGAAAGCAATGAAGTGGAGCCCTGATGCCTATAAGGGCAATTGGCTCTGTGTTCTTGGCACTGATTTTGCCACTTCAGAGGACGGTGGGTGGGTCGCAAATGCAGTGCCAGGAGTTGTAAAGGGTAAGTTAAGGTCACAACTGTATCCCCTGGGAGCCCCTAATTGATCATTTTCCCAAATCTCAGCTCTTCTTTTCATCCTTGTTGCCTCATTGCCTTCTCTGTTTCTCTCTGAGTTCTCTCACACCAGTCTCTCTTCATCTCATCCCTTGCTCGTGTCTCCTACTCTCCCACTCACTCTTTCAACTTTCTCCATCTAGCCGATCTCTTACCGCTTTCACCCCTTTCTCTCACATAACTCTTTTTTACACCTGTCCACCATCTCTGCAATCTCTTTCTAGACTGTCTTTTTGTCACCTCTGTGCCACCTGTCTCTCTCTCTCTCTTTCTTTTTCTCCTAGCTGTGCCTTTCTTATTTTTCCACGTGTCACATCTCTCGCCTGTCTTTCCCTCTCTTTCTCTGCAGTCTCTCTTTTGCCTGTCTGTTATTTCTCACCTGTCTGGTGTGCCCTCTTTCTCTCTTCTAGTCTCTCTGCTGCCCTGGTCATTGATTAACTCTTTCTTTTCCATCCTATCTGTTTTATTTCCCTCTCACCTGACTACATGAGAGAGTAACCAGCAACAATTCATTAATTATGGTGCAATTGTTATTTTCGGTTTCAGCACATTTACTTCACATCACGCTGCTAAGGTGGCTTAGTATAGGGACGCAATTTCACAGATCATGGCAAAAAAAAAAATTCCATTGCAGTGTGAGTTTCACTGCTGAATTTATTTCCTTCAGCCAAACGTCCCTGTTTGCTGCAGGATATGAAAGTCTAAAAAGTCTCATAAGAGCACTGTTTAACATTTGTTCCCGGCTCTGATTTAAGGACCTCTTAGGCCAGGGGTCCACAATGCCTGTGCCAGAGGCCACATGCGGGATGCCAGAGGTCACAAGGGGGAAGCAAGGGGGTCACAGTTGTGACCCCTGGTAATCATTAAATGACGTTCATGGTATTCACAGGGGAGAGGCCCCTGTGAATATGATAAACATGCACACATATTTATCTAAATTGCTTAATTAGAGTTTGGGGATGGCCTCAGTGGATGGATGTCCTCTGCTCCTCTGCCAGAAGACCACTTGCCATGCTTTGAGGGGACCGCTGTGCCTTCAGAGTAGCTCCGATCAGGGCACTAAAGCAATGCAGTAGGTCTCGCATTACTGAAAGTTTGAGCTATTGGTGTTGCAAATAATAATGCAACGTCAATAGCTCAAACTTTCAATAATGCTAGACCTACTGCATTGTAAATGCTTGCTGTTATTTACAAAGTGGTAAGTAAATAACAATAATATATTGCACTGGAATGCATTCCTACAAGTGGTGTGGCCCAGCAGCAAATTGGAGCTACCAGGTCCTCTATAAAATGTAAGAAAATAAAAATTTAAAGGACCGCACTGGGTGGGTGAACAACAGAGAGCCTGTTGGGGAGAAGTGGGTGACGGAAGCAACGGGGAGTGGGCGTGAGGATTACAAAAAATAAAGCTGGGTGGGTGGAGAAGAGAACAAGGAGAGAGACAGCAAGTGAAACGAGCAGGAGTGGACTGGATGGGAAGTGGAGAAGAGGAGTGCTCAGGGGCTCCTTCACCTCACCAGGCTGCTGGAATGTATGCGCTGCCCATGGCCCCCAAGCACCCCCAGACAGTGGCGGCTGCCTGTGAACGGGGGTGATAGGGCGGGGGAGGGACGAAAAAAATAAAAAAATTAACTTACCTTTCTTGCCGCCTCTGCCGCGCGCCTCTCTCTCGCTTCTCCTCTGTCTTCTTCTCTGCTGGAAGAACCACTGGAAGCACCCAGGCTTCCGGATTCTGCCGGCCAATCACGACGCTGCATTTGGCGATGCAGCGCACGCAACAACATTCGTTTTATTTATTTATTTATTTATATGTCTACTTACCTCTACACGGCCGTATTCCGTACTTTTCTACCCCCCACCCTGCCCCTCCCCCGCCCCACATCACCGCCCGGCAGCACTCCCACCACGGGCCACTACTGCCCGGCGCCTACCTTTGTTCCGTTGAATTAGCCAAACAGCCCTGTGGAGCGGAGGAAAAGCATCTTTTACAGCGTGCATCAGCAAGGGTAGATTTTCGGGATCAGCCACACAACGTACGCGAGGTGTATTACAATTTTTAGAAACGTGGTCACAATAAACTCAAACAATTGAGGGAAGTGCTGTGTTTAAATGAAGCCAGGTGCCGCGCCAAATGAGAAATGCTCGCTCGGAATTTAAAAAGATGGCGCAGGCTCCAGTGCGCGTGTGTGTAATAACTACGGCATGCCGGAGTTGAAGTTTTTAACAAAGACAATCGGCTTCTAGCAGTGACATAAACAAAGGCAGTAATAATGCACCAGAGACTGCACGTAGGGACTGTGTCTCCGTGCATGTCGCTGCTCCTACCGTGGGCAATACTCCATGGGAGTGAACTTCTCAGAAAAGGTGGGACATGCACCCATTATTATCCATTTGCAGGCTACGGTTTTTAAATGACACACACAAATGCCAATCCAAAGCCTGGGAGTAGTCAGATCCCACAAAGTACAGGCAACAGATCGCCTAACAGTGCAAGCGCTGTCTAGGCTCGACCTAAAAATGAATGTCGGAACATCAGTCCTAAACAAGACAGACATCCCAACAAATACTGACTGATGGCCCAATGAACTTTGAGCCATCAGTCAAAGGTTTCTGATAACAGAGTCTCCTCCTTCAGAAACACATCACCTCTCTTGACTGTAGACAGAGCGGGAAACCACGAGTTTGGCGGATGGGATATCTGCCACTTTTTGGCAGATGTCAAGCAGCCACCAAACTCTAAATGAGCCCATTATTGAGTGTTCAGAGATATATTTTCACACTAAAGTATTTTGAAATTAATAACTGGAGGGTGCACATGGAATAAGAGTTGCTCAGCCACTCTCCTCCATCTCCAAAAATATCCATTCAGTTTCAGTGGGTGTAGAGGAATGCATCTCTCCACATGGAACATATTTTCCATGTAGAGAATAACAATACCAAAAAAGTAAATATGTAAATGCACATTTCCCACAAACGTATTAATTTGGATTTGATTAAATTACAATGAATACTTCTGTCAGTTATTGTAGAGACTCAATAATTTGCATTTTTTAGAATCAGATTACATAGTTTTATAGTTTTTGAGTAAAGAAAAAAAATGAATTGATTTTGGGTAAACCTTTACAAAGAACTTTAGCTAAGATAGAAATTTAACAAGAAGAGAAATAAAAAGAGAAGGAGCAGGAACAGATTACAGTTAAAGCCTATATGTATCCTCATAAATCATAACTGTAGGAGGAATGTAGTTGAGAAAAAC
This sequence comes from Calotriton arnoldi, assembly GCA_963921515.1. Lineage (NCBI taxonomy): Eukaryota > Metazoa > Chordata > Amphibia > Caudata > Salamandridae > Calotriton > Calotriton arnoldi. Next base: position 689,306 of record CAWUFW010007561.1, read on the forward strand.
ATGTAAGAACTGATTCAGCAAACGTTTCCCTGGAGTAAGTCACAGTGAGGTTGTATGTCAGAATACCAAGCACAAGAATATTGTCTGTCGTTTACAAAAACATTGCTCCGTTTTCTTTTATTAACCCAATTGGTCTATTTTTTTGTACACGATATTTAGACCACAAGATTTTTGTCAGAGGATATTTAGGCTATGATTTTATGGTACCATTCTGCACTGGTTTCTGGGAAAATATATATTCACAAAGGTAAAGTTTCATGTTTGTGTAAGTTTACACTTTTTCAGTTTTCACAAAAATGCATTTTAATATTAAGTTTACGAGTGCGGAGACTCAGCAGTTGGGGAGAACTCCGCACATAAAAAGATAGATAGACCTATCTTTGTATGTGCGGAGTTCTCCGCCCAAACTGCGGAGTCTCTGCACTGACTATGAGAATGCAGTTTTCTTTTGTGATGACTGAAAAAGCGTAAACATTCACAAATGTGTAAGTTTACCTTTATGAATCAGGTCCATAATATGTATCACGATCAGTAGCGGCTCCTCGAGGGAGTGCTGCGGGGTGGTGGGGCGGGGGAGGGGCAGGGTGGGGGGTAGTAAACTCCAGAATACGGCCGAACGGAGTTGAGTAACTAAATAAATAAATAAAACGAATTACATTGCGCGCGCTGCAACGCCAAATCGGCGATGCAGCGCGCAATGTAATTCGTGCACATGAATGTTTGGCCGGCCATCTCCGGCCAGCCAAAACATTCATGCACACATAGCATGTTCTCCACCTAGGCTGCATTACAGCCTGGGTGGAGACATGCCCAGCCCCCCAGCCCCCATCTGAGCACTGAACCACGGCGCTCAGACCAAGCACAACGCTGCATTGCAGCATTGTGATTGCCTGGGTGCTTCCTGGGTGCTTTCTGTTCTAGCCGAAGGAAGTAGTGGAGAGACGCGACGAGGAGGACGCGGCAGAGGAGGTAAGTTTTATAAAAGTTTGTATTTACCCCCTTCCCCCACCACCTCCCCTCCCTGCCCCGCCACCCCTGATCAGTGCCGGCTGCCACTGATTGCAGGAAACAAATCTGGCACCATTGGTAGGCATTTTTACAAACCTAAGTTTAGTAATTTGGTGTTCATTTCCATCACAAGTGGTAGAGTCATCCATCTAGTGTTTAATTTGTGAGGAGAACGTTACAAGCGCAGTGCACATTCGAAATGACAATACACTTGCAAGAAAGTGCCAATAGCGAGGGAAATGAATTCGTGGTCTGACCATATCTGTGGGATAGGGGTATCTACTGATAACAAGGTGAAATTGGAGCAAACACCATCCAATGTGTGGCCTGCCTGGTGCGTCGGGGCGTCAACCAATTGGTGCATTGGTGCACTGCTCGACTTAAATGTTGGCTAATGTATTGTAGTGGATGTGACCTTCACTACAGTCAAGTGACATGCAGTTTCTTTATTTTGTAACAATTCTTTGATTATAGGACTAGATAAATCATCATGGTGCATGAGCTTCTCATCTAACATCACTTTCCCATGTATACCTGTACGCTTCTAACCTTTCAGCTCTTAAATATACACAATATTCTATGTAAAAGTTTAAACATTTTCCAGCAAACAATCACTGAAAAGGAAATAAAAGTTAGTTGAAAGGGTCAAGATCAAGTTTAAATGCTGCTTCTACATGCGTGGTTGCATAGTTTTTCATTTAAAAAGGCTAAATTCTGATCATTTGCAACAATAAGCTTTGCTTAGGTGGAAACATTCTGCAGAAATATGTGAAACCTTATAAAATGTTAACTTCATTATAAAAAAGCATTTCTATGTAGAGGTCAAGAATTAAACAATTTCTTATATTCAATTTTTTGGGTGTTTTTATCTCCTGCTTGGGAAATAACATTCCATGTATTTAAGCGTTTCTAAGTGAGCTCGACATTTAGCAGTGCTACTTTAGCTGTTTGAGGCCTAGTACGTTAAATATTCTATCTGTGTACATTTTGTCATTTTTCTTTCATTTAATCTTGCACATTAATACTGGCCATTCATTAAAATTTACATTATTTTGTTTTATTAAAATGTTTCCCCACCGGCGTGCATCAGACAAGCAGGTGGTGGCCTAGTTTGTGGGGCTGTGTGTGTCAATGTAGGCTGTACTACTATCACAACTGAGCTCTACCACCATGGCCCTCTGAAAGATGATTGCCATGCTGAAGAGCTGAGCTGAGCTGTGCAGGGAACAGAGCTTGGCCCAGGAGTGTGTTACAGCCATAAAAGACACCAATGCATCTCCATTTCAATGCAAGGCTGCTTCATAATACATGTATTACAGTGTAAGTTTTCCATTGGTGGTCTCTAGCACACCAATGGCATGGCTGGAGGTCAATGAAATGCTATGTGAACTGACACAAAATATGTGACTGGTACTTTCATCAAGCAACGGCTGAACAGGGCTGACCAAGAAGAACAAATGGCTGAAAGGGGTTAATCCCAAACCTCTCACGGAATATTTTCTTTCTTCATATTGGGTCTCTGGAAGACAGGTAACTCTGTCTCTAGACAGACTTAAAATGGATGGATCATCAAGGTATAATGAGGGCAAGTGGGCAGCTTCTGATAAGGAAGTATTGTTAATGAGCTAAGTGTCGAACTCTACAGCCAACCCACACGGATTATATCGGAATCTGTTAATACAGCACTTGGCTGTTCAAGGACTCGGGCTATGATTCATGAAATGTAGAGTAATTGAGGACTTGGATGTGCCAAGGCTGGGTATATCACGCTCTCCTTCGTTGTCAGGCGCAGGCAAAGTACAACATTTCTGCTTCTGCATTTCAGCCACTAAGGGTCTAGGAATTTATGATGCTGCGTTATCAAAGTATCCTCCACACATGAAACTGTTTTAGGGAGCCTTTGGATCCGATTAAGGTGATGAATGGAGATGAATGGTTAAAATGTTGTAATCTGTTTGGTCCAAACGGAATATGACAGATAATTATTCGCCTCAGAGATTACTCTCTGATAGCAGCATCTGGTTCGTTGCTGCTCACTGTTCCCAAGGGAGCCCTGCAGGCAGACCTGATGATAGAAGCGATTCACAGCTGCAGGAAATGTAGCTCCTTCCATCCCACAGATACATCTGAAGGCGCTCCGGGAAGAGATAATGGCGTGTGCCTATTCCAATCCTTCCTCATGATCCTATATAAAATGCGCTGTGGAGCATTGAAGGCTAATTACAGATGATGGAGCCGATGGAATGGAAAAATGGGTGGGAGGCAGGCGTAGTTTAAAAAGCAGATGTAAATATTTAAGCCCTGACAACTTCAAACAAAACCCGTGTGGATGTTTCAGCTGCTGGACAGCCTGGCCTTAAAAACAAGAGAGTCAGGGTTAGCACAATTTTCACGAATTTGTCCATCAAAATGCTTTCCAGAAAGTTCTTTGATCTCATGTTGTTTTTGCCGCCACATGTAGCATTATGACCGTTTATACCAACGGGATCAAATGACAAAGATGGCAATAAAAATTTCCCTAAAACGCTCTAGATCTTTACTAAACAAATGCTCCCCTTTATGATTAACATTATCAATATACTTTGCTGTACAAACCCTCTTATAATGAGCGCTCCCCATAATAGGAGTGCGACTCCATGTTCTATTGTTCAGATCACACCTTTGCATATTTAAGATGAAAAAGATAAGATATTTTAAATGAGCCGTCAATTTGTTATTTTACTTGTGTTGCTAGTGAAAACAGAGCTTTAAAAAGATGTGAAGTGCTGTGTATACTAAGGGGCAATGGTGCGGAAGTGTGACACAACTACTAAGTAAATTTTATCAAGCCTGGCTTGATAAATCTAAAGTAACGCAATGCAGTGCAAATCGCTGTGTTGCGTTACTCTGAACCCAGTGAGGCGCTCCATGGGTGGAGTGTGGGTGTTCCCATGCATCCACAATTGGATTGTGGCGCATTCCCAGATTTACCATTACCGATAGAATTGGGAATGCGTCAAAATGCTACGCCTCAATGGGTGAGGAGTAACAAGGAGAAATATCTTTATCTCACCTAGGGGCATATTAGCAAGGGCACTATCGCCGCTTTAGCGGCACTTTTTGCCGCTAAAGCGGCGATATTTTTATCGCCCTATTAGCAAACTGTCTCTAACAGCAGTTAGCGACAGTTTTCGGGCATTAGCGCCCGTTTTTTACCGCTTTGCATGTCAGCGATATTTATCGCTAATGACATGCAAAGTGGGCGTTCCTCACTAAAAATACACGCAGACAGTCACAAACACAACTTCACACTATTAGCAAGGCCCGCGAGAGCGACAAAAAAATGTGCGCTAACCCCGATTAGCGCTGGATTTCTAACACCTGCTAGAAACCTGACTTAGCCATTATAGTCTATGGGAGGTGGATTCTACGATTAAGTCCCCACCTGCCTATTAGCGAGTTTTTCCTTAGCGATGGGAATTTATCGCAAGGAATTATCGCGCTAATGCTGGGAATCGCCGCTATCGCTGGATTTGTATCGCATTGGAGATAAAACGTTGCTAATAACGCGTTATCTCCGCAAACGAATCCAGCGATAAAAAAATCCACGCTAAGCGTGGTTTGCGTTAATTAACGCACGCTGTTGGTAATAGGCCCCCTAGTTTTTGCTTTTCCTCTTTCAATGTGTGCTGCATTCTGCAGCACACATAGTAAGAGGAAAATGCTTCTGAGGATTGTTTTTGTGCAGAAAGGTGCCTCTTCCTGCACAAAAACAATCCTGTCTGCAATGCAGGCACCCTTGCACCATAGCAGTTTGCGCACCAGTGCAAGGAAAGGCAGGAATGCGCGGTTTAATGTTAAATACGGTGCATTTCTGCCCTTTCACGCATCGCAGCAAGGTGGCTTGCTGCACTGCATGAAAGTTTGATAACAGTGGTCCTAAATGTGGGTTACAAAACTACTAGGATTAGGCATAGGGCATGATTTTGGATGAGTTCTTTCTGAAAGCCTTGTATATGATGCAGCAGGATGTGAAGATGGTGCTGGTTGGTAGGGATAGCCAAGACAGCGAAAACATTGTTGGGATGCTGGTGCTCAAGTTGTGTTTCCCTTTATGGGTGCAACACAATCTTCAATGGATCTAGAGAATAGAACAGTATGTCTGTAAAAGAAGGAGTCCTCAACGTGTTGGAAGAAGTCTAGTACCAAGAGGGTTGATCGGAAATATATTGTGGGCAGAAGGTTTGTTTTTGCAGAAAAGAACACATGAACCAGGATGTCCTTTGTTTGCAATACGTATTTTGGTGAATTAATTATTTCCAATGCGAGAGATAAGTAGTATTGCTCATGGGGACATTGACAGGGAACAGCTATAGAGATTTGTGGCAGGGGAGTACATTTAGATATGAGATTGTACAGCATTATTTGATAAACTGAATGTCCATTTCATCAGCTTTAGGTATATATTTGTCAGCTGTTTCAATGAGGTTGAGCCATGATCTTTAAGCAGAGTTGTAATGAGGAAACAAGCATGGGCAAAGCAAAAAGGTCACGCCTTTGCAAGAGCTATTGGCCAATATGTTTTAGGATGTTATACACCAGCATGGCTTCTGTTGAGCATGGCTAAATGTTAGTGGCATAAGGGAGAGTGGATTGGAGTGCAATAAAATGAAGTACAGTAGAGTATTATGGAATGGTGCAGATAGTCACGGAGTGCTTTAGAGTGGCATTGAGTGGAGTAGCGTAAAGTGGCGAAGAGTGGTGTAGAGTAGAGTTGAGTGTCGTGGAGTGGAGTGCCATGGAGTGGCGTAGAGTGGAGTGGCATAGAGTGTTGTGGAGTATCGTGGAGGGAGTAGAGTGGCGTAGAGTGGAAGAGCATTGAGTGGAAAAGAGTGTCATAGAAATGAGTGGCATAGAGTAGAGTGTCAGAGTGGAGTAGTGTTGTAGCGTGGAGTGGCATAGAGTGTCGTGGAGTGGCATAGAGCTGAGTGGAGTGTTGTAAAGTAGAGTGGCATAGAGTGGCGTAGATTGTCATAGAGGGAAATAGTGTAGTAGGTAGAGTGGAATTACATAGAGTGGTGGAGAGTGTTGTAGAGTGGAGTCACATAGAGTGGAGTGGCATAGAGTGGAGTAGGGTGTCATAGAACAGAGTAGAGTAAAGTGGCATGGAGTAATCTAGAGGGAGTTGGGTAGAGTGGAGTAGTGTCGTAGAGTGATATAGAGTGAAGTGGACTGTTGTTGAGTAGAGTGGCATAAAGTGGAGTAGAGGTTAGTGGAGTAGAGCATCATAGAGTGGAGTATTGTGGAGAGCAGTGTCATTGGGTGGAGAGTTGTAGAGTGGATAGAGTGGCCTAGAGTTAAGTGACACAAAGTACAGTGTTTCAGAGTAGATTTGTGTAGAGTGCAGTGGTGGAGAGTGTATTGGTTTTGAGTAAAGTGGTTTAGGGTGCAGTAGTGTGGAGTTTAGTGACGGAGAGTAGAGTGGCATGGAGTGCAGTGGCATTGAGTGGAGTGAAGTAGTCTAGATTGGAGTGGTGCAGCGTAGACTGCAGAGGCGTAGAGTGAATGGCATAGAGTGGAGTGGTGCAGGGTGGAGTGGCACAGGGTGGAGTTGAGTGGTATAGATTGCAGTGGCATAGAGTACATTGTTTCAAAGTAGAGTGAAGTGCTGCCGAGTGGAGTGGTACACAGTAGAGTGGAGTGGTGCAGGACAGAGTGCAGAGGTGTAGAGTAGAGTGGCGTAGAGTAGAGCGGCATAGAGTTCAGCGGCATAGAGTGCAGTGGTTTAGAGTGCAGTGGTGCAAAGTAGATTAGAGTGGCAAAAAGTGCTGTGGTGTAGAGTGCAGTGACATAGAGTGGAGTAATGCAGAGTAGAGTGGCATAGAGTGCAGTGGCATAGAGTGCATTGGCATAGAGTGAAGTAGAGTGGCATAGAGTTGAGTGGTGCAGAGTAGAGTTCAGTGACATAGAGTCAGTGGTGAAGAGAAGAGTTGCATAGAGTTCAGTGGCAGAAAATGCAGTCTTGCAGAATAAAGTGTCATAGAGTGCAGTGGTGTAGAGTAGAATTGTGTAGAGTGCATTGGCGTAAAATGCTGTTGCATCGAGTGCAGTGGCATAGAGTAGAGTGGTGCAGAGTAAAATGGTGTAAAGTGCTGTGACATAGAGTGAAATGGTGTAGAGTGGCATAATGTGCAGTGGCATTTAGTGCAGTAGCATAGAGTAGAGTGTTGCAGAGTAGAGTGTAGCAGCGTAGAGTGCAGTGGTGTAAAATAGTAGGTAGGGACACAGTGCAGTGGCACAGAGTGCATTGGTTTTGAGTAAAGCTGTGTAGAGTACATTGGCATAGATGCAGTGGTTCAGTGCAGAGTGTAGAGCACAGTGGCATAAAGTAAAGTGGTGCAAAGTAGAGTAGAGTAGCGTAGAGTGGCATAGCATAGATTGCAGTGGTGCAGAGTGCAGTGGCACAGAGTGGAGTGAAGTGGCATAGAGTGCAGTGGCAGAGAGTGCAGTGGCGTAGATTAGATTATTTCAGAGTAGAGTAAATTGAAGTAAAGTGGAGTTGTGCAGGGTAGAATGAAGTGGTGCAGGGTAGGGTGCAGTGGCATGGAGTAGTGGCATAGAGTGCACTGGCATAGAGTGGAGTAGCACATAGTAGAGTTTATATTGGCATAGAGTAAAGTGGTATAGAGTGCAGTGTTGCAGAGTTAAGTGGCATAGAGTGGAGTGGCTAGAGTGAAAGGGGGCAGAGTTGAGTGAAATGGCCTACACTGGAGTGGTGTAGAGTGCAGTAGCCAAGAGTGCAGTGGTGCATGGTATAGTGAGGTAGAGTGCTTTGGCATAGAGTAGAGTGATGCAGAGTAGAGAAGAGAGGCGTAGAGTGAAGTGCCATAGAGTGGGGTGTCATTGAGAGCATTAGTGCACACAGTGGTGGCTGGCCCAGATTGGGGGGGCGGAGGTGGAGGGTGAGGGGGTGTAAATAAAGAATAGAAAAAACCGTACCTACTTGCCACTTCTATCCTCCATGTCCCTCGTCGTCTCCACCAGAACGGAAGGAGGAAGAACCAGGTTCCCCATAGCCAATCACAACACTGCAATGCATCGTTGTTATTGGTCTGAGCACCGTAGTTCATCCCTCAGACAGGCAGTGAGAGTACTTTACTGTGTGTTTTTGGTGACTTTTGTACTTTTTTATTTTTTAGCTTTCCTACTTCCTTATTACCCAGTCCTTCCTTTTTTTTCCCCCTTTCTTTTTTTTCTCTTTTCCCCCCCAGCCCCATGGCAGATAAGGGCACACCAAGGTGCTGCCGACTTCCTTATGGAAGGCGGCGCATGCAGGGGTGCAGCCCCATGCCCTATTTTCCGAGGTGGAGGTGGCAGCGCTGTTTTTTTATATCCAGCGCCACCTCCCTTCCACCCTGGCAGCAGGCCTGGGACCAGGTACGGGATGCGGGAGCATCAGCTGCGCTGGGCGAGGGTGCGCCGGACCCCAGAGCAGCGGTAAACTGCCCGGCGCACCCTCGCCCAGCGCAGCTGATGCTCCCGCATCCCGTACCTGGACCCAGGCCTGCTGCCATCAGCAGTTGGCGCACCGCTGGTCCAACATCCTGAACTGAGAGCAGAGCCTGCTGAACCGGCTAGGAGTTGAGGTTGCGGGGCTAGGTGAGTAATTATTAAAATTATTAATTTTAATTATTACTTGTGTGTTCTATGCTACAGCTAATATTTTTTTCACAAATAATAGCAAGCATGCTGCTCACATGCAGGGAAGTTAAGTTTTCAAATATTATGTAATAGTCTGTTATTCTCGACAGATGCTTAGCTTACTTGGTGCTACCCACATAACCTAGTTATCAAATCGTACTTGTTGCCGCTCGCTTGTGCTGATGTGATTAGCGATGATTATGTAAGATGTTCTGTAATTAGTTATTTGTAATTTCGTAACCGCATGGTGCATGCCACACAGACAGTGCAGGGATGTTTGTGAACAACAACATCCATTTTTCAATGGAAGCTTGTGCTGCGGGCCTTTTTCGCTTGCCACACAAGCTTCCATTGACAAATGGAGGTTTGCGACTGCCCTATGGCCTATGGGCGATCACATCGATTCATAATAGATTAGTGCAGTCGTCGTGACCGTGGCGCCGACCTACGGTCGGGCGGTTCCAGAACCGCTAAGGCGTCCGCCCGACATCATTGTAATCATTATAATAAGGCCCTTAGTGATTAGTACATTGGCTCGTCAAAGGGGGTTGACTTGAGACTGAGAGATTGCGAATGAGATTTGAGAAGAAGCAAACATCATTTGTTGCAATTTATTTTTAGTAATTCCAAAATGCAGTTTACTAAATTTGGAATAGGAGTAGACTAGGTAGGTAGGTTTTGGAAATTTTGAATAGGATAGGACGGTCCATGATATACTACTACTAGCTGATCTCATTTAGAAAAGTTCAATGTTATTGCGATTGCCTTAGCCTGTCAAAATATATTTTGGGGAGATATTATTTATTACCACAAATCTTTTTTTGTCTTTATGTTTTACATCAGCATCCAGGGGCAAGAAGAGGGCTGAGGCGGGTGAGGGTCTGGGAGCTGAAGCTGGAGGTGCCTCCCAGAGTTCCTCGGCTGATGGCTCTGCTGGCCCCAGTAAGTCCTCCTGGTGTTAACATTAATATATGTATTCCCTATCCCCTAATTTTTCGGCTCCTTTTTTAATAATGTGGCGTCTACCTATTTTATATTATTTTTCCAGATCCTCTTCGATCTATCCATTTCTACATTTTTGTCATCCCTGCATTATCCTATTTACTTATTTTCTATATTTCAAGTTTCTCTACTTTACGTCAAACTCTCTCTAGTTACTAGTCTGTCTGTAGCTTCCTTTCTTCTGCTTTTTCAGTCAGCTTTCCCTCTACCCTTTTGTGGACTGCCTAGTGGTGGTACTCTAAGGGGGATATTCACAAGGACTTATCTCCGATTTACCTCCACCTTAACTCATCAAAAGTGGAGATAGATTTAACACCCCATTCACAAGCGGGTGCAAACTGCAGACATCGCCAGTATTCCCGAGATAACTGCCCCAAAATGTATCTCCACAGTGGACACCACCAACTAACCCTAATGAGATGCAGAGTAGGCGTTCCAGTGCAAAAACACACGAAAAAACCACAACACCACTTTCACAATGAACTGCCAGATCTGCGATGCGAACCAAAAACAGGCGATAAGTCGCGGTAGCAGCAGGGATTTAACACCTGCCTTTTGCTGGTGTTAAGCAGGACGACTACCTGCAGCATGAAAGGGAGCCCAGCCAAGAGCCACATCTGAAGACCCACAGATGCCATGGAGACAATGATCATGCAGCTCCGAGACCCATGAGGTCCACAACACCCACCCCCACCCACCCCAGGCCCGCCACCACCCCCAATACCCATCCCGCCCCCCCCCCCCGGGAACACCACAGAGGCAGCGTACACAAAGACAGCGGACCCACCTGAAACGCACCTGCCACCCAGACCCAACGCCAGAGGAGGACATTGCCCACTACAGGCCCAAAAGGACAACCATCCACCACATCCTGACCCACATCCCCCACCTGCTGACGGTACCAACCCAGCGGACAACCAACATCCCTCCGCAGACAAAGCTGCCTCCTGCGCAGCACATGTCGGCCTCTGGTACCATCCAACCCACAACTGCCAGAGTCGGAGGAGTCACACAGCCAGCCCCATCCAAGGTCATCACACCTGTCCTGGATGCCAACAACAGCCTGGTACCCCAGCACCTCCACTTCACCCACACTGCGCAGGAGCTGCTGGAGACCAAGCAAGGCCCCTACGCCATAGCTGGATTCCCTCATGTGTCAGGACCAATCAACTACACACATGTACCCCTCGTGCCCCCTGCCGACACTGCACACAACTACCACAACAGAAAGCACACGCATATCATGAATGTGCAGGCAACAGTGGACCGCCCGGGAGTCCTCAACAATGTCGTGGCCAACTCCCCAGGTAGAGTGCATGATTCTCACATCTCCCGACAGTCCATCATCACCCAGCGCTCCTAGGATGGCACCCATGGAAATGCAGTGCCCGTTGGTAAGTCCAAAATGAACACACCACACACCTCCAGCCCACAGTCATGCAACTCACGACACTGGCAATGGGCACGCAGCACAACTACATTCAACATGACACACAACATGCCAACCGACCAGACACGACAACACAACTCCATTGGGAATCTGGCTTTGCCATGCCCACAACCCAGCCACGGCATGGCACCACAGACACACATTAGCAGGATGTGAGGAGAGGCATGGAGCAGGCATGTGCGAGAGCGGCAAGTGACCAAGGAATGTGAACCTACCCAATGCCAGGTGTGGCGTGGAGGTGCCGGACAGACCACAGAGTGCAAACCACGGAAATGGCCATGTGGAGATCAACTGCTGGTGCATGGAGTGTAGTGGCCAGTGGACGCTACCATGTCCCCACAGGCTGTGGGGCAGAAATTGGAAATGTTGCACGTTACATCCCCCCCTGCATGCGTGTGCGTAGTGGGTTGGACCTGCGTACGCCAGGCCTGCGTAAGGGTGTGAACAAAAAGCCCGTCGCACTGGGCGTGGTTCTCATTCGGAATGGACAACGCGTCTGCCAGGGCGGCGCCTCTCAACCCTCCACGAGTCCTGCGCCGAGCGCGGCGGGCCTGCATCCCTGTGTGCCTGCTGCACCCCGGGCCGCTGGTCCCCAGACCCGTCATGCCTGCCCCAGCACACCAACGAGGCTCCGCTCACCTGCCTACACCGGCGTGTGTCAAAGAGGGCCCACCACGTGCCGGTGCAAGCTCCAAGCACCAGTCCCGCGACCTCTGCAGCCTCCGCAGACCATCGCTGGCCCCCCCGACGCTGGCCCACATTACTCCTTTCTCATTTACATACTCCACCGGCGTCCTCTTTGGCCCAGTAGGTCCAACATGTGGAACTGTGTCCTGAGTCCTGAATGGCAGTGACCCCAAGTCCGTGGCAGCGGCCACAGCACCAGACTCCCTTCGATCAGTGAGGCATAATTCCATATCACAAGCCGGCGACACGTAGTGCCACTAACCCTGTGCAACACAAGCCGGCGACATGTGGATGAGGGCTCAGGCCTACACTGCGCTCCAGTCGGTCCCACATATGGAACTGTGTCCTGAGTCCTGAATGGCAGTGACCCCAAGCTCCGTGGCAGCGGCCACAGCACCAGACTCCCTTCGATCAGTGAGGCATAATTCCATATCACAAGCCAGCGACACGTGGTGCCACTAACCCTGTGCAACACAAGCCGGCGACATGTGGATGAGGGCTCAGGCCTACACTGCGCTCCAGTCGGTCCCACATATGGAACTGTGTCCTGAGTCTTGAATGGCAGTGACCCCAAGTCCGTGGCAGCGGCCACAGCACCAGACTCCCTTTGATCAGGGAGGCATAATTCAATATCGCAAGCCTGTGACATGTGGTGCCACTAACCCTGTGCAACGCAAGCCGGCGACACGTGGATGAGGGCTCAGGCCTACACTGCGCTCCAGTCGGTCCCACATATGGAACTGTGTCCTGAGTCTTGAATGGCAGTGACCCCAAGTCCGTGGCAGCGGCCACAGCACCAGACTCCCTTCGATCAGTGAGGCATAATTCCATATCGCAAGCCTGCAACACGTGGTGCCACTAACCCTGTGCAACGCAAGCCGGCGACACGTGGATGAGGGCTCAGGCCTACACTGCGCTCCAGTCGCTCCCACATATGGAACTGTGTCCTGAGTCTTGAATGGCAGTGACCCCAAGTCCGTGTCAGCGGCCACAGCACCAGACTCCCTTTGATCAGTGAGGCATAATTCCATATCGCAGGCCTGCGACATGTGGTGCCACTAACCCTGTTCAACGCAAGCCGGCGACACGTGGTGCCACTAACCCTGTTCAACGCAAGCCGGCGACACGTGGATGAGGGCTCAGGCCTACCCTGCGGACCAGTAGGTCCCACATCCAGCACCTAGTCGCGAATCATGAATGGCAGAGTCCACACCAGTGAACGCACGGAGAGGAGTAAGAGGAAGATGCGGCTCAGTCCGGACGAAAGCCGGATCAGAGTCATGGAGGTGATCGAACACTATCAACAACTGACCTGGTGCCATCAACCCTGTTCACTGCAAGTCCGCGTCCCGTGGTGCCACTGAACCTGAACTACGCAGGCCAGTGGGGCCATCCAACCTAAGCCGGCGACACTCTGTGAATGGCCTGTGCTGACCGCTGCCTCAGGCCTACACTGCGGTCCAGTAGGTCACACATGTGGAACTGTGTCTTGGGTAAGATATGGAGGAGTCCACACCATTGGACATGCCTCATCGCAGGCGGCATCCCCTAACAGCACTGGTGCCACTAACTCTGTGCGCAATGAGTCATGGGCACTTTCTGGTTGGACTTTGGTGGCGTCTGAGTCCATGGTCTGGTGGTTTTCTGCATCTTCATCTGGCTGGACCGGACTTGGTGTCCGACATGTGTCTGTTCCATTCATCTCCACCATAGTGACTGTTTCTGCGTGGTTCTGTCCTCTGCCTCATGCCCTGGGGGTACACCTTCCGCTGTCCACCGAGACACTTCGCGACAAGCCCCTTTGTCATCTACGGAAACCTGCCCTGCTCTCGTGACCCTGCCCCAGTGCCCCGCAAGTCAGCGGCCCGTGGCGGTAGGCCCGTGCAGGACGCTGTGCATCCGGGGCCACTAACTCTGTGCAGCACAATTCATGGGGCCTTTATGGTTGAATGGTTGTGTCCTTTACGATGTGCACTGTTGTCGATTTCTGACTGCACCAGGCAGCCCTTGCCGGCTGGTGTGCACACACCCCACACACATCCAACACAGGTGTCACTCGATATGTGTGCCTGCTAATAAATGTGGCCGGGCGCACGTGCCCGTAGCCATTCACACCATCTGAGCAAGTGTGTCCGTGTGGTCATTGTGTCAGCATGATGGGCACGGGCCCTGCAACATCACAGTGTGCTGTCTTCAGCGGACGATACCATGTCACCTCAGCGTTGGCAGTGACCCTGGACATGTAGCTTCGCCCGCCCCCCCCTGCATGCACAAGCGGCGTGTGCTGGTCCGGCGTATGTCAGGTCAGCGCAGGGGTGTGCTGATTCGGCAGGGGTAGCAGGGCGTGGCTCGGACCTGGCCTTGGGCAGGATGTGCGGTAAGTGTGTCTCTGTGTTGGGGTGTTGTCGCCACCAGGGCCACAGTAGTCGATGTTGCAATGTAGCATGCACCAGGAGGGCAGGCCCGCACGTACGGGGAAATGTAGGAGCGCAAGACCGCTCGGGGTCTTGGCACATGCATGCCAGGTGTTATGTGTATGGGTCCTGCGGCTGCATGAGTCAGTTGCCTAGCCTCATTCGCAGCGCGATCACAGCCAGCCATGGACTGCACACCTGTGTCCGCCCTGTCCGGACCATTGGCCTACACTCACATGGCCGCACACCTTCAAAGGCCAGGGTCAAGGTGTTGTTGGCATGCCGCTGGACATGCGCGGACAGGCATGACAATGGTGTGCCGTAGGAGTGCACGTGATACAACAGCGCAGCACACACAAGTGTGGGGGCTCGTGGGAGGGAGGAGCAGCTGTGAGGCAATGTAACACACAGTGAGGCCGATCATGTGCCACGTGCTGGGCATATCATCCATGATTCCCAGGGTCAAAAACATCCCACCACACCCACAACAGGCCTCTGTACATCTCCTGAATGCATGCAGATGGTGAAGTTACTGTAGGGATGAAGGGTCCTTTGTCTGTACTATCAGGCGGTGGCACATCTGCAGCTCTGAGCTGGGACTTGCATGTGGCCAGCACCCCCTGACAGATACAATAGCATTTACTTGCGACTCCCACACTACGCACTGCCCGACGTGAGACCAATGTGTACATATCCCACACGCAGAAGTCCTTGGTCGTAGTTAGCGTGCGTGAGATGGCCTTCACATGTACTCCCACCCCACCCCAGGCCTGCACCCGTTGCACACAGACACAGCTCATTGCTCCGAGCTGTGCCATTTCATCCACATGACTCGCACAGGGCCACTGACGCAATGGCAGACCATCCCGGACACATGCACGACTCCAGTCACGTGGACCTGTACCGTGCACGTCTGCTGCATGTACTGGGGGCACTGCCGATGGCAGTGCTGCGGATAAGTTACCAGCTGAGCTTTCGCCTTGCGAACGTCACCTGCGTTCAGCCTGTGTTGCATTGTCACTCGTACATATTCGAGTGGACCATGGATGTCTGCCTCTCCAACGTGGCTGTAGCTGACCTGGATTTCAACGTGTGTGTGCGCCCCCTGTTGACCCACGACCAGGAGTGTCACTGTGATGCCCGTTTATGGCATGCATGGATGTTTGGCATGCATGCTGGCAACTGGACCTGGGAGATTCACAAGTTGTCTAGTGCAGTGAGCACATTGAGCCGCTACCCGATTGGGCTTTGGTGTACATTGGGGCCAGGGGTTGGAGTAAGCACATCTGTCCGGGTCAGCTGATGGATTACGTCGACGACATGTCAGATGTGGTGGACAACGATCTCTCATTGGAGATGTTGGCCTACGCTGCTGCACTCGCGTTCATGGACGAGTGACAAGGTACCTGCAGCCACAACTGGATGTGACCCATTGCACGTGTCCCGACGCCTGGTTGCATGTTGGGAATCTGGTCACATGTCCCAAGACGACAGTGGACATGGCTGCATTGGCCTGGACTCCTGATCCATGCGCGGACAACCAACACGGTTTGGCACTGACTTGTGTTGGTGATGGACTCCCCCGGGGTGGACATGGGCGCTTTCCTACGTTCCTCATTCAGACATGCTGCTGCATTGGTCTGCATATCGTGGCACTTCTCTTGGCCGTACTGACACGCACTTGTTGATAAAGTTTCCGCACTTTCACTTGTCTCCAACTGTGTTGTGTCTTGATTTGTATGCCAATGTGTGTGTCACGGACTCTCTGGCTCCCTGCCATACGTGCATTGCTACCCCATCAGGGCTGTGGGTTTGTACTTGTGCATTATCATGCCCCTGTGCTTTGCCAGATGCGTATGGCTGTTTACCGGCCACAAGCGGGTGCACTTGTGTCCTGTGTTCTGTTGTGCAAATGTTGGTGTTTGTACCACATTGTGTTCGATGTTGGGGTGCTCTGCTTCCTATGTGTGTGTGCTGCATTGTGTGTGAGATGTCCCTTCAGCTCTGATTTGGCTCACCCTTCTCCCTTTCAGGCAGTGTGGTTTTCACTTCTGTGCTTGTTCCGTGGTGTGATATTGCCGGGTTGTGTGACTTGTGCTCTTGGTTGGTGTTGTTACTCGTGGGCATGGCTTGTCTGCAGTTGTGCTGTGCTTAATTGTGCATGTGTGCCATTGTGCCCATCTCCCCCCGTCCCTCCAGTCCCTGGTCGTTCCTCTCCCTGTTGCTGTTGTGTCTGTTGTTTTGGGCAGTTTCTGGTCCGTGAGTCCTGCCACCATCTCCAGACTGATGTGGTGGACACCATTTCCTCCATGTCATCCAGCTCCTGGTGTGGCGCTGGACTCCCACCTCCGGTGAGCATTGCTGCCTTCTTGTTGTTGGCGTGTTTCTGCTTGTTTGTGCATTTCGCATCATTCCGGCTGTTCTGGTTTTCTTCCATTGTCCTCCTCCGCTCTCTGGCTGCATTCACCTTGTCCATGATGGCCTGCCATGTACAATGTTTTGTTGCCAATGGGGCTTGTGGGGTTGTATACTGGCTCCGGTTGCCTCCATTGTGCTTGGCTGTTGTTTTCTGTTTGGTTTGTCTTTCTTTTTCAGGCTTTTGTTGTGCTTATTCCCGCCGGCCGTGTGTGTGTCGCGGGCCTGGAGGTGCTTATCGCTGCTTTCCTCATCGTGAATGGGCTCATTGCATGTTTTGTTGTGTTGTGGTTTGTGTTTTTATCTCCGTCGAGGTGGTTGTATCGCGGACATTGGCCGCGTTTTCGGCGGACTATCGCATGGTACCGCCGAGTTGTGAATTCCAGGTTAACACAGGGTTATTTTCCCGCGATAGGCTGCGATTTGTAAAGTTGCATTAACATTTTTTGGAGATGTTTAGCACACGTTCTTGTGAATATACCCCCAAGACTCAGAGAACCCATTGGTCACATAGTACTACTACTACTACTCTTCTGCAGTACAGATTGCATGCCCATTGCCCAAGTAAGGTATTCTACGCATGTAATAGATGAGAAGGCTCAATCACTAAAACAAGAGAGTGGCAATCATCACATTGGACACCCCAAAGTTGTGTCTTTTTATTAGCTAGGCCTAGTATATTATCAGCAGTTGGTGAACTGATCACTGTCTGCACCATGTCTGGGAGGAAGTATGAGGAGGACGGTCTCATTGCATTTCCCAACCAAGGCCATATGCTATTTTTTTCTCAAAACATCAGATTTATCAATAGCTCCAGCCACTCCTTAACAGCTTGTCTCTTGTCTTGACTTGAGGCTTTTTTTTTTTTAAATTTCCACCAACAAAATGCCCAACCTGATATTTTTGATAGAAGATACTGTCTGTAATGTATTCAAATTTTAGTGAATAATGTGTGTGGTGTTTTTTTATTTTGCTATAAAACAATTACTAGGGGAGGTGTACCTGGCATCTAAGAAATGTGTAATCTTTTTTTTCTCGCCGCACCGACCACCAGTGCCGGGGCCAGCAGTATCGGCGCCAGCCAGTCTGCAGATGCGGCAGCAGAAGGGGGTGAGCCAGCGGCAGTGCGGGCGGCGGTAAGTCATATTGCTTGCTTATTGACAATTAATTATAATTATAAGCTCACTGTAAAGGTGTAGTCTTGTTGACTTGTGAACAACAGGAGAACACAGCAGGAGTTGAAGTTAGTTGAGCTGAGTAACTAATGGCCGCACCTATCTTCAACTCAGCAGAGAGCGTTTCATGAACAAGACATTTAACTATGGGTTGTTGGAAAAGGGAAGAGGAAATGATGGATGAAATGTAATATATATGACTGAAAGAGAAGGATGCGTGGGTGAAAGCGTCGGATGCATAAATAGTACTATAGGTGGCTTATGGCTAGGATGCATGGGTGGGCGAAGGATGGATGAAAGGTATACGGGTAGGACGTTTGCCTGGGTGGGTGAAAATGTATGTGTGAAAGGATGCCTGCCTGGGTGGGTGATTGGAATCCTGTGGTGGTTTCTTTTGATTGCAATAAACATAAGGGCACATGGGTGGGTAAATGTCAAATGACAAATGTATGTTGCTGAAAGGTTTGTACTTGAGATCATGAGAATAGAGTGAGACAGAGAGCCATGTTTGGAACTTTGGATGGATGGCTATATGGATGGATGGGTAGTTTCAATGGTGAAGAGTGGATTGAGAGAATGCAAAACTTAAATGGTGGTGAGTAGCAAAGCCAAGGGTGAAGATTAAAAAACTAAAATACTCAGAGAACAATGCAATAATGAATGGAAAAATCCTTGGGAAGGAGAATAAGGGACTAGGGTGCTCCTCTGAAGTGGTGTTCTTCTCACCTTTACTTGCCTGGAATGTTTTTTTCGAGGTTTTTTTATTCAAAGGGTTGAGGAGGTGGTATTTCAGACTCCTCCCCGGACTCACAGTAGTTTTTAAGCGCAACATTATGTATCCTTCCTACCCACCCATCATCAATCACCTCCCTCTATACCCATGGCATAATTTTCTATGTGTTTTGCTAAGAGCATTGTTTTCAATTTGTCTTTTTTCTTTCTTGATATGTAGCTACTCCTGCTGCTCCAAAAACACCAAGCAGGCAGGAGATTGCAGCCCGGACCCGGCAGCAGAAAATGGACGCCATCAGGGCCGAGTACAAGCGGCTGGTGGCCTTGGATGATGAGGCAGAAGCTGCTGCAGATGCCCTGGGCCCCAGCCAGCCCACAACAACCATCCCACCCACCGTCACCGCAGTCCAATAGGCGCCCGCCGGCACTCCATCATTCCACCAGCACTGCTGCTCCCCCTCATTTCCACCAGTTTAAGCGCTGCATCATGCGAAGGCTGGTGGATATTGAAGCCAGGCAGGAACGGATGGACAGGCACCTCAAGAAGCTCCTAACCCGCCGTTAATGCTCTCTTCTGCCCCTTTTATTAATCTGTTTTTGGGTGGGTGGGAGGTTGGGAATTGTTGGGTTTTTCTTTATTTATGGACATTTCTTGGACACTACTTGGACATTGGTTGGGGTTAGGGAGAGGAGTGGGCCAGTTGTGGGTTTGGTTTAGATTTGTTCAGGGAATAAACTTTTCATACTTTTACATTTTATGATTATGAATGATTTAAAAAAAATTGGTGGGGTTATTGATTGTTTGTTTTACTTCTCACTGCTGCCTTTGCCGCAGCCAGTTTTAAAAATCTGCTGACAGTGTAAACAAAATAATGATGCGGTACCCTCCCTTGTCCTACTACTCTCTCCTCCTAGTCTCTGCAGTCTACTCTGCTACTATATGTTATTACTAACCCCTAAGGACTCGGAGAGGTGGGTGAATTACCATTGTATAGAATGATTGTTGTTCAACAATGATCAATCAACCACAGTTCACTTCTTTTACCTGATTAGATGAAGCAAGGGCTCCATGGTTTCCCAAGGTGCCATCATGGTGGTCGTAGAAGTAGCAGCATGTATTGCTAGCGTTTCTTTTGATATTGAAGGCAGACTCATCAGAACTCCCTCCTAGGCGAACTAGAACTGTAGGATAAGGACTGGTAGAGTGGGGACTATTCATCGAAAGGGAAGATAACAAACTGAAATAAAGAAAACTAGGTTAATGCTGTTATTACATGCAAGCTTGATGACAGTCACCAGAGACTAGATTGTTAGAACAGACTCAGTCTCAGACAAAAGAAGACAGTAAGCAATGAAAAATTGAATTAATCAGAACAATGTTGAGCTACTACGAGCTGTACAAAGTGGACAAGCTTAACCTTAGATGCAAATTAATACAGTGCCTGAATGATGATGCTGGCAATGAGATGTTCCTCTGAAAAAAAAATATAGACTGTGCTGGGGTGGATAATATAATATATACTGCCAGTGTGGACTATGGGGCCGATTCACAGAACTAATCTGAGATAAAATCCTAAACTTACTACTTTTGGTATTCACAGAAGGCATTTAGCAGTAGTAAAGTTAGGACTCCTAACTTTACTACTACTAAACTGAGACAAAATCCTAAATTTATGACTTTCGGTATTCACAAAAGGCATTTAGTAGTAGTAAAGTTAGGACTCCTAACTTTACTACTACTAAATGCCTTTTGTGAATACCGAAAGTCGTAAAGTTAGGATTTTGTCTCAATTTAGTAGTAGTAAAGTTAGGAGTCTTAACTTACTACTACTAAATGCCTTCTGTGAATACCAAAAGTAGTAAGTTTAGGATTTTATCTCAGATTAGTTCTGTGAATCGGCCCCTATATGAGCTTAATAATAAGATCCTCCTCACCCTGCACTGAGTTGTGTTGCTTTCACCACATCCGCCCCACCAAGTGTGTGATCAATTAATGGTGTAAATTGTTAAGTCACACCTCAATAAATCACACAGCCTGGGGGAAGAGGGTTAGGGGTTTAATGAATGGTTGGGAAGGGGGATTCCAAGCAACTCCAGCACATCGTGATGTAGTGCTGGAACAGCAACTCTGGCGAAATAGGACCGGTTGGGAACCTTCCATTTCGGGCAGATGGGTGCCACAAATTCAAGAAAACCTACCCCTTCCACAAAAGAAAAAGGGAGGAGGTCCAGCACTAACATTTTGGCCAGCTTTGCATTGTACAAACGTGTCGTTGGGTGGTTGCGTTCTTACTGCCCCTCCGACCTAAACATGCTGAGAATGGTAGCCTGGATTTTTTCTTTTCTGGTGCCACTGATGCAGGTGACTTCTTGACATCAGATGTTAGGCTCAATGCGCATTTATTTGTTGTGGTACTCTCTTGCCTTGGACCCCTTGGTGTCTCAGCCTGACTCTTGTGCCATTGCGATGTTGCTGATGATGATGTGGGTGGTACCACTGCACTGCTGGGGGCAGGGCTGCTTTGTGCACCGGAGAAAATGTCTCCCTCTTGTTCACCTTCCACCGTGATCGGATCTTCTTCATCCCCTCCACCAACAACACTTGCAGGTTTTTGGCCGCTGAGGTGCGCCTCCCACTGGATCAAGTGGTGTTTTCTCAGATGAGTTGTTTGGCCTCCGGTACCATAGTTTGTACCAAGCTTACCCCGACTAACACCTACTCCACAAATGGAGCATATAGCAATGTTCACCTTCTTCCTGCTAACCAAAAAGAAGTCCCAAACTGGGCATGTCAACTTTCTGACAACGCTGCTGGTGCCACCTGCAATATCAGATGAACTCGTAGGTGGGCGTGACATTTGGCTCTCTGCAGTACCTACTTCTACTGAAATGGTTGTGGTGGATGTAGGTCACTGCCAGAACTTTGTAAATATGGCAGCTGGAGGTGGTGTTGGTGAAATCTGTGTTGGTGGTTTCCGTGCCACATCCCTCACAGCAATTTGGGATGGGGTAATGTCGGTCTCCACTGGGGAGGGGCTAATGTCCATCATGACTGGCTCGTCATCATCCTCCTCTTCTACAACTACCTCCATAACTCTAAGGCTTTCAGGAACCTTCCTTTTCCCTAGCCTTGTCTCGTGGCATGTCTCACTCTCAGACTGAGGTGGGATCCAAGTGGCGTCTAGATCATCAGAAGGGAGGATTGGAGAAGAAGTTGATTTACTAATCCTCCTTTTCCTTGCTGGGGATCTGGAAGACAATGGATCTTCATAAAGAGTGGCTTGCTCTTCTTCTTCCTCAGCAGGAAGCTCGATCTCCTGAACTGCCCCTGCTTCGGGAGGAACAACTACTATTGGGGGTGGTTGCGGCTGTTGTTGCCCAATTATCTGAGTTTCCTGCATTGATTGGGTACTGCTTTGCAATAATGATAAGTCAATTTCCACATCACTGCTCGTTGGCGTCGTGATTAGACTGGCTGCCTCTGCGACAGACATGGGCTTGGGCCTAGGTTGGTGGGGTGGGCCCACTGATGAGGAGGTGCTGCTCTCAGCTTGCTCCCCGGACACCGCTGCTGCAGGCGCACTTTTTGGTTTCCCAAAAAAGGTCTTGGGTGACATACCAGTGGTGGTAAGTGGCAGTGCCTTCTTCTCACTGGCAACTTTCTTGGTACTGAACCTGGTACCTTTCTTTGGGGCCTTCTTGAAGATGTCAGTTAGCACGCAGTGGTACAAGTTGAAGAGCTGTCTGTCTGTGGTCACACGTCACGTGACGTCATGCACAGGGCGCAGGTCTTCTGTCTGGCAATACAATGGGTGATGTTTCCTCCTCTTTTGTGCACCTAAAAGCAAAGAAGCAAGAAGAACATCAGTGAAACGTGGCAGTATTGTGGTTCAAAAACTAGTACAAACAAATACAATATAATTTAGTGTGTGTGGTCACACTTGTTAGTGTTATTACCTCAGTTATTAAAACAATTAACAATACAATGTAACCATTTGTGAGACTTTGACAACAAAAGGGCTTTCATGGTGTACTGTGTACACTACAGTAGTACACCCAGGAAGGATGGGAAAGAAGAAGAACAACAACAAAAATACAAATGTAACGGTGTGGCATTGTGCATCATGTGGGATGCAGTACTCAAAGAGCTGCAGCTGACAAATGACAATGGAATTAATAAGCCAAGGGGAACTAAGGGAATAAAAGAAGAAAGCATTGCATGCAAAACAACAACCAACAAGAAGACATGGCCACCACAAAGAAGGCATGCAGGCCTATGGCAGAAGCACACTGGCTGCCTTCACAAAATGGCCGCCAGCCACATGGCAAGGCCAGAACAACAAGCAATAATAAGCCTACAAAGGGAAGACAATGCAGGCCTAAGGCAAAAGCACGCTGGCTGCCTTCACAAAATGGCTGCCAGACACATGGCCAGGCCACAACAACAAGCGATAAGCGTACAAAGGGAAGACAGACAATGCAGGCCTATGGCAAAAGCACACTGGTTGCCTTCACAAAATGGCTGCCAACCACATGGTCACAACACAACAACAACAAGAAGGAGGCCTGGAAAACTATTAACTCAAGCAGGCCTATATGGACACAGACAATACAAAATGGCCCCTGGCCACATGGGGAGGCTCAGCCAAGGCAAATGATGGTCCACTATTACAAACACACTCACACACTGGCCAAACAAAGGAGGCATGCTAAACAACACATCTTTAATACAACAATGCCAAAAACGAAAATCCACAGGGCTAAAAAAGGTTTGCAAGTTACAACCACATACATCCAACAAAGGCATTTGATTTAACACACATGAAAAAAAGTGAAATACCCACAAAAAAACACATTTTGTTTTTTAATCCAATGCCATCCATGCCCTAAATGATGTTTAAATTCAACAGACACCATAGAAACAGTTGTTTCATGCATCCATGAGTAGCTCTGGGCCTACTGGCTGAAAGGCCTATTGGCAGACTACTGGGCTACATAGTGAATTAAATAAATATTGCAAATTGATTTCAAAAGTTGGAGAACATATAGTGAACTGTACAACATGTTTCCTTTATAAAAGAAGAAAAATTACTTACAAAGAAGCAACTAGGCCCCTACTGAAACTACAGGCCACCCACCACAATAAACTTTTTTTAAAAACAATGAAAAGTACAAATAAATCTAGGTGCATGGCCCCAATCAAACAAACAACACCAATTTTCCAACTTACTTGTGAAATCTCAAATTCAAAAGTCCTCAAATCCAATGATAATATGATGCAGCAGACACAAAGAGTGATCCTTCCAGCTCCAAATCCAAATGAAAAGTGACCAGGCGATGGACAAAGCACTGGGAGGAGCCTGCTGGACAGAAACAGGAAGTTGGAGACTCTGGGGCACTTCCTTCCTCTTCAAAAAAAGTAAAAAAAGAAAAAGACTCCTTGCACAAAAAAGTACAGCCAAATGTCAATTTGAGGAGTTTTTTTTAATCCAAATAGTCATTTCAAGAAGGTTGTGATGCTGCTCGGGGAGAGAACCTTCTCCAGATTGCATTTGTGGTAGATTCTGCGTGTTTGTGATAGCATTCTTCACAAAAATTCCGCCGGAAGTCCGATGGCACTCCCGAATGACGTGTTCACGATCGCAAACTCTCGTGGGACCATGAGGCCGCTTAGCAAATCTTGTGTCGCTCGCGAACGGTAAAAGGAAATCTCATCGGCGATCGCAGGCACCGAGTAAGTGGCTCCCGTGCGCGCAAAAATGCATTTCGGGTGAGCGAATACAAAAAAACTCTGCTCCATTGTGGAGTGCGGAGTTTTTCGGCAACTCTCCGTTCTATGCGGAACGCAGAATTGCCAAAACTCCGCAAACTCCGCGAGCGGAGCGGAGTTTTACGCCCAGGGTTAATTCTCATAAAGTTTTGCCTTTTACTATTGCAGCATATTTATATAAAAATGTATCACCTGGAGAGATTAAGTGATTTGGATTTAATCACAGGATGTTGCATGGCGCCGCCGAGACTCAAACTGGGATCCCTAGCTCTCAAGTCAGCAGCTCTGGCCACTGCACCACATCCTCTCCACTCCCGTGTTATCTGTCAGGAAGCTTTTTCCTTCTTCTGGACGATGATTGATGAAAACAGCTCTTTATTCATTACATAGGTGAAACCGATGCATTACCAGTGCTTGTTTTTCTTTGTCATTATGTCGTAGTAGAGCATTGTGGTTTTGACACAAAAGTGCGACAAGAAGCAGCCCTCTGAAATTGTCACACAATATAGATTGACCTTTCTCCCTAGACTTTCCCTACCTGAAGTCCCTTGCCATGTATGTCTTATTCAGTAGGCTACTTTCCTCTTCCTGCAGTTCAGTAAATAATTATACCCTACCATCAGAGTTGCACTCTCTGGAAACAGAAAACCTGTTAATTCTGTTTCACTTGATGAGGCTTTATGGTATACTAGTTAGCGTAGTTACTGCCCTTGTCCTACCCTCTATAACTATTATTGGCCACTAATAGGGTCTGCCAATAACATACACAAAAATGTAATATTATCTTTCCAAAGGACAAACTTCACTACTAATTTATTAACTAGTTCTTCAAGTTCTTACCTGAATAGATTAAGCAATGGTTCCTCTCGCAATCTTCACAAACCTTATTGCATGGTTTCCCAAAAGGGCCTTCTTAATGGTGGTGGTATTAGTGTTCTTGTGCTAACAAGGAAGACTTCACAAAGCGAGGTCCCACTCCCACATCTTCCAAATGAGGTAACCTCCAACTGGAGAATTATTGTGAAAGATTATACAACACAGGAAACTAGACTGAAGGAAAACACATAGTTAGTGGGTTATCAAAGACTGAGACCAGACCACCATGACAAAATACTCATATTACAAAAACTAGGAGTAGTAACGTCTAAGCAATCCGGGGTCTCATTTATAAAAATGAATTAAACAAAACTTATGAAATCCTCGAGTCAGGAGTCACGACTCAGGAGGAGAAGGTTTGGTTACTCAATGTTGCATAGATTTTCCAAGTAACACAGGGAGGGCCTGATTCACAAAGTTAAAGTTACACTTGTGGAGTTAGTACACTGACTCTTGCAGTGTAAGTTTACGACTAGTAAATTTTACATCAGTAACTTTACGAGTAGTAACTTTGTGAGTAGTAAGTAATCCCTATCACTTTAAAAGGAGTTACCACTACTAGATAATTACTACTTGTAAGGTTAATCCTTATAACCATAAAGTTCTAAAAGTTCAGTTAAAATGCAAGAGTGAACTTAAACCAAACGTGCAACTTTACCTTTGTGAATCAGGCCAGATAGTGCACACTAGTACCACCTATTGCGGAACAGACATTGCTCTGACTCTTCACTATGACGATGTCATCCTTTTCATGCCTTGGTTGGTAAGTGGGGCTGGCATGGGCTATTGTTCAGGTAAGAAGATCCAACAGTGAGTGGGTGTCGCTTTTCACCAAGTATGTGATCCATTATGGTGTAAATATGTAAGTCAGACATCGGTATATCACACAACCTGGGGGAAGAGGGTTAGGAGCTTGATGAATAGATGGGAACGGGGAGTTGGGGGAAGGTATGACAAAGGCAAACATAGCAACAATATTCATCAGTTCGATGAGCAAAATATCATCATCAAATCTGTTGTGGGAGGAAATGAAGGAATGACGCAGTTCAGCTAATAAATGAATTGGAAACAGTCCTCCTGCCCCAGAAATCCAAGTTATTAGCATTCTAATTGTTCTATCACCTAGGCTTGAATACAAATTAGGGAGGAGTGGACCCCACATTTCCCAAAATTATGATTGTTGAGAAAAGAAAAATTATCTTGTTTATAAATGTCATATTGGGCGATGCATCTGCATTCTTTTCGAAATGTCCATCTTGGGTGCATGGCTGAACAGGTCCTGTAAGGTAAACATGAGTGTTATGGAGCTCTTATTCAAAAGAATAAAAGACCTGTGGATTGCAAAACTGTAAATGTTGATATTGTAGAGTCAAGGAGAAGGTAAGCTTCATGAGGACCAAGAGGCAGAGCAAGAGCATAGGCTGCTGCAATCATGACTCATGTGCGATGAACTTGGAAGTGAGAACAATTTTACAATCAATCCCAGATATATAGCTGCCTGTACCTGGCTGATCAATCTCACAATTGTCATGACATTTAGCTGAGTGTGTCCATCATGTGACAAGTATCCAGTTACAGCCCCCGATCACAACCACATGAGGAGTTTGTCATTTGAGCCAGCACACCACTCAGCATTTCCCAAATCCCAAATCAATGCACTTCTCTACAGTCCAAAGGGCTGATTAGGCCTCTTTGAGTTATGTTGGTTTCCCATTGAAGTTCTAGCTGTTGAGTTAGTCCCACCCTGAGGCCCGACTCCTTCCCGGCCCTAATGAGATTGATCGCGATAGACCTGTAGGTCACTGCTGTTGACGAACACGGAGAGCAAAAGAATTTGAGCATTTTGTATAGATTTGTTAACTAAACTGACAGGTCTGATATCTGAAGAACCCCCCCAAAAAAAGTACAGAAAGGGGTGGATCATGTAAGTAAATTTAGATAAGTTTGAAAGGGGCAATCACATTCGGGCAGAATCACCCATTAGGACCCAAACATTGTAAATCGCTGAAATCAAGTTTACAAATTAGTTGAACAGCACCCTCACTGTCTGCCACCACATGAATCATCATCACTCACACTTAATATATATCACTCATTAGTGCATTAGTTTCCTGTTCCAAGCATGGTGGTACAAATGTGTCCATTGTATTTTCCTCTTTTCCCAAGGAAGCAACAAACAATGACAGTCTTGTAAATTAATGATCTTTACTGGGGCATACCAGCTTTTGAATGAAAAAAGATGTATAAGGATGGAAGGCATTGTCTTCATGTCCTTTAAGCAAATGGGGAGGCTTCTTCTGTGCACACAGGCCCAGCTCCAATACAGTCTATATAAGTGAATAAATGGTGGGGCTGCATAAGTTAGATACCTAATATATAAATGTTCCTCCAGCTATAACCATTTGTTTTTTGCAATAATGTGAAAGTTCTATTGCAGCCTACTCAGTCAGGGCAGTAGAGTTTTTCCTCAAACTCAAGGGTTGGTCCAGAAGTTGGTCAACTAACGCATTTGAGTCTGTGCAATCACTCTCATCCTTCTCCTGTGCTGTTTCAGGCACTGTGTAATCTTGTGGTACGAAGTGTTGGTTCATTTTAATCATGGGAAATATCTCCACATTTTGAGACAAAAGACTGGTCTTTCTAACTGTGACAACTGCACTAGCTGCACTGAACAAATGCTCAACAGACACACTGCGTACCGGACAAACCAGATGGTTTATTGCCAGCCTGCTGAGCTCTGGCCATTGGCACAACTTCCCATACCAATAGACCAATGGGGTTTGGGTCATCTAGATAGGCTTGGACCATTCTCTGAATGGTTATTAGAGCTGTCACTTGCTTGACCTCTGTTGCCTTCACCTCTACACTTGACGTAAGCCCTGCCACTTGAAGCCAAAACATTGAAGAGGTAGAGTCCAATTTTTCTGTTTCTGGTGTTTGATACACCTGCGCACAGTGAGTAGTACAGAACCCTGAAAAACTCTGTGCAGCATTTCTAGCACCCCCTCTGATGAAGTAATGAATCCAGCAACATGTTCCAAGAGTTACATAGCACACGCTGCATCAAGAAGGGCAACAAATTAATTAAAGACTACTACTGAAGTAAGTGTTATCATGCACTGCATTTACCATGATGCATTGGGGTAAATTGAGTGCGGGATGTGAGGCAGTGTCCTCCTACCCTCCTTCAGTTTGAAAAGGCTCCCTTGAGCTACTGAGCGGATGAGCTTGTGTTGATGCACCTTTTCCCAGTGAGTGGTAGAGAAACCTGAGAAGAGTTTGGGCAGCATTTACAGCACCCCCAAAATTACTTATTGATCTCTACTGATGAAGGATGAATGCAGAAACATGTGTCTAGAGTTACACTGCACCAATAAGGAAGAAATATTAAAGACTACTACTGAAGTAAGTGTTATCATGCACTGCATTTACCATGATGCATTGGGGAAAATTGAGTGCTGGGATGTGAGGCACTGTGCTTCTACTCTCTTTCTTGTTGCTGGTGTTGGCTGCTGTGAGACAACAGCACTGCCCTCTCTGGAGGTTGAAGGCTGCACACCAGAACTTCTGCCCAGGATTTTAACTTCCAGCCATTCTTCTTCCAGGTCTCTCGGTTGCTCAACAATCCAAGTCTTGTTTTGTGAAACATCCACTTCTGAAAAAGGAATGAAAGTGGCTATTATTTTTTTGTACTGTGGATCAAGTACTGTGCCACAGATGTACTCTTTGGAGGACAGGATCTCTCTTTGCAGCCTTGTGTTAACAGCCAAGCAAAGGATTAAACTCTGAACCAACTCATGCGCTTCTTTGTTCACACTAGGGAGCCTATGCAACACCTTTTTTAAGTAGTCCTGTAGCAGATGCAACAACAGGATTGCTTGGCTCATCGTACTGTCCTCCTTGCTGTCCTTCCATGTGAAAACTTCAAAAGGAAGTAGCATTTGTGTCAGGCATTTAACTAACCCCCATTTGTCCATCTCCATGGTCATGCTTTTCCCAGATGTATTCCCTCCTCTTTGAAGGACATGGTAGGTGAGCTGTCTGTGCTGTTCAAAGAGATGTTGGATCATGTAGTGGGTCGAGTTCCAATGTGTTGATACCTCCTGTATGAGGGCTTTAACCTGTACTCTTTTAGCACACTGAATGATCCTCAACTGCTTCCAAACTTTAAAAGAATGACTAAAATGATTGTAAATTCATCTGCAGGTGGTCAGTATGCTGCTGACTATGTCTTCTTTTTTGAGAATATCCTTCAAAATCAGGATGTTGCTATGCACCAAACATAGGACTCTAAAATATATCCACCATTTGCCATGGTTTTGTGTATATTACTGTCATTTTCTGTGGCAACAAATCCAATTCTGAGACCTCTGGGTCACAGCCATTCAAACACCTTGCTGTTAAAGTCTTCCAAGATGTTGCAGCTGTATGGGATTTCTCCATGATGAACATCACTAGTGTTTCATGCCACTGAATGCCCCTAAAACTTTCTTCAGTGCTGAGACCTGAGGTAGCTGTTGCCTATCCCCCACAAAAGAGATCCAGTGTGCAGTAATACACATGTAATCAGATGCTTGACAATTGGTTCACATGTCTGTCGTTAGATGGATAGAGTGAACAGCACTCTGCTGCTTAGCTTGTCCAACCAATTGCAGCACATGATGATAGAGCACTGGAACAGCAACTCTGGCAAAATAGGTCTGGCTGGGAATTTTCCATTTAGGACAGATGGCCGCCACAAATCCTAAAAATCCAGTCCAGTGCTTACATTTCAGCTAGCTTCCTGTTTTACAAACGTGCCATTGGGTGGTTGCATTTGTAGGGGCCCTCCTGCCTAAACATGCCCATAATAGTAGCTTGGATTTTTTGTCTTTTGTGGTGCCACTGACACAGGTGACTTCCATAGAGAACCAGGCGGTGATAAACATGATGTGTGCCTTGAGGGAATCACTGTATGCTGTGGTGTTTCCATCTGAGTCTTGTGCCATTTGGAGGTTGCTGATGTGGATGATGCTGGCACACTGCAGAGGAAAGGGCTGCTTTGTGTAAATCTGTCATCCTCTTCTTCCTCATCACTTTCTTCTATTACTGTGATCGGAGCTGCCTCCCCAATCTTATCACCATTACCACCACCAGCTAACTTTTTAAGATGCTCCTCCCACCGAATTGCATGATGTTTTTTCATATGGGACATTTGGCCTCCAGTACCATAGTGTGAGCCAGGCTTACCTCAATGAACAATTTCATAGTAAATGGAGCATTTTGCAATGCTATCCTCCTGCTTGCTAATAGTAAAGCAGTCCCATACTGGGGAGGAGAACTTTTTTATTGTGCCAACGCCTGAAGAACTGGAGGTAGGCGGGTGTGTTATTTACCTCCCTGCAGTTCATACTTTAACTGAGGTAGTGGTGGATGCAGGTCTCTGCGGGGGCCTTACAAATATGGGAGCTGCTGGTGGTGGAACCAGTGCCTCATCCCTCTGAGCAGGATGAATAGAAGGGGTCATCTTGGTGTCCTCTGAGCAGCCTTCCATACTGACAATCACTGACTCGTCCTCATCACTGTTACTTTCTATAATTCTAAGACTTTCAGGAACTTTCCTTTTCCTTTGTCTCTCGTGGAGGGTCTCAGACTCAGCTGGGGTCCAATCCATGTCCAGAGCATCAGAAGAGGGGCTTGGAAAATATATTTTGGAGTAACCTTTCTTTTTCTTGCTGGAGATCGTGAAGCCAATGGTTTAATAGCTACATCTTGCTCAGCAGGAATCTCAACCTCCTGTTCCTACTTCAGGAAGAATCTTTGCCGGCTGAGACTCCTTTTGTCCACTTTGCTCAGTGTCCTGCGACGACTGAGTACTTTGCAGCTGAGACAAATCCAGTTCAGACTCACAGCTCATCGCCATGCTTGCAGTGGCTGCCTCGCTAAGAGACATAGGCTTGGGCTTAGGTTGGAGTGGTGCCATTGATGGGGGAGTGCTGCTCCCAAATTGCTGCCCGGAGGAAAGTGCGGGAGCCACACCACATTTCCTGAAAAAGGTGGAGGGTGGCACACAAGTGGTGGCAATCTTCTTCTTTTTCTTCTCCTCCTCACTGGCCACTTGCTTGGCAGGAACAC
The DNA here is from genome assembly GCA_963921515.1 of Calotriton arnoldi. Lineage (NCBI taxonomy): Eukaryota > Metazoa > Chordata > Amphibia > Caudata > Salamandridae > Calotriton > Calotriton arnoldi. The sequence goes on from CAWUFW010007561.1 coordinate 720,629, forward strand.
ATTTCTTTGGGCCCATCTTCAAGCTCTGTCAGTTGGCACTTAGCTGCACAAGTGAAAGCGGAGGAGGACTCAGGTGGTGTGGTGTCACTTTGTGCCAGCCTTTTGTCTGGCAGTACTGTGGGTGATGTCTCTTGTGCACCTAAAAGCAAACAAACAAGAAAAACATTCAGTGAAACATGGCATTTTTACAGTTTGAATTATTTATACAGACAATATAATTTAGTACGGTTATCCCAAATAATTAACAACAGTAGTGTATCCATTCCAAATCCAATTCACACCATAACATAACATTTGAATTAGGATAACAACATACAAATTTAAACGTTTTCTTTATGTGCCTCTAAGGTGAGACACCTGTGGCAAGCAGTCAGGTGCAGGGAAAATGGAATAATCCTTAAAAAAATGAATGCTAGTGTGCACCTATGGGAGGCAGGGGGAGCAGCAGAAAATTACATAATTCTCCAAATATTAATGCTGTTGTGCGCCTATGGCCTAAGAGACCTATGGCAGGCAAGAGGTGCATGGAAAAATAGAATAATCCTTAAAAAAGTGAATGCTGGTGTGCATCTATGGCCTAAGAAACCTATGGCAGGCAGGGGGGTACAGGGAAAAATCAAATAATGTAAAAATTGATGGTGTCTCTCTAGGGACTATGAGAAATTCTTTGGGGGGCAAGGAGGAGCAGGGGAAAATGGAAAAGTGCATATAATATTTTATAACGACTGTACATACATACTACAATAATCCTCAAGCAAACTGATATCAGGGAAGAAAGCAAAAAAATTAACAAAAACAAAGGGGTATGTCCTCCTGGAGAAAAATTATTTATCAGATTGGCTGGCAACACAAAATGGCCACCGGACACATGTTCAAACAACAACAAGCAAGAAGGCATGGACAGCAAAGAACACATGCAGGCCTATAGCAAAAGCCTACTGGCTGGATACACAAAATGGCCGCCGGCCACATGTTCAAACAACAACAAGCAAGGAGGCATGGACAACATAGAACACATGCAGGCCTATGGCAAAAACAGACTGACTACTTCCCAAAATGGTCCCAAAATGGTCGTGGGCACATGTTCATACAACAACAAGCAAGGAGGCATGGACAACAAAGAAAACATGCAGGGCTATTGACACTGAGTACACAAAATGGCCGCCAGCCACATGGCATTGACAACAAAGACAAAATGGTGGCATATGGTATACACACACACATAAACACACACAAACACACACTGGTCAAAGAAGGCATGGTAAAAAAAGAAGAAAATACTACCATTTATTCAACAATGCTAAAAATGAAAATTAAGTCAGCTATAAAAAGTTTCAAACAGCACCCATCCTCCCAACACACCATAATATTACCACCCCACCAAAATACACTTTTTGCAGGCAAAAAATATGTGAAATACAAAAAAACACATTTTGCATTTAATCCAATGCCATTCCTGGCCTAAATCATAGATGTTTTAAAACAACATATACCACAGAAATAGTTGTTACATGTGCCCAATGCCTAGTACTGTCTGAACAGCCCCCGGGCAGACTAGCCCACAAGGTAAAATAAAGGCAAATTTCACAAACATGGAAAAAATGTACTTCAATGTACTACCTTTTTCTCTTATAAAAGCTAAAAAATTGAATGCAAAAAATAGCTCCCTTCTACAACTCCAGGACACTCACCACAACCACAATCAAATTAAAAGATTGACTAAAAGGTATAAATATATACTGGTACATGCCCTTCATCAAACTAAGTCCTAAAATCCAATTGCATCAGACAAAGAGAGTCACCCTTTCACCTCAAAATCCAAATGAAAACTGACCAGGAGATGGACAAAGCACTAGGGGGAGCCGTCTGGACAGGAGAGGGAAGTTGGAGTCTCTGTGGCACTTCCTTCCTGTTGAAAAAAAAGTAAAATAAAAAGATGCTTTTTGCACTAAAAAACTACCTGAACCATCTGTTCAAGTAGAATATTCACTCGAAAAGGTATTTTTGAGTTGATTTAGCTGCTTCTCAAGTAGAGAATCTACTCAGGAGCAGCCCAGACCGCTGAGAACTACTGGCATTATAAAATGGAGCCAGAAGGCTCTGTGGCATCCAGAAATCATGCCAGAGGCCAGCACATCTTGCTCGCTCTCCCAAACATGCATTGTAGAGCCTTGCGTTGTTCCTGTGAGCATCGCGAGGCACGGACAGCAGAATAATTCCATCACGCGCTGATTGGCGGAATTTGGCAGCAACTCCACATTACAAATTTAACTAAGCGTTACAAAATTCTGCCAGTTCCACAAGCGGAATTATAATTCCACCTGGTCTTACAGCAGACCTGAAGACACTAGCCAAATACTGGCCTATCACCTTGCTAGCCTACCAGGAAAAAGTAATGGAAAGATTTATAAACATGTGTCTAGCCACCCACTTCACTGACCAACACCTCCTCACCCCCATGCAGGCTCAAGTATAGTACAGAGACCAACCTCATTACTGCCACGTGTAACATCACAATGGTCACAAACAGAGGTGACATTGAAGCCCTCATCCAGCTTGGTCTTTGCACAACCTTCAACTCCATTTCCCATTCCTATACTTAGCCGGCAACTGCACAAAGCCTTGCAAGGTCACCCACTTCACTGAATTTGCTTTTTCCTGACAAGTTGCACCCAGTTGATCAGAATGGTCCCCTTCACCTTTGACAATCTCAGCTCATTTGTGGAGTTCCACAAGGACCCTCACTCAGCTCTACTCTATTCAACACCTAAGTGACTTCACTCGCCAGCATCATCCATGCCCACGGACTCAACATTATTTCCTATGCTGAAAATACCCTGCTCATACTCTCCCTCTCCGACAAAACGTCAAATACCCTGATCAATTTCTCCACCTGCATGATGACACCTCCAGATGGATGAAAAACACCTGCCTCAAGCTAAACACAGACAAAAGGGAAGTAGTAATCTTTGACAAAGGTACCTTACTGTGGGACTCCACCTGGTGGCATGCGGAACTCAGACCCACACCCCTCCTGGAAACCGATGCAAAGAACTTTGGAATTGTAATCAACTACCAACTCACCATGACCTGTCAAGTGAACGTAATCTCAGCTACTGCTTCCACTCATTCAAAATGCTCAAGAATATCTTCAAATGGCTGCCCACCAGCACTTGCTGAACCATTACCCAAGCACTCATCACCAGCAAGCTGGACCACAGCAATGCCTTCTATGCCTTCTATGCTGGAATCAACACTCAACTGACCTCCAGACCACACAAAACTCATTAGGTTTCACAAACCTCACTGGTTAGGTGGGCCCTCCCACCCTGCACTCACATCACCCTGCACATCAAAAAGGTCCACTTGCTCCCAATCCACAAACGGGAACTCTTCAAACTCCTAACACAAACATACAAAGCCTTTCGCAACATTGTCTCCATGCATCTCAACAACTTCTTAAATTTTCACAAACATAACAGACACCGCTGCTCAGTTGGACTCCAATACATCCCCCCTCTGCTTCTGCAGTACCCGCTCTTGTAATTTTGCCTACTCCTACCTTGTCCTAAACCCTGCCATGACCTTCCCCTGCACATCGCAACCTTCTTTTCAGTTCTTGAATTCCACAAGAAATTGAAGACCTGGCTCTTCACCGAGCCCGACCCTGGCTTGGCCCATACATCTTGTGCTTCAGTGCCAGGCTACCCTCCTGGGTGAGTTGTGCACTATACAAAAACACATAACATAACACAAGGTCATAATGATTGCATTTGGTGGGTGAATTATTGTTTGCATAGTTTAATTTCTGAGGGTTTTTCGTTTTAATTTGCAATCATATCTGTGACTTTTAAGTACATTTCAAAAGTTTTTTTTTTGTAAACATTGGTCAAAGCTAACCATAACTTCAATTTACCCTTTATCTTTTTCATAGAATTTTTGGAATTGCTTTCATCCAACATACAACAGTTTTCTGCACCCATCCTGTCATGGGCAGCCAACTGACCATTCTCAGTTGGGTTTGGCCAGAGGCGCTGGCTGCATTCTAGGCCTTGCAGACAACCTGCCATGGGCAGGAGTGGGACTAAGGCCCTTATTAAGAGTTTGGCGGCTTGGGAGCGGGATCGCCCTGCTCCTACACCGCCAAACCCATGTAGGAACCACCAGCCAGATCAGGAGTTTTCTTCTGTCTGGCAGGTGGTTCTTTGGCGTTCCCAGGGCAGTGCCTATGAAACAGGCACCACAATGGGAATGTCAACGGCAGTACCTGCACGGCATGGACTGGTGCCATCCATGCTGTGCAGGTACTGGTGTGCATGCACACAGGGGGGCACATGTTGTACCCCCCTCACTGTGTGCATCCACATGGTGTGAGGAACAAGGGGGCCCTGTAGGGACCCCTTTGTTTCCTCACTGTCACACTTTTCTTGGCAGTTGCACTGCTGTGAAAAGTGTGGCATAAGGAAACTTGGAATATGCTTGGTGAGGCTGCAGCAGCCTCGCAAAGCATATTGCGGCCTCAATACTGCCATGCCACTGCCAGGGATCTCTGATCCCTGGCGTTTGTGGTGGTCCTAGGGCGTCCCACCCACCCTGGTCATAATGGGGGCAGTCAGAAGGCTGCCACCACTGCACCCACATGAGTCTGGCGGTCCATGGACTGCAAGACTCGCAATAAAGCCCTAAGACAAGCTCGTTGACTGATGTTTGTTGGTTGTTCTCAAAAGAACCACTATTTTATCTTTGGGCCAGTGTTTATTGAAGGGACTGGATTGTTCTTCTATCTTCTCTTCCCCAATTGTGACACTATATGAGAGCCTTGCACTCCATAAAGTAGGGTACCAACACTTTCGGTGCAGATTTGTTCCTGCTGTTCCTTGTACAGGACCTCAGCATGAGCACTTAGCAATATTTTGTTCTCATGTGCTTCAATATGCGCTCTCACCCTCTGCCAACTTGAACACTACTTAATGGTTCAACTTCAAATGTCACTGGATGTTTTATGTGCCAAAGGCATAGTGGCCTCTCATTCACCAGCTGATCTCCTGGTAACACAATGTGCACATGACCTGGTGTGTACTGAGTTTCTTTAAGCAGGGTGGGTAAAAAACTCCCGGATCTTGGACTACTTCTCCACCTCTGAAGGCTTTCCAAAACACTGAACCTCTTCTTCCTTCTCTTGTGCAGCAGCAAAAGATGACTGAGAAGCTCTCCCTCTTCAAATTGCACCTTAATGGACCAAAGAGAAGTGGTGACTAGCAGCAGCACCTGATCAGATCTCTTACTCCTCACAAATGTGTGCCTTGTGTTGCCAAGGAAAAGACTCTATTTATTGTGCTATAATGAAACCAACCTCAACTAATGAGAAGCTTAGAATGCAAAATAGTCCATGGACTAGACAGAAGGTCGATGGACTATGCAGGAAGTCCTACCCTTGTTGCTAAAAGTGGTGTTCTGCGATCTTATGGGAGAGACTGCTAACTTTGTGCACTATAAAAAATGTTGAGTTTAGTATCAATGAACTCATAAATATTACAATAAAATGAATATAGTTCCAGGGCACATCTAAGGGGCGCACATGATAGGAGGAAAGTTGGGAGTTTTAGTTGTATGCAGCCCCCAAATGAGTCAGTAGTCTCAGTCTGAAAACTATTTTTCAAGGTCAGGCATTCAGCCCACCCAAAATGGTGCCCAGAGTTCATATCAGTGACATAGCTTCACAATGGTGCCCATAGTCTGAGATCTTGGTGGCAGGACCTCAGGCTATGAAGATCATGGACCCATTTTGGGCCCCTTCCATGGTCTGCGGGTTGTGGACTTGGTGGGATCCTTGCTTGTCAGGATACATGGATCCATTCAACACAGACAAGTATATTTTTTGTGGTGTGCATACCGATACCCTTTGGGGGACCCCAGCATAAACCTTGGGTTAAGGAAGTGCTTAACTTTAACCCTTATGTGGACTTTCAAGCATTTGTCAAGGCAGCGGAAACTGTGTACTGTGTACTGTGTACTGCGTACCGTAAAGGCTGTACAATTTCTTTGCTTGTTGCCAGAAATCAGAGCGCTTGAGTGCAAGGGCTAGGGTGTGAGACCTTGGACTCAAAATTAACTAGAAGAGAAACAGCTATCTTGTTTAATTGGTTTTGTTTAGTTTTTTAAAATTAGAGTTTGTGGACAGTCCTCGAACAAGGTTCAGGTACTGTCCATGGACTAACAGTCCTGGGGCCGTATCAAGACAGTGCTGGCTCAGTGCAGAGAGGAATGCATGTGTTTTTGCATGTGAGTTAATGTATGAACTTTAGACAGAGCAAGTCAGAAACAGTGACCAGAGAGTGCCTCTCACTATTTACGAATTCTTCTGTCTAAGGTTCATGCATTAACTCAGGAATTTCAGAATTATATGTATGAACATTAGACATTTCATATGTAAAAACCAGGCACTCAGTTCTGCGCTAGGTCAGCACAGCTCATCATGATATGGCCGCTGATATCTCTACCTTGATTGATTTATAAGTCAGCTCCATTTGAGGGCTGCAAAAACTCATTTTCTAACACTAATTTTTCGAAAATGGCTGAACAGATTTTCACTAACCCAAGCAAAGGCACTCACTGGAGTAAACAAATCATCCAACCACTACAATAACCTTGAGGCTTTGTAAGCTCATTATTTTCAGGGTCCAAGGGGAGGGATCACAAATTTTCAAATTACCACTGCAGATAAGATCTTCTCTCGCAGGCTTGTCTGACTCAGAACACTTTGTATCTAGACCTGCCTAGCAAGTCATAGAGCGGAGTGCCAGACACCTGTCTGTTTCCCTTTTCTTCAAAGGGGTGCAATAGCAAGATCCCCTTGGTGCTAAAGAAATCTTTCTGGGTGCGCTTCTCAAATTGGTAGGATTAAAATACTTGTTGTGTCACAACATTTTTCTTAATTGTTCTGTCTTTGCAAAAGGAAGCACTTGATTCCCCAGTCTTTCTCTGCCTCCCACAAATCTTCAAAGTCCTGAACAAGCACTGGAAAAGCGCATAATGGTTTCCACGGCTTACTCAGCTCACTGCAAACATGTGGAAGACTGTGGTTGTGAAGGTTGCACATAGACTACTTGGAACTAACTGCAATAACAAATGTCAGGATCATCATGGATTCTTATAACACCATGTCAGCTCAACATTATTTAACAGAGTCAATGCACAATATGGTGCATCTACATATAATAAGAATACGCTTTATGATGCTTCCGATAAAAGACCTAAGTTCTTCCGGGTCGTAGACTGTAGGGCATATTTATTAAAACGTTGCATCACCCTTGCACCACGCAACAGGGCGCAAGAGAGACTCAACTCTTAAGCTTGATTTATCAAGCCACGAAAGGCCACCTTGCATGGCCCTGCATGACTTGATAAATCCCGGGGAGGCGTCTCATGGGTGAAGAATGGGTGTTCCCACGCATCCGACCATGGATTGTGGCACATTCCAAGATTTACCATCAGTGGTATACCTGGGAATATGTCAAAATGCTACACCTACCCAGGTGAGGTGTAAGGAGGAGAAATATCTTTATTTCTCCTCGTTACTCCCTCTTTCTATATGTGCTGCATTCTGCACACATAGAAAGAGGAAGATGCCTCAGAGTATTGTTTTTGTACAGGAAGGCGATCCATCCCGCACAAAAACAATCCTGCTTACAACGCAGGCATCCTTGCACAATGGTGCAAGGGGGGCCTACATTGGTGCTATGCAGCACATTGTGCGCCGCACTGGGAAATAATAGTAATGTGCATATTGTTACGTATGATGCATTCCTGCCCTTTCCCTATCACACAGAGCAGTGCATCAAGGTGACTTGTTGCTCTGCGTGATTATTGGTTAAATATGCCCCGTGTGACTATAAAAGTAAATCTATTCTCCACTTGCTTTGTTGCTGTAACTGGAAAAAATGAACACATTCTATTAAAAAAATGATGAAAATAAAAATATAACATGAACAGCAAATTTATATAAACAGATTTTTGTTGCCAATAAAATTGCAAGATGCACAGATGCATTAATATATTGTTTAAATAACATGAATATTTTTCAATTACGCCATGCTGCCAAATTTTATCAGGCCTTTGTTAAAAACCTTTTAAAAATGTATAAAGCAAGTGATAGAGGATTATATTATTTATATTGGTAAAACATTGAAATTACAGGTCGGAATATGTGACCCACTAGGATTCGCTGCCATCACAGGGAGACAAATGCAAAAGAAACAATTGATGGACGGAATGCTGGACAATGCAAACATTCACCCCCAGTCACAAGGATCTGGGTTAAATCCATCATTCTTTTGCTCACCACACCACCCCAGTTTGGACCCAGCCATATGCAAATCAGTCTTGACCCTGTTCCTTGTGGGAACAGTCCAGCCCGAACTGCCAAGCCAGGTCCTCCCTGGACCAGAAACAAGCATCCTAGGACCGGTTTCAGGGCATCACCCTTCTTCAGCCAGGCTAGCTTGAATCCAGTGGTGTAGTGAGCACGGGACCCACGTCTGGGCATACCCTTCCCACTTAGGGCGACAAATGCAAAAGAAACAATTGATGGACGGAATGCTGGACAATGCAAACATTCACCCCCAGTCACAAGGATCTGGGTTAAATCCATCATTCTTTTGCTCACCACACCACCCCAGTTTGGACCCAGCCATATGCAAATCAGTCTTGACCCTGTTCCTTGTGGGAACAGTCCAGCCCGAACTGCCAAGCCAGGTCCTCCCTGGACCAGAAACAAGCATCCTAGGACCGGTTTCAGGGCATCACCCTTCTTCAGCCAGGCTAGCTTGAATCCAGTGGTGTAGTGAGCACGGGACCCACGTCTGGGCATACCCTTCCCACTTAGGGCGACAAATGCAAAAGAAACAATTGATGGACGGAATGCTGGACAATGCAAACATTCACCCCCAGTCACAAGGATCTGGGTTAAATCCATCATTCTTTTGCTCACCACACCACCCCAGTTTGGACCCAGCCATATGCAAATCAGTCTTGACCCTGTTCCTTGTGGGAACAGTCCAGCCCGAACTGCCAAGCCAGGTCCTCCCTGGACCAGAAACAAGCATCCTAGGACCGGTTTCAGGGCATCACCCTTCTTCAGCCAGGCTAGCTTGAATCCAGTGGTGTAGTGAGCACGGGACCCACGTCTGGGCATACCCTTCCCACTTAGGGCGACAAATGCAAAAGAAACAATTGATGGACGGAATGCTGGACAATGCAAACATTCACCCCCAGTCACAAGGATCTGGGTTAAATCCATCATTCTTTTGCTCACCACACCACCCCAGTTTGGACCCAGCCATATGCAAATCAGTCTTGACCCTGTTCCTTGTGGGAACAGTCCAGCCCGAACTGCCAAGCCAGGTCCTCCTGGACCAGAAACAAGCATCCTAGGACCGGTTTCAGGGCATCACCCTTCTTCAGCCAGGCTAGCTTGAATCCAGTGGTGTAGTGAGCACGGGACCCACGTCTGGGCATACCCTTCCCACTTAGGGCGACACTGGATTCAAGCAAGCCTGGCTGATGACGGCTGGAATGCCAGAAACCGGTCCTAGGATGCTTGTTTCCGGTCCAGGGAAGACATGGCTTGGCAGTTCGGGCTGGACTGTTCCCATGAGGCACAGGGTCAGACTGATTTGCATATGGCCATGTCTGAACTGGGGTGGTGGAGTGAGCTAAAGAATGATGATGGATTAAACCCAGATCAGTTGACTGGGGGTGAGTGTTTGATTGGCTCAAACGTTCCGTCCATCATCCCCTTTTGTATCGCTTTGTTCACCCTAAGTTGGCGGGGGTATGCCCAGACGTGGGTCCCTTGCTCACTTTGCCACTGGATTCAAGCAAGCCTGGCTGATGACGGCTGGAATGCCAGAAACCGGTCCTAGGATGCTTGTTTCCGGTCCAGGGAAGACATGGCTTGGCAGTTCGGGCTGGACTGTTCCCATGAGGCACAGGGTCAGACTGATTTGCATATGGCCATGTCTGAACTGGGGTGGTGGAGTGAGCTAAAGAATGATGATGGATTAAACCCAGATCAGTTGACTGGGGGTGAGTGTTTGATTGGCTCAAACGTTCCGTCCATCATCCCCTTTTGTATCACAGGGATTGTGGCCTACTGTGGTCAGCAGGCCATCATGTCTTTGACTGCTTTTAAATAAATCAACCACAGCATCTAACCCAAAGAACAATTATCAACACATTAATAGAAACTGAAAATAAGAGCTCTGGAGGTATTGCCGCTTTAACGATGTATTCCCGTCGCGGTTAGGCGATTTGTTGATGACGCGTCCGTAGCGCACCAGGTGCGGCTAATGACATTAGGTATTTAAAGAGGGCGACGATATGGGTTAGTAGCTACTCGATCGTGGAGCAGAACGGTGCAGGGAGATATCTGACGCTGGATCCCTTTACAAAAGGTGAGAAAATAGAGCACGTAGAAGTATCCTGATATGGGATACAGGGCTAAATCTGGCGGGTATCGGTTTAATATTTACATGAGGAAGTCCTCTAAAAAACATTTAATGAATGGGGCGTATGAGTCATGTACTCTTTGCTTTCTTGAACCAATGTAAAACGGGACAGAAAACTGTGGAATTGGGCTCAAAGAGAGGAACAAAATTACCGATAGGACAGGAAGTGTTTACAAATAGTTGGGGTGGCTAAAACACCATATAAGAACTGAAGTAAGTTTTTAATCAAATACACAAGTAATGGGATGTATGAGCCTCCTATTATGGTTTCTCTTGACCTAACTGAATGTGGATCAGGAGGACACATATTTGGAAGAAAATGATTGATTAAAAATGAAAGGTCTGGAAATAATGCAAGGAACATCATAGGGTACTTAGAATTAACAGGAAATTGAAACTATTACTATTTTATTGCTTATTTGAGATCATAGTTTTTGCATTAGAATACGCATATATACGTATATATTATTTCAGGATTTAGATAAAGCAGCGGAAGGACACAGTGATTAACAATAAAGATATCGTCCCCTGGCACACGAGGATGAAAACGGAATACATTTAATCAAAAGTTACCTTGGATATCCAAACTGTGCATAATAAAGGTAGGTGAGATGCCGGTTTAACGAGATTAGGACATAAAGGGGATAGGTGTAGCCACATTTATATTCATTGTTTTCTGTCCCCTTTTTCAGGATCCCACTGATATAACAGGGGATCTTTTCTGACCTGGACCCGAGGCGGACAACGTATTTAACTCTCGCTTAAGATTTGAGGAAATCTCAGTCTTTACATTGAAAAGCACCACAAGTGGTAGGTGTATATATATATATATAGCCACCACCGGTATTAGATTGGGTGATGGTCAAGTAGGTCACGAGCCACTGATGCACTTAAAATTAAGGAACATTTCTTTCTTTCATAGGAGTCCTGTTGGCCCAAGAAGATTTCTTAAGGTTTTTTCGTCACAGTGACTACACACTTACCGCAAAGGTGGGTGTTATGGGTATAAAGGTTGTTATAATTTAAACCCATAGATGTGGTTTCTAACACTATACCACAACCTTGATATGAGCATGTAAGATTTGACCTAATATCTTTAGTCAGATATATAAGAAAGATAGTTGTTTATTTACAAAACAAAGGTGAGGGATCTCCATTGTGTTCCTTCATATAAAAGATTAATAATATGAGACACTGCATGAAGCTTATCTTAGCAGTGCTATTATAGACAGTTGGTCCTAAAGATGTGAATAGACTGTAACATGGGTGGATGAATGAGTGGTGTCTCCCTCACCCGGTGTGTTTATGAATGTGAGATGTAAGACAGGATGATAACGGACCCCAATAAACTATTACAAATAAAATGTAATTGCTTAGGCCACTTGGAGATATATTTATAGTTAAAACCATTTTGAAATTGTTTTTTATAATTATGTTTTTAATTGTGTTTTCGATTTTTATTGATGATGAAGTATATGGTTGTGATTTTGTATATTTTTGTGTCTTAAATTAGGTGACAAGAAAGTGTACCACAAATTGTACCATTAGGAGAGACAATTATTACCTTTGTCCTGATGAAGGTGGCTTCTCAATAATGTATTGCCACCGAAACGCGTCGACGCCCTTGCTTGATTTTAAGGTTATATTCAAGGAACTGTCTATGCCCAGTCGTACAATCTACTGACGGACTTTTGATCAAATTGATTGATTCTTTTGAAATAACCATATTTTGATGATCTGTATGTTTCACATGTTCGTTGTCTCTCATGTATTTCACACTTTGATCATTTGTTGTTTGTAATTATATTGGTGTCATCTTTTTAACATTGAATTTGTTTTTAATTATGAATAATGTCTAAAGAATACTATTTTTAATAAATATTTTTATATTATTTTCAGTTTCTATTAATGTGTCTATAATTGTTCTTTGGGTTAGATGCTGTGGTTGATGTGAGACCCTGGATTGATTGGATGTTGAGGTGTATGACGTCTGGTAATCATATTTGGTCCTAGAGAGTTTCTTCTTAATCAGTACCCTGTCTCTTGGTCAGTGGGGTTACTCCCTTTTTTCTCTATATGCTTTTAAATAAAGCAATCTTTTTTTCTAAACCAAGCCCATTTCCTCTGAGGAAAACGGGATGCCTTTCCAAAGAAAATTGAAATATTACATTTTTATTTTAAAGTATAGGCATTATTCCGTGGAACTCTGCCTGCTCTTAAAAAAAATAAAAATAAAACGTTCTCAAAGGGAAAGCCATCCCAAGGGGACCCCTTCCCGTTTGCAAATTGGTTAACACCAACTTTTAATTGGTGGTAAAGTGTAAATGATTTGCGACCGCATTTCGGTCGCAAAACATTAATACATACCATTCAGATTTTCTATTTGGAAGGGACGCCCTGAACATGCCCCATCCACATAGCAATTCTGTTTGCAAACCCAAACTGCAATTCGGTAACAAGTTACCAAATCACAATTTGGTGTTTGTACATTACAAACAGCATTCTTGCAGTCGCAAACGACCCAGAAATGCAAATCAAGTTGTTTGCGACAGCAAAAATGCTTTGTACATGGAGCCCACACGTACTTACCTACTCATGCTGCATGATTAGCTAAATCAATTATTTGGCACGAAATGTAAGCCTTTAGTAGTATAACATGCCACATTTTCTGTGGCAGTAAAACTTTAATCCACCTAATGGATTAAATTGTCGCTAAATGAACAACACCTGAATACAGCCGCAACTTAAAGTATGGCCACTTAATACCTTGTCACTGTGCGTCACAGCACGTATTTCTAATTATTTTCATCCTTTTGAGCTAATTATTTTTTGCTTAATTATGCAGGTAGTGGTGGCGGAATAATCGCAAGTACTGTAATTATTATTTGTGTACAAAAATGCCACAGACACAGTGTTACGAAGAGCCAGGAGTCAGGTGAGTATGAATAAATTTATTTATTCTTCTCAGCCTCCAAACGTCACAACCGCTAGGAGACCAGCAACAGTCAAGTCAAACCACTCAGTTCATCAGCGATAGCATGGTCAGCACGTGGCTAGAATGTTGGGAGAAACTAAGAAAAGCAGAGCAACGGGGAGGAAGGGAAAGGGGCATGGCAAGGGTTAAACCAATGGAAAGACATTACAACACACAGACCCACATAGTTCCAGTTGATGATAGGTAGAAGAAGAACATAATGTTGAGTGACTATAAAAACATGTGCTTGCAGTTGCAGTGGGAACTATAATTCAATTATCTTTTTCTTCCCTTGGTAGATTGGCCTGCTGCTCTCCTTAGAGGGCAGGAGGCTAAAACCGCATGGCGAGAGACAACCACTTGGCTACACTGCTACAAAATTGATCCTAATGTAGTGGCCTTTTGCTGCTTCCAGGATTTGGAGGGCGAGCAGGAGACAGCAGTACAACCGGGAGCTCTGAGGGACAATAGCCAGTAGTGGCAATAGACCACTGCAACTGTCGAGCAACAGCAACCTCCCAGAGCAGCCAGCTACAACCGTCACCACCCTGTAACCCACTGTGACCCTTCTGTGTTAAAGCCAGGAGGCCCTTGCAACTGACCTGCAGGAAGGTAATACAGACTGGCCAATTTGGATAATTTAAAAAGTACGTTCAAGGCAAGCTTTTTCTTATTATTTGTTTCTTACATTGAAGGGGTTGTTGAAGAAGGGGGTGTTTGTTTTAATGGGTGGAGTAGGTGGGATGTCTGGGGGAAAGGATGATTGGGTAGTTTGTATATTTTTTGTGTAAGGGGTATGTTGGTGTGGTTTTAGCTGTGAGTTCTTTATTTCTTCTACCTGCTTTTTTAAAGAAGTATTTCTACATACATAATAGTCTCCCTTCTTTTATGATTTCTTTCATGATTAGTGTTCTTAAACGTTAAACCAGGGAAGGTGGACCTTGTGGCAGAGGTCCAAACCTAGCCTATCAGTTGCATATTCGACTCAAACTCTATATTAGCACACTCTTCAAGCAGCTCCCAATGTGAACTCTGCCCTTGTTGCAACCAGTGTGGAAAATCTGACTCCCATCTCCCCATTGTGACTTGTTACTTGAGCCCTAAGACTTTCCATTAGTAATAGTTGTGTTCTACTCTCCTGTATAAAGTCACCATTAAGCAGTAGAAAATACCTATAAACCATAGGATGTCACATTGCAACTCCATGCCCTGAACTTAATCCTTTCCTCACCTGAGCAAAGATGGCAATCAACTCTGTCAACACCTTTGAGTAGCCATTGTTACATGAATTATGATTTCATTCTAAGCTTGGTCAAGTACATCTGCCTCTTGGTTCAGTGTAGACCTGGACAGGTATAGACAAGAGAGTGTTGATGCAATCTGATGCAGCATGACAAAACATAAGCACAGACTCAGGATATCTAGTCCTCTATGGGTAGAAATTGAAAACTATACTAAACAAAGAGGGCTGCTGGGCGAGTGGCCTCAACTGCACCCCGTAAGAGGCCCAAATATGGAAAACATCACAGGAAATTAGGTTTCTTGTTTATACCAGGAGACCGAGCAAGTGATTTCACAATAACATGAAAGAAGACAAACTCAGTGGCAAACCCAAAACAAAGTGTCAGGAGCCTGAATAATAAAGTATCAACAACTAGGAGAACACATGCCATGACTGTCTGTTCTCCCATTGTGCTGGATCTCAGGGGCCGCATGTTCACACTTGTAAAAAGGCATTATATAGAAAGGTGTATATGACTATTGGTGGAGTCAGAGCTGGTAGCATGGCAAGCACACGCCATAGAAATGAGTCAGAAGACTTACAGGGATTGCATATCGCCAGAGGCCCAGCTGCAGCCCGTGCAGGTAAGAGTGGTGGGGCGGTGGGGCCGGGCTGAGGGGGGATTCGACAGAACACCACGGGGGAAAATTAAATAAATAATTAATTTTCCCTCGTCGACTGTCAAAAGCATCCCCCCTCCCGGGCCCTCCGCTCTTACCTGCATGGGCCGCGGCTGCTGAGGCCCAGCAAGACAACTGTCTTAAGCGTGGTCTCACCATAAGAGGAACCACTCAAAGAACACATTGCTCCTCGAAAGGAGCTCACAGAAGAGGAATGTGCCTGGGATAGAAGAACATCGTTTCACTGCACATCTGGATGAAGGTGAACAAGCTGGTGAACTGGTACTGATTGGAACATCCCCAGTGGATCACTGACAGAATATCGACAGTCAGAATATCGAGATACAACAATATCGACACAAGAATATCGATGTCCAGAATATCGAAGTCCTATCTACTTAATGGTAAGTACAAAAATATCGATAAAAAAAATCATTGTTAAAAATATCGTTGTTAAAAATATCGGTTTTTTTAACGTATAAAAAATAATGTAAAATAAAGTAAATAATACATATAATTAAAAAAACATAGTTAAGATTATTAAAAAATGTTTAAAATTATAAGTAATACATATAATGTAAAAATCAGTTAAACATATATATGTATAAAATATAATATATATACTTACTTAATAATATTTATAAATAATTATTTTAATAACTTATACATTGTTAAAAAATATATTAAAAATTAGAAATACATATATATATACACATACACCAATAATATAAATAAAAAATATATATAACAAATTAAAATATTACAATATTTTTAATCTTTTTAAAAAACATTTTGCACTACATTAACTAAAACAGTAGAGAAAATATTGGATAGCGGAGGGGATAAAATTACTATTCCCACGCCAGACAGTGCAACAGTAGAGAAAGTGTTGGATAGCGTAGGGGTAAAAATTACTATTCATACTCCAGAGAGTGCAACAGTTAGGAAAGTGTTGGATAGCGTAGGGGTAAAAATTACTATTCCCACTCCAGTGAGTGCAACAGTAGGGAAAGTGTTGGATAACGTAGGGGTAAAAATTACTATTCCCACTCCAGACAGTGCAACAGTAGGGAAAGTGTTGGATAGCGTAGGGGTAAAAATTACTATTCCCACTCCAGTGAGTGCAACAGTAGGGAAAGTTTTGGATAGCGGAGGGGTAAAAATAACTATTCCCACTCCAGTGAGTGCAACAGTAGGGAAAGTATTGGATAGCGGAGATGTACAAATTACTATTCCCACTCCAGAGAGTGCAAGAGTAGGGAAAGAGTTGGAGAGCGTAGGGGTAAAAATTCCTATTCCCACTCTACAGAGTGCAACAGTAGGGAAAGTGTTGGATAGCGTAGGGGTAAAAATTACTATTCCCACTCCAGTGAGTGCAACAGTAGGGAAAGTGTTGGATAGCGGAGGGGTAAAAATTACTATCCCCACTCCAGACAGTGCAACAGTAGGGAAAGTGTTGGATAGCGAAGGGGTAAAAATTACTATTCCCACTCCAGTGAGTGCAACAGTAGGAAAAGTGTTGGATAGCGTAGGGGTAAAAATTACTATTCCCACTCCAGAGAGTGCAACAGTAGGGAAAGTTTTGGATAGCGGAGGGGTAAAAATTACTATTCCCACTCCATTGAATGCAACAGTAGGGAAAGTATTGGATAGCGGAGATGTACAAATTACTATTCCCACTCCAGAGAGTGCAAGAGTAGGGAAAGAGTTGGTTAGCGTAGGGGTAAAAATTACTATTCCCACTCCACAGAGTGCAACAGTAGGGAAAGTGTTGAATAGTGTAGGGGTAAAAATTATCATTCCCACTCCAGTGAGTGCAACAGTAGGGAAAGTGTTGGATAGCGGAGGGGTAAAAATTACTATTCCCACTCCAGAGAGTGCAACAGTAGGGAAAGTGTTGGATAGCGTAGGGGTAAAAATTACTATTCCCACTCCAAAGAGTGCAACAGTAGGGAAAGTGTTGGATAGCGTAGGGGTAAAAATTACTATTCCCACTCCAGAGAGTGCAACAGTAGGGAAAGTGTTGGATAGCAGAGGGTTAAAATTAACATACTTATCAATTCAATAATTATTCAAATTAAATAACCAATTAATAATTAATTAATAACACGTTAATTATAAATACTAATGAAGAAATATTAATAATTACTTTATTATAATTAAATTACTTCCCACCCTATTCCCCTATAAACCCACAACCCGCTCCTAAAAAAACACAATTAATATAATTATCAATTAATACAAATTGATAACCAATGTTTTAATTAATTAATAATAAATTAATTTTTAAATACTAATAAATAAATATTAATAATTACTTTATTATGATTAAATTACTTCCCACCCTATTCCCCTATAAACCCACAACCCGTTCCTAATAAAATAACACAATTAATACAATTATCTATTAAATAATTAATATTAATTAATAATCAATTACTACTTAATTGATAATAAATTAATTATAAATACTAATAATTAAATATTAATAATTACTTTTTTATAATTAAATTACTTCCCACCCTATTCCCCTATAAACCCCCAACCCACTCCTAAAAAAATAACACAATTTATATAATGATCTATTAATTAATTAACATTAATTAATAACCAATTAATAATTAATTAATAATAAATTAATTATAAATAATAATGAATAAAAATTAATAATTACTTTTTTATCATTAAATTACTTCCCACCCTATTCCCCTATAAACCCACAACCCGCTACAGAACTAAAATACGCAAAAATGAATTTACATAAAAGTATTTACTGCTAAAAATGTAATACATACATTAAAAAAAAACTACACTTATACCAAAAATTACATCACATACTTTTAACACACATACTAAAATACAGAACACTAATATAAACATCGATATTATTAACAATGATATTTTTACAAACGATATTACTGTCTTCGATATTTAAAAAACGATATTTCTTACCTTACTGTCGATATTCTGTACCACGATATTCTTGCAGTCGATATTCTTGAACTACGATATTTAAAACTCAATATTATGGTAGGTCGAAATTAAAAACTCGATATTCTGTCTGTGCACCGTCCCCGGTAGTTCACTGGTAGGAGTGTCTAAGACACTTTGGGGCCGATTCCGATTCGGGCCGGAAATCTCTCCGACCGAGCCGGACCCGGAGAGATTTCCGACCGAATCGGACCCGTGCAGTCCGACCGAACGAGTACGATGCGCACGTATGCCATCGGACTCGAGTCGGTCGGACTCCCATTGAAGTCAATGGGAGCCTGTCATACAACTCGTACGCGGGCTCCCATTGACTCAATGGGTGCGATGCGGACAAGTGCGCTCCCTACAGCGTGTACGCGGCGAAGCGATTCGCGCCGTACACGCACAGGTAGGGGGACCCATGGGTCCCCCCTGTGTGCAAATCGCGCGGCTACGCGTACAGGGGGGTCCGACACGGACCCCCAAAGTACGGCTCCAACAGCTCTTTCGAGCCGGAGTGCGCGTGTCGGTCGGACTGCTCGCGGCGCGCATCGTACTTACCCGGCCGGGGAACGTCTCCAATTGCGCGGTGCGAGTCGTGTCCGTGCGAGTCGGTCGGTGCGGTTCGACCCGGGATCGAGTCGGTCGGAGCGGTCGGGACGCCCGGACGAGTCGGTCGGCGAATACGCATCGTACTCGCTCGCCCGGACGCGCGTACGGATCGGTCGGGAAATAGGGCTCCGAATCGGATCCGGTTAAGCCGAATCCGATTCGGATCCCTACCGGCCGAGATCAGAATCGGCCCCAATTTGTGGATTCCTATTCTTGAACATTTTGATAGGGAAAAATTCCAGTTCAGAGTTTACCTCTCACTTAAGAGGGATAAATAAAGGATTCTATTTGGACAGCAAAGTCTGTTTGTTTAACAGAAGAAAGGTAATTTAACTAGAATTTATTTACTCAGCGGTGAAAGGGCACAGACATCTTTTGAAAGGTGCTTCAATATGTGAACAGACATTTATCTTGAACTTTTAATTGCAGCAACTTAAAAGCTTATTTTACACTTTGATGGGCCAGTGTAAAATAGACTCTAGAAGCTACCTGATTTTTTTTTACTTTGGCCATCAAGTAAATAGAGTGAAAGAACCCTATAAGATATTTTTTCAAAGAGCTTCGATAATCTCTGATTATGGAACATTTCCATGTAGAAACTCAGGTGTACTTCTGTTGTTATCGTTGATCTGAGATTTAAGAAGAATTAAGAGGAATTATATATGAAAGAATAGTTCTAACTTTTCTGTGTCCTTGTTATTTCTATACTTAAACAATGCATTTTATTTCTCACAGTGGATACTCGCAGGGGACAGAAACTCAGTTGATTAAGTTATTTGGCAGCTAGTGGGAAATTGGAAAGGAGCAGTTGAACACTTGCAGATCAAATACTATTTTGTCTTTTTGATCTCCTTCACCGCAGCTCCTCTTCCAGATCCTTCTCCTCATCAAGACACTCTGATAATCTGTTATATTATGCAAGCAGGTTCAGTGGTGCTTGTAGAAGGACTACCTTGCGCAATGTACTGACCCTGAGATTCAGAGATGGAGATTAAGCATTTTATATAGTCCAAAAAAAAAGTAGTCCACAAATCAAATATAACCAAGTTATATAACTTACAACGTAGGGGAGAGCAAGGTATACATTATTATTGCTAGTTGAATCCCTGTAAATGTCAGGAGTTTCTCAACAAACAGATTATTTTTCCCCCCCTATTTATTACCGAGGCAAGCAAATTCATATGAAGCAACACAGCAGTTGTACCTGTTTAGCAGAATAGACATGGTAACATACATGACTGGTACGAAGTACCACAGCAGAGCTGGAGGCATAGTGGAACACCCCACTCTAATGTAAATCACACATGCATAATGAAAATCATTTGCAGCAGCAGACATTAGATACCCATCATCGTAGGGCAAGAATCAGTGTCTAATATATACAGTCCTCACTGGTCGTTGATAGTCCATAGATATGTATGGACAAACAGATTCTTCACAGGGAGGAGATTATAAAAAGAAAAGTAGAAATTACCAGACCAAACCCTGAACATTTCTATCACTCTGCATTTTTCTCCCTGTGTAGATTTAGCTTTGCTTACACTACATCTGGCCCACCAAGTTTGAGATCAGTTGATGGTGGAGATGGAAGACAGAACAATAGATCTCAAGATTGGGGGAAGAGTGTTCAGGAATCAATCTGTGGATTGAAAGGGGGAAGTAGAGAAAGGTTGAGAGAGAGAGAGGGACACGCCATTAACCACTTTCATGGGACGGCACATCTGTCATGGAAGGAAGATAACAATTTAAATATTCTTTAGAAGACCTAAGCCTTCCAAATTAGTTACCTGCAATGTAGAATAGGGAGGGCACATACAATTCAAATGTATTTATTTTAAGGAAAATGATGATGCAACAAAAATGGTACAACTCAATTGTCCATCTTGGGAGTAGGCCCTAAACACAGAGCTCAAGCGACATGGAGGTTTCCTTGCAGAAGACCTGTTGAAAGAGAAAAGAAAAGGATGATATAAAGAGTCAAGGTAAGCAGGGTGTGAGAGGTCTCGGAGTGAGGACCATGCACTGGTATAATAACCATGAACTAAAGGTCTATCTGGTAATGCTCGCAGACAACTAGCTGCATTAATCCTAAATGATTGCTCACCCAAACTATAAAAAGCCAAGTTTAACTACTAAATACAAACTAATCACTTTGTATTTGCCACTGAAGCCACTATGCAGTATTATTCCAAATAAATCACCTGCTCTAGTCAATAGGAGCGTGCCTCTATTTTCCCGTGGAAATAGGTAGCCAGAGATCCTCCTCCTGGATGTTGTGGACGGACATGTGTATTTTTGCTTCACACATTAAGACTCGCCTGAGAAGATTAGCAAAATAAATCAAGACTTAGGGCCTCACTTAGGGTTAGAGATCAATGCCAGCCTAAAGGTGATCACTGTAACTTCACAGCGGTTCCTTTAAAGGTACCAAAGGTTTGGTGGATGGCAGCCACTGGCTTTGACAGTTGTCCTCCAATCCTTTCGTTTTTAAAAAAAATCCCAAAGTGAGAGTTTGTTTTTGAAAAACAAATTACTACTGGCCTCCACACCCAAGGAGTCTCTTCCCTGGACGTGAAGGTTATTATATTTTTCTGTTTATCACCTCCAAGTTTTCCCTGGCAGTGATGGAAATAAAAAAGGGCATCAGGCAGTCAGCCCAAAATTGAGCAGGCAGCCTAATGTCCTTACTTTGAAAGTCAGCATTCTGTCAGACTGACAGAGTAAGCTTTCTATTGAGGGAGCATACAGGGGCACTACCAATGGAAACCTGATGGTCTGCCCAACACTAAATAGGCTGGGTGGGTTGAGAGTTGACCCTAGGAGTCAAGATAAACAGAGAAGTCTCAGAAAAACTAACAGATGACAGTTTGAGGAACTTTTGGTGGTGTGTTATTGACTAAATGCCTGTCAAAGACCACTTCCAGGGACGTGTAAAATTGTATGAGGAAACTAATCACCCAAATGTTACAAATTACACAGGTTTATCTATGTCGCTCCCTTGTGCCATATAAATCATTTAGCATTAATCAATTATTCCAAGCCATCTCTTTCCAAACAATTGTGGTACCTATGCATCTCTTTTTCCATGAAAGCCACCCACACAAGCAGGCCAGTCTTCTCAATCTTCAATGACAGCTGAGGATGAAAATAAAAGGTTTGGAATAGGAGGCATCTTTTCTTTCTGGAAATTACAGTATACATTGCATAGGCCTTTGTTCGTTGTAGAGTCTGTGGTTGTGCTACTCATTTGTGAAGAGGCATGTCAAGATGTTGAATGCATGATTCAACAAATGAAGGAGCGCTCCTCATGCTACATGCCCTGTTGATGCTGGAAAATCATGCTCACTGACAACTGAATGCCCAAACTGCCCACACCGCTTTATTGTCTCCATGCTTTTCATCAACTGAAGGGGTGTGCTGCATTCGTTCCATTATTTTCCATTGTGTTTTTCACCACCTTGCTCCTATTTTTTCCCAGATTTTTGCTTTCAGCAATTAAATCGATCACTGGAAATCTTTGCCTGGATTTGTTGCTTCACTCTTTTCTCTTTCGTGACTTCAGAAGGTGTTTATGTGTTTTGTACATTTCTAATTTCCACACTCCTAATCTTCATCTTGAATAAAGAGCTATAAATTGCCAAGGACGTTTATCCACCTCACTGCAACCCTCTGGATGGAAACACGTTGACACCGTTCACATGTACTATTCTGTGCAGGATGGCACGGTGGGTATTCGAGGATTCACCCTTTCCTAGTGTAGTGTTAATGGGGGTTCAACAAACCTTCTTAGCATTCAGGGGCATATTAGCAAGGGCTTTTTGCCGCCAAAGCGGCGATTTTTTTATCGCCCTATCAGCAAGCTGTCGCTAACAGGCGTTAGCGACAGCTTTCTGGCGATAGCGGCCCGTTTTCCCATCGCCTTGCATGCCAGCGATAATTATCGCTAATGACATGCAAGGTAGGTGTTCCCAACTAAAAGCGACTGAAAACAGTCGCTAACACAACTTCTCCCTATTAGCAATGCAGGCGAAGCGATAAAAAAGTTCGCGCTAAGCGCGAATATCGCTAGAATTTAACACTTGCTAAAAACATGACTTACCTGTTTGTTGTATGGGAGGTGGATTGTCAGGCTAAGTCCCCCATGGCGTTAATGCGTGAATATCGCTGGAAAGCATTTCGCCGCTATCGCTGGATTTTTTATCGCGTTGGAGATAAACGTTGCTAATAGCATGTTATCTCCGCGATAAAATCCAGCGATACGCGGCGATAAAAAAAAATTATCGCAAGTTGTTGCTAATATCCCCCTCAGTTTTTAGAGGTATAACAAGGCTGAAATAGTTGTCTTTGTTAGTTATCAGGCCAAAATAACTGTTCTTAATTATCTGTCTATGCCTTTCACACTGAGTACACTACTCCCTTTTCTTTATGTTTCCATCTTCTGGAGTCTCATAACTATAAGGTTTGAAATGCTTCTTCATTTTGGTCTTTGGGAGTCTCTCCCCATTTTTATGAGATAGACTGGGCCTTCTGACCATCGCAATTGCCACAGCATCACTGAAAACCTGCTAAGAGGAGGCTCGCTACAGGACATGTTAGTCTTTTTATTTCTAGCCTGCTGAGTTCTGGCACTTTTCCTTTTTTCATGCAATTAGGTCAGGGGTGCTTGATCTACTAGGAACATTGTTGGGTCATCCAAGTAATCTTGTAACATCTGATCTATTGTCGTGGTAGACCATTGTTGCTCCAGAGTTTCCTGCATCTGTGCACTTGATGTAAGTCCAGGAGCGCCTAAACACTAACGCAGCACAGAGGATGGTTCTAGTGATGTTGCTTATGTTGTTTTTAGCTATCAGAAGGTGTGATTTGACATGATCATTAATCTGCTATTGTGACATGCTGTTTCAGAAACATCTATGCTTCGATACTTTGATTGGGAGAGCGCATTTTCTGGCGTTCTTGGTTCTCAACATGACTTTCATTAACTGTATCCTCATTATCCATGTTTTGTAACCATTTTCTAATGAAAATTTGTTGGGCTGTGTTCGCTGTTCCTTGCACTTTGTCACATGTTCACTTGCGCTGTTCACTTCCTGCACGAGCACTTTTGTGCACACTAATGTTTGGATTACATTTACATTTAATGTAATAGTGCTGATATAACATTTACAATTTGTATCTGTAATTCCCAATATAGGCTGCTTTATTTTCTAAAATACTATTGTTGTCTCCTTTCTGTTCTGTCGCAATTGGTCTTTTGCATCCTATCTAATTGTCTAGAAATATTACCTTTTGAGACATTGTTGCTTGTTACACAAAAGTCACCCAGGTCTCAACTGGTTTTATGGGTTACATCCTGTGTTTTTTTCTATTGATGAGGGTGAGGACATCATTTCAATTCCTCTTTCCATTAGAAACAATACAGCTCTTATCCATTGTTGAAACGTGAACGAAAGTAGACAGAGCATAGTTGCAAAAATTGATTCAATATAGCAGAACAGATGTACTCTTCAGAGGACCCAATCTCTCTTTACAGTCTGATATTTGTGTCCAGACAAATGATTAAACTGCTAACCAAATGTTTTTGCTTTTATCATTATTAGCATTGGTAAATGTTCCTTCCACCTCACGCTAATGGCCAAGCAGGAAGGACAAACAATGGGATGGTCTCCCCATGGTAGAATCTTTCAGGCACACTTCCTGTGTCAAAATCTCATTGGGTGTAAGACCTTTGATTAAACTCTATATTAGCCTCCACTCATCAACATCTATTGACATGGCTTTGCCAATACCATCTCCTACAAATTGGATGGTAATTATTTATGTACTTGTCCTGTTTGAACTTGTGTTGAATCGTGTATAAGGTAGGGTTTCAGTGGGTTAGACTCTCCTGAATAAGGGTCTTCTACAGGGACTTTATTAGCTCACTGAATGATCCTCGTGATACTCAAGCACTTTTGACTTATAAAGGAAAGGCTAAAATGTGTGCACTTCCACTAGCATGTGACCCGTATATTGTGGACTACTTCTTTTTTTAGGCACACTGAAGTATTCTCTATCTGCCATGTCTTTGAAATGTTGCTGCCATTATCAGTGGCAACAGATCCAATCCTGCAACTCCTGAGTTCAAGCCTATCATAGGCCAGTAATGGATTTTTGGTGTGCTTTTATCATGGAGAACATCTCAACTGCTGCATGCAGAGAAATACCTTCAGAAGCATAAGTATTGGTGACAGCATTCTTTTAGTCACCCTGAAGAAGAGACGTGAATTGATACACATTTAGTCTGTAACTTACAACTGATCCACCACCAGGAGTTGCACCATTTCTGTAGTAAGGTGGATAGAGTGCACAGTGCTCTCCTGTAGTCAGTCATCGATCATCAATTCATAATGCATATCTGGCATAGTGACATCTTAGAAATATGTCTTATTGAAACTTTACACAAAGGCCTGCCACACTTTCCAGAAATCCCTCTGCTTCTACTAAAGAAAAGAGGAGAAAATCAAACAGCAGTGTTTTGCGCATGGCAGAGAATTTGTTTTTGTTTTGACGATCTCACCTCAAATAAATTGGGGGCAGGCTGCTTGATTGTTTGTGGTGATCATGATGTCCCCTTCTCTTAGTGCAAAGCGGAGTGTGCTGCTGATGCTGAGTGCACACTGTGAGCAGCTGGTAAGCTTGTTCTGATGATGACATCTTCTTCATTAACATCACCCTCAGTTTGGGTTGTTCTATCACAACACCACCAATCTTGTATAGGTGATGTTCCCATTTGATTGAATATTTGATTTGCATGTGGGCCGATGGACCCCTGGTGCCATGACGTCCACCTGGCTTCACACTAAGCAGTGGTTTGTGACAAATTGTGTATTCTTCAATGTGTACATCATTCAAACTAATTGCTAGGAAGTCTGTGAGATGCTGGCTTGGTATATGATGCACACTTATGTAAGTGGGCACCCTGCACCAATCCAGACAACCCTTATGGTGAGTTTAGTGGTCTTGGACAACGTTAGAAAGTGGTAGCTGTGGAGAGCAGCCTTCAGACTTAGTCCAGAAGGAGTGTAAAGCAGTTTGTTTTACCAGAACATAATATTATAGGTATAGATTAAGTGAAAAAGAACCACACAGTGTATTTATAACAAGCATTGGCATAGCCAATAGGTCTCGCCTTTGGGGCCTTATAAGTGTTTAGCCAGAGCTATTGACTTTGCCAATGTCTTCAAGCTGTGCTGTAGAGAAGTGTGGCTGCTGTGCGGCATGCTGGAAAGTTATAATAAAAAAGTGTCAGAAGCATTTTTGTTACTTTATATATGACCAAGAAGGCATTATGTAAAACTGAACAACCATATTAAAAAAGTATTTACAATAAAAAATGTCCTCAGTTTTCTTTTGTTCTTGCAATGCTGGCAACTTGTTTCTGCCTATTGCAATGGTTGTTTGTTAAAGCTTTTTTTTGAGGGGGCATAAACAATCGGAGGGTGAAGGTTGGGAACTAGTACCTGTATTATAACACTAGCAGCGGCCAGACGCTAGGGGAGAATCAACAGATGCCAGATTCCGAGAGCAGGCTGAGGTGGTGCTGAGTGATGCTGAGGTGGTAGTGGTGGTGGTGGTGACTGTTGCGGAGACGATGCTGAGGTGATGCTGAATGATACTCAGGTGTTGCTGAGTGATACTGCTGTGGTTCTGAGTGATGCTGTGGTGGTGCTGAGTGATATTGTCTTGGCGCTGAGTGATGCTGTGGTGGTGCTGAGTGATATTGTCTTGGCGCTGAGTGATGATGTGGCGGCGCTGAGTGATGCTGTGGCGGCGCTGAGTGATGCTGTGGCGGCGCTGAGGGATGCAGTGGCGGCGCTGAGCGATGCAGTGGCGGCGCTGAGCGATGCTGTGGCGGCGCTGAGCGATGCTGTGGTGGCGCTGAGCGATGCTGTGGTGGCGCTGAGCGATGCTGTGGTGGCGCTGAGCGATGCTGCGGTGGCGCTGAGCATTTCTGTGGTGGCGCTGAGCGATGCTGTGGTTGCGCTGAGCGATGCTGTGGTGGCGCTGAGCGATGCTGTGGTGGTGCTGAGCGATGCTGTGGTTGCACTGAGCGATGCTGTGGTTGCACTGAGCGATGCTGTGATGGCGTTGAGAGATGTTGTGTTGGTGCTGAGTGATGCTGTGCTGGCTCTGATTGATGCTGTGCTGGCTCTGATTGATGCTGTGCTGGCTCTGATTGATGCTGTGCTGGCTCTGTGGTTGCACTGAGTGATGCTGTGGTGTTGCCGAGTGAGAGATAGAGTGAAGATATAATGCCCAATTAGAGAGGGTGGTGAGAGAGAAAGAGAGAGAAAGGGTGTACATAGAATAAAGAGTGGAGCGGGATAGAGAGAGAGAAAGAAGGGGAGAGAGAGTGAATGAAGGAGTTTGAAAGAGAAACAGATAAAGGGGTGAGAGAGAATGAAAGGCTAAAAAAGATAGAGAGGGGAGAGTTAATTAAGTAGAGAGAGAATTAGAGAGGGGAGAGAGAGAGAAGGAGAGAGACAATAAGAGTGGGGGGTGTGGAGTTTAAATAGAGTGAAGAAGTGACGCGGAAAAAGTAACCTTAAATATAGCTTTGTGCTTTGCGCGAATAAATATTTAAAAAAAAAAACAGTGAGAGACAAAAATACTGGTAATTAGGCTGTGACTCCCAATATAAAACAAATAGCGATATAAGGTGAAATCAACCCACCAAAGCAATATTTCTAACTAGACAAAAAAAAGCTTGCATTTCAATGCTAATCGTTGTTGTTTTTCATGTGACTATAGTCCAGGGCCCTCAGTTGGTAATGTGAGCTGCTGCTGCGATTGAAACATCAGAGTCCAGAGAGTTAATGAGCCATGACGAGGAAATGAGGAAGAGATAGGAAACCCAGATGCCAGCTGCGCGTGCACGCCATCGTGAACTCAAGCTGGTCGCCAGCCGAAAGCCAGTGTTTGCACTTCCAAAACCCGCTTACTAAAACTCTCGGCCAGACCAGCGCAAGCGCTGGTGAAGGCCGAGACCTAAAAATGAACAGAGAAAGGTAAGCATCTGCTTGGATCACCACTCATGCTGCTAGAGGCTGGTGTCTTCCTTCAGGGGCCTATGGCAATAAGCAGCTGCACTATGCAATTTAAGTGTAGGTTTCTATTATGCAATCTGCAAGCTTTTGATATTTTTCAAATAAATGTGCTTTTAAAATACCTAGGAGACAGTAGCAAGCACCCCATAAATAAGTTGGGCTATGTGACCATCACACACAGAAAAACCCGAAGAAAAAGAGTAAGAGGAGGCCTATTGACGTTTAACTCACTGGTAATTGGTACTCGAGAACGGACATTGTATTGTAAATGCATTTATATAGCGCTTACTACCCCTGACGAGGCGTCGAAGCGCTTTTTGGGCGAGTAGCACGCTACTCCGGAACACATAAAAGACGACAATTAGGAACGATCGGCATATTAATAGCACCACTATGATGCGAAACTTTTTCTTGCATTGGCAGATCTTGAAAACAGGTTGAACAATGCTAAACCCAAGCCTTTTCAGAAAAGGTCTGCAAAAAAAAAATACAAACCAATGCACGAATTAGGATAAAGCAAGCAACCATTTTAGATAACAAAAAAACGCGTTAACTGCTGCTTTATGACTTTAAGGTTTTTTAAGGGCTTTTCAGGCCTTTCTACATCTAATTTTAATGCGGAAAATTGTACAGTAGGCTTAGGTTTTAGAGGCTCTATTTGGGTGTGAGATACATGTGGTCAGGGGGAACAAAAATGCCCTTATAGAATTTCTGCCCATGTAAACTTGATCACAAAAACAAGTTATTAACCTCATTCAAGGTTAACTAAGTTTAATTACGCCAAAAGGCTGCGTTAAATATACAAATTAGTACAGATTGGTAATGCAAATGAGTATGCAGAATTCCAAACTGAAACACTCGTAATATATATTTATCTATATCATTTTTCGAGGACTTCTATCAGACAAATAAGCTCTCCGCCAACAGTCAAATGGTTCTCATTGCATTTTATAAGAGTATGGCAATTAAAATCACGCATATAATAACAATTACTGCCATCAGTCACTGACAAAAATGCAGGATCCTTGCAGTCCTTCATCTACTGATATAAAAGGAAAATACAGTGGGGCTTATTTACAAGCCCCTTGCGCCACTTTTGCGTCACTTTTCCCATGTTAAAAGTGACGCAAAAGTGGCGCAAGGGGCTTGTAAATCTGCCCCAGTGTGTTTTAGCAAATTAGGTTTTACGCTCCCACTGAATGACAATCAAATGAGTAAACACAGCTTCAGACACGCTAACCTAAGTACAGCTTCTTATACAATACACACACAAAAAAACTGCCGAAAGGCTAGTTGCGAAATGAGAACGAACAGTGGGAAAACTAACATGTGATTCAAAGCAAATATTTACCTAAAATGTGACCTTTCCAGTTTAGATGAATTAAAATATTCATGGGCGTATTTTGCTCCGCATGACGCCGTGCACGCGAACACTCGTGCTATTTTGTTCGAAGTGTTTGCTACAAGTGCAACATGGGATATGAAAAACTCTTTTGGAAGACTGTGTGAGCGAAGACTTCTTAGACGGGGTGCCTCACAGAATATCACAAACTGCTTTGTCTGATGGTTAGTTTAACTTTGCTGATGAATTAGCTGATACATTCCTCAACTTGTATTTCTGCTTCAGGCTACAAATGTGTTACTTACAGTTTTACTGAGTAATTGCCCTAATAGAACCAGACCCTGCGCAACACTCCACAGTGTGGTGTGTTGAGGATATGCTAGTGTATTCCCGGTTCTGCTCCTGCAGAGTTACCCGACCGGATCCTGCCCGCTCACTCCTACATGCCGCAGCGGGCGGCGGGCAAGTGCTGGCTGCTGCCCGCCTCCTCCGTCTAACGCACGAACAGAAGCCAGTGCCCCTCTGCTGTCCCGGGGTGCACCTCCGAGGCTGTACTGTAACACACCTTGCCCGCAATGTGCAAAACCCGACCGTGAGTTTAAAAAACATGCGGCCGCCATTGTCCAGCCTCAATAAAGAACCAGGCTGCAAAATGAAAAAGAAATGGCGGCCGCGCGGTAAAAAAAAAATAAACAGTGGTGCGCGCGCACCACAGAGGAGCGGAGGGGGGGAGGAGGGAGCGCGGCAGCCTGCTCAGCTGACCAGACGCTCGTGCGTCATGGCCTTTTGCCGGCATGTTTTTCCAATTATCGCGCACGCGTCTGGGCACGATAATTGGAAACACATGTCTGCCGCGCGTACCCATCCCAAAAAGGCCAGCCACGACGCACGAGCGTTTGGACTGCTTCTGAAACTCACTTACTTAAAGTCTTCGCCTAGCAGCGCTTGCGCGCTACTCGAGGCTCGACCTAAAAATATGCATTTATTATAAGATACTCACTAACACATACAGATATCTCCTAGCCGGAGATATACATAAGGCACACAATACTTTTAAATAGAAACAGGTAAGTAGCACGAAATACACAGTGGTCACTAGGGGGAGACCAAACCATATACTAAAATAGTGGTACGCGAACCGCGATTCGAGTCAAGACTGTACCCAGAAGACGTAGAAGTGCCGGGGATCCAAGGAACCACCCAAGGTGAGTATCTAGGAACCCCATGGAGGTTGTGTGCAGTGTAGGAACACGACCGCATTCTCAATACAAGTCAACGGTTGCAATTTTAAAGAATAAGGACTGTTCCCAGTGGACCCTGAAGAAACCCCGTGGAAAACAGAAGATTGGAGAGCCACCCCATCCGTGGATACCCTAGAAACTAGGATACCTACACCAGGGAAGCTGGGTGCATAGGTGCAAAGTGGCATCGGAAACCGTCGTCAAACTCAATGGGAGACTTCAGGAAGATGCCGCTGCTGGTGAAAGTGTCCGGTGGAACTCAAAGTTGGATTTGAGATGTGAAGAACCTGCAAGAAGAGAGGACAAAGTCTATGCCACTCAGGAGTGACCAGAAGGCACGGAAGACGAATGCCCACCGATGTCGGGTGTTGCAGGAGAGATTACAGTGACCTTGGAGCTGCAGCTGTGAAGACCAGGCGACACTGTGGAAGACCAGGAGCCGTTCACAAGCTGTCCCACGTTGGATGTCGAGAGTTGAGGGCTCGGTGTCCGCCGGGAGCACCAACAAGCCTTGGCAACTACCACCCATGTGGAAAGCGAAGAAGGTGCAATGTAGGGACCAGCAAGGTCCAGGTGACTCACCACAAGCAGCGGAGTCAGGGCAGGCCCAAGCAATGAGGGGAGCCTGCAGAAATCAAAGAAGACCCTCAAGAGGACCCCCAGGCCAGAGGCACTGGAGTTGCAAGAGGACCTCAAGCAGCTCACCAAAGATGCAGGCCCACGGTGCAAGTGATGCGGTGAGGACAAAGATCTTGATCACAGGAGATGCTTGAAGGTGGGGCTACATGGAGCCCAAAGATCTTGATAAAAGGAAGCCAAAAAGCCTTTGCAACAGCAAGTCGACGGGGTGCACAGGGGTTCGGTTCCTGCGGCTCCAACAAGGAATACTGGCCTCAAACGTAGTGAGAGGACAGGGCAGGCCTTGAGGGATGTGCAGAACCACCACCTGTGTTGCAGAGCCTTTCAGAGTCCGTGGGAGTCCAGGATCAGCAGACCAGTCAGCTTAGTTGCTTGCGGTGCCTGCAGATGCAGGGAAGTGACTCCTTCGCTTCAAGGGAGATTCCTTCAGGTGTCTTGGATGCCCACAGACCTTGGAAGGTTCCTGTATGGAGCACAGGCACGGACATTGCAGCAGACGAGCAGGGTGATGAGATCAGGAGCAGCAGGAATTTTCCCAGCTGCAGCCTTGATGCCCAGAGCGAAGTCCTATGAAGTTCAGAGTTCCCAGACGGTCGAAGAACTGGTGTCCTGAAATGAATCGTGTCCCACGACGAATCTAGGGACCTACCCTCAGGTAAGCCCTTAAGTATCCTAAGGAAAGGGTTGGGAATATTCAGGGTTCCCTCCCAGGGGAGGGGTGGACAGTGGGGAGGATACTCTCATGTCCTTTGTCCACAGCTCCCTGAGCTGGTTTGAACTGGACTATGCAATGAGGGTACCAAGTGTGCCCTTCAAGCAGACTGAGTGGCGCTGGAAAAGCACCCCCACCCGGCCCCAATACACTAAACCCTGTCTGGGAGATGGTCACACCTCCCTGTGACAGGATACCTATTGTTCTGCCTTCCCCTTTTCGAGCTTGGCTCAGCAGCAGGAGGGCAGAATCGTGTCCCTGGTCAGCACCATTCATGTTGTGTTGTCCGGGTCTAGAAGACTGGCACTTGTAGCACTGAGGGCCTCCCGGAGGAGCTTTACAGTGCATGGAATCATACCTCCCACACCGTTTACGGTGTGGGAGGTATGATTCCAACATGTTTGATACCAAACATGATAGGGTTATTTACGGCCAGTTTAGAGATGGTCATCACGTAATGACGCATGGCCACTCTATGTAGCTTAATGGCTGATGCACTTACAACCCAAGAGAATAGACTCCGAAGGTTGCTGGGGTGTCCTGCTCATGCAGGGGCACCCTCACACTTAGAACCGAGCACCCTGCTTTCAGGATTGAAAGGCCTGCTCTAGGGGTGACTTATAGGTTTTAACTGCATAAAACCTATAGGGAAACCTATATCTTTCATAAGTGGTGCTAGCACCAGCTTACACAGGCTGCAATGCCAGGCCTGTAGTCACAGTTTGAGTGGTCCCTCATGGATGACATAATACATGCTTCAGCCCATGGGGGACCCCTGGTGTTCCTATGCCCTGGGTATCTCAGTACCATACTAGGGACTGATAAGGGTACACCAGTGTCTAATCTGGGGTGTACCTAAGTACTTACCATACCAATTTAGGAGAGAAAGCACAGAGACTGGGGTCCTGATTAGCAGGATCCCAGTCAGAATAGTCAGAAACAGCATAGCACGAGGCAAAAAGTGGGGGTAACCATAAAAACAGATCCTACTTTCCTACACAACCCCCCCAAGGAGATGAGACTAACCTTGCCCAGTTGAGTCTTCAGTTTCTAAGTGGAAATATGTGGAGAGTCCATCTGCATTGGCATGGTTACTCCCAGGTCTATGTTCCACTGGATAGTCCATCCCCTGTAGGGAAATAGACCACCTCAAAAGTTGGGGGTTTTCACCCTTCATCTGTTTAAGCCATGAGAGGGGCTTGTGGTCTGTCTGAACAATGAAGTGAGTGCCAAACAGTTATGGCCTCAGCTTCTTCAAGGCCCAGACCACAGCAAAGGCTTCCCTCTCAATGGCTGACCAATGTTTCTCCCTGGGGTTCAATCTTCTGCTGATAAAACTACTGGTTGATCATGGCCCTCTGCATTAAGTTGTGATAACACAGCCTCTACCCCTATCTCAGATGCATCTGTCTGGACAATGAACGTTTTGGATTAGTCAGGACTTTGCAGGATGGGAGCAGTGCACATGGCCTGCTTCAGGTCATCAAATGTCTTTTGACAGCTTACGGTCCACTGAACCTTCTTAGGCATTTCCATTGATGTTAGATCATTCAGGGGAGTCACAATGGACCCATATCCCTTGAAAAATCTTCTGTAGTACCCAGTCAGGCCCAAGAAAGCTCTGACCTGAGTCTGGGTAGTGGGAGCAATCCAATCCAAAATAGACTGGATTCTGCTCTCCAATGGTTGAACCTGGCCTCCACCTACTAGGTGGCCCAAGTATACAACCATACTCTGCCCTATCAGGCACGTAGTGGCCTTGATAGTGAGGCCTGCCTTTTGCAGGGCCTCTAGAACATTTTTGAGGTGGACCAGGTGATCCTCCCAGGTGGAGCTAAAGACAGCTATATCATCTAGATATGCTGAACTATAGGCTTCCTGACCTGTTAGGACTTTGTTCACCAACCTCTGAAATGTAGCAGGTGCATTCTTCAAACCAAAAGGCATCATAATAAATTAGTAATGCCCACTAGGGGTTGAGAATGCTGTTTTTGGATTGGCATCCTCAGGTAGCCTGATTTGCCAGTAGCCAGCAGTCAGGTCAAATGTACTCAGAAACTTGGCTGAGGCCAAAGTATCTATGAGTCATGTGCCCTTGGAATTGGATGGGCATCAGTCCTAGTGACTGCATTGAGACCTCTGTGGTCCACACAAAACCTCATCTCTCTTTTTCCGCCCTTGGTGTGAGGTTTTGGCACAAGGACTACTGGACTAGCCAGGGGCTATCTGAAGGCTCAATGACCCCCAACTCCAGCATCTTTTGGACCTATGTCCTGATGCAATCCCTGACATGGTCAGGCTGTCTGTAGATTTTACTCTTAACAGGCAGGCTGTCACCTGTGTCTACTTCATGGTTACACCAGGTGGTTTGACTGGGTGTCAGGGAGTACATATGTCTGTACTGATTGAGGACCTGCCTACAATCAGTTTGCTGTTGGTCAGTGAGGCTACCTGCCAAGGCTACTCCATCCACTGACCCATCATCAGGGTTCTGAGAGAGGAGATCAGGGAGAGGGTCACTCTCTTCCTCCTGTCCCTCATCAGTTGCCATGAGCAAGCCCATGTCAGCCCTGTCCACAAAAGGGTTCAGGCGGTTCACATGAAGTACCCCATGTGGACTTCTGGGAGTGCCTAGGTCCACCAAGTAGGTGACCTCACCTTTTTGTTCAAGGATAGTGTGGGGGCCACTCCACTCATCTTGGAGAGCTGCTGGGGCCACAGGCTCCAACACCTACACTTTCTGGCCTGGCTGATAAACATTCAAGACAGCCTTTTGGTCATGCCAAGCTTTTTGAAGTTCTTGGCTGGCCTCCAGGTTTTTGCTGGCCTTCTTGATGTACTCAGCCATGTGTGAACGCAGGCCAAGGACATAGTCCATAATGTCCTATTTAGGAGGTTTGAGAGGTTGCTCCCAACCTTCCTTCACTAGACACAATGGACCCCTAACTGGATGTCCAAACAGAAGCTCAAATGGGCTGCAGCCAACCCCCTTCTGAGGAACCTCTCTATAGGCAAAGAGAAGTCAGGGTAGTAAGACATCCCATTTTTGCCTAAGATTTTCTGGGAGTCCCATAATCATACCCTTGAGGGTTTTGTTGAACCTTTCAACAAGCCCATTGCACTGTGGATGGTAGGGTAAGGTAAACTTGTAGTTCACTCCACACTCTTTCCACATGACATTGATATAACTAGACATGAAGTTTGTACCTCTGTCTGTTAAGACCTCCTTAGGGAAGCCCACCCTGGAAAAGATTCCCAGGAGGGCACTGGCCACTACAGGAGCTATAGTGGTTCTAAGGGGAATAGTCTCTGGGTACCTAGTGGCATGGTCCACCAACACTAGGATGTAACTGTGCCCAGATGCAGTTGGAGGGTTCAAGGGACCAACAATGTCAATCCCTACCCTTTCAAAGGGGACCCCAACCACTGGGAGTGGAATTAAAGGGGCCTTTGTGGTGCCACCTGACTTACCACTGGCTTCGCAATTGGCACAGGAGAGACAAAACTCCTTGGTGTCTTCAGACATATGGGGCCAGTGAAAGTGAAGGACAAGCCTGTCCCAGGTCTTGCTTTGCCATAAGTGTCCTGCAAGAGGAATATCATGTGCCATGGAGATTAGGAAACCTCTGAACCTCTGGGGTATTACCAACCTCCTGGTGGCACCAGGCTTGGGGTCTCTACCTTCAGAGTACAGAAGCCCATCTTCTCAATGGATCCTATGGGACTCACTGATATGCCCTGCTTCCTCAGCAGCAGCTTGCTGTCTGAGGAGTTCAAGAGAGGGGCAGGTCTGCTGCTCCAAACTCAAGTCTGCCCTGGAAGGGCCCCCTGCCCCGAAGAACTCTGCCTGGTCAGGCCCAAGTTCCTCTGGGACAGTACCTGCACAGGGGCTGAGATCATCTCCCTCAGGAAACTGATCTTCACTGGGAGTTTGTGAGGAGGATAAAGCCTTTCCCTTCCTGCTCCTTCTCTTGGGAGGCACCTGGTCCATTTTTCCAGGAGCCAGTGCCTTGTCAGTGCTGAGCTGTTTGGCCTGAGCCCTGGTGACAGCAAACACACTGGCAGAGATACCCATCATCTCTGCATGAGTCCTGAACTCCACTTCAGCCCAAGCTGAAGTTTCTAGATCAGTGCCCAACAGACAATCTACAGGTAGGTCTGGAGATACCACAACCTTTTTAGGTCCAGTTACCCCTCCCCAGCTGAGGTTCACAACTGCCATGAAATGGTCAGTCCTGACATTGCTAGCGTTGGTCACTTGGTACAATTGTCCAAGTATGATCTGATCAGGGGACACATGTTTCTCTGTCACCATAGTGACACTGGCCCCTGTGTCCCTGTAAGCCATTCCTTCTTTTACATTTATCAAAGGCTGTTGTCTGTACTTGCCCATGTTAGTGGGACTGGCCAGTAAGGTGGCAAGGTCTATGCCACCATCACAGACTAGAACAGCCTGAGCTGGAGTTCTGACTAAGTCAGAATCCATCTCAGAACCCAAGGTTAACCTCACTAATCCCTTGGTTTCTGTACTACCACTTGTACTTGTGCTAGGGGGAGCAGGTGCCTTAGGGGCAGTGGTAGTAGGAGTTTCCTTGACCTTTGGACAATCAGCATGCCTTGTCCAATGGGTCTTCCCCTTACAAAGGTAGCACCAATGTTTCTTTTTGCCTTTCTTGGAATTTTTGGACTCACCCCCAGATGCAGGATTTTGGGGCCCTTGTGAAGACTCTTTTTATCTTTAGCGTTGTCCCCACCCTTATCCTGAGATTTAGAAGGATCTTGCTTCTTCTGGTCACCTTCATTACCATGGTTTTTCTGCTTAATCGTGGTACGGTCCCATTTGTCTGCCTTTTTTCCAAATTCTTGGGGAGAGGTCAGATCAGAGTCCACCAGGTACTGATGAAAAAGTTGGTTCTGACAGTTATTAAGGATGTGCGCCCTCATAATCAAATTGTACAATCCTTCATAGTCCTGTACCTTGCTTCCATGAAGCCAGCCTTCCAGAGCCTTAATAGCACTGTCTACAAAATCTACCCAGTCCTGGGTGTATGCCTTCTGGGTGTCTCTGAACTTAATCATATACTGTTCAGTGGTTAAGCCAAACCCATCTATGAGAGCACTCTTCAGTACTGAGTAATTGTCAGCATCCTCTTCTCTAACAGCGAGGATCTTATCTCTACCTTTGTTAGCAAAGGAGAGCCACTGGATAGCTGCCCACTGCTCTTGAGGGACCCTCTGAACTTTACAGGCCCTCTCCAAAGCAGTGCTCCATTTATTGATATCATCCCCCTAATGGTAAGGAGGGACTATTCTGCTCAGTTTCCTATTGTCAAAAGAAGTTTCTCTGATTCGAGGGACACTGTTGCTGCCACCACGGGACTCTAGTCTGAGTTTCTTCAAAGCCTTCGGAACTTCCAGGGACTCTATGTATCTTAATGGCTGATGCACTTACAACCCGGGAGAATGGACTCTGAAGGTTGTAGGGGTGTCCTGCTCATGCAGGGGCACCCTCACACTTAGAACCGAGCACCCTGCCTTCAGTGGTGACTTATAGGTTTTAAGTGCAGTGGCCTTAGATATAGGCAAACCTATATCTCTTGTAAGTGGTGCTAGCACCAGCTTACACAGGCTGCAATGGCAGGCCTGTAGTTACAGTTTGAGTGGTCCCTCATGGGTGGCATAATACATGCTTCAGCCCATGGGGGACCCCTGGTGTACCTATGCCCTGGGTACCTCAGTACCATATACTAGGGACTGGTAAGTGTACACCAGTTTCCAATCTGGGGTGTACCTTAGTACTTACCATACCAATTTAGGGGAGAAAGCACCGAGACTGGGGTCCTGATTAGCAGGGTCCCAGTCAGACTAGTCAGAAACAGCATAGCACCAGGCAAAAAGTGGGTGTAACCATAAAAGCAGCTCCTACTTTCCTACAAAGTATGACACTGGAGAGGAAAAAACCTTTATGAAGCAAAATTCTTCAATGAGTGTAGTTAGGTGGAGATTGCTATAGCTTTGGATAAATGGAACTACAGTGGGGGTTGTTGATAGCTAATTTTGGAAGTTCACAAAGATGGAAGCAGGTGGTGGTGGTGATAAAGGAACAGGCTGAATAGAGGTGATTTGCACTTCTCAGTTGCCACAGTGACATAAACAATGACTGGTTCCTCTTCCTCACTGCCAACCATCGTTATTTGTGCTTGTCTCCATGGTGGAGCTCAGAGGTCCACTACTTGTCACCTACATCTGAAAGGGGGTTTTGAGAAGATGATGGAGTAGTCCTTCTTCATTTAGGAGGAGGGGGAGAAGATGACATTATGTAAGAAAGGAGATCAGGCACAACATTCTGTAGTGCTGCAAGTGCAACAACCTGCTGTGCAGTAAACTCAACATTTCCCTGTGCTGCAAGCCCAATGTTCTGCTCTGCTCAGATCAAGTAGATTCTGTTTCCTGGGACCATTCAATTTCCTACTCACTTGCCTCAGTCATGATTTTAGTCAGTGCAGCACTAAGAGACACCTGCTTTGGTTATGGTAGTGGTGGTAGTGTTGATCCAGGAATGATCCTAACATCTTCCTGCTTAGATGTCAATACTCTTTCCGGGGGTGAAAGACTTCTACTCTTCACTGGTCCCTTTCATGGCAGGAACAATGAGCCAGAGGTACTAACATTAGGAATGCTGAATTCCTAATTGCGATTCTCTCCGAATCACAATTAGGAGATTGATATTCTGAATGTATGAAACTCTTTAGAGTTTCATTAGTGATTCCTAGTAAGTCGCAATTCAACCTACCTCGTGAATATTAATGAGGTAGGTCGCAATTTGTGACTCATTAGGAATAGCAGCCATCACACGGATGGTGGCCTGCTAGGGTCAGCAAACTACCATGTCTGTGATTGCTTTTTAATACAGCAATCTTTTTTTTTTTAATGCTGCCCCTTTTCCTTAAAGTAAAACGGGATGCGTTCAAAAAGAAAAAATTTAACTTTTCAGTTTCATTTTTTAAGAGAAAGCAGTGGTTTACGGGACCACTGCCTGCCCTTAAAAAATATTTTTTTAACATTCTCAAAGGGGAAGGGGTGCCAAGGGGACCCTTTACCATTTGCTAATCGGTTACCACCACTTTTTAGATGGTGGTAAAGCATTACTGTTTTGCGACCGGAATTCGGTCACAAAACATTAATACATACCATACCGTTTAAGTATTTGGAAGGGACGCCCAAAACACGACCCTTCCAAATACCGAATCCCAAATGCAAATTGCGATTCAGTAACTAGTTATTGAATCGCATTTTGCATTTTGTACATCAGAAAAAGCTTTTTTTTGGTCGCAAATGGGCCGATTCTGAGAATCGGACCGATTGTGACTGGAAAAATGCTTCATGCATCGGTCCCCAGGTTCTTAGGTGCCATCTTCTTAATTTCTTGTTGGTTAGCACTTAGCATAGAGGTCTACTTAGCAGTGAGGTCACTCTTGCATGCTTTTGGCACATGAAAAACATTTTTCATACTCAGAGCCGGCTTTAGCTGATGGCGCCTTTTGCAGCAATGTTTATTGGCGACTCCTCCATCCATGGTGGAGGTGGAGCCCATCTCCACCGCAGATACCCTCACCACCACCTTTTAACAGTGCCCTTCATGTCTCCATAACCACTCTCTTTCCGATGCATTTAATTAATTACATAGTGCCACTCATGGCAGCGTAGGGTGTCAGAGCACTTTGCATTACATACACATTACATAGAGACAATCAATCATACATGTGTAAATCAGTGTATAGAAAATGGTACATAAGCCAGAGGACTACAAGGTGTAGAAGTGACATGTTATCCATACTGGTAGGCAGGATAGTTTATGAGTGCTTGGTCTGGAGAAGCACAAACTCAGAACTGAAAACTGAACACCATAGTTGGGGGTTCTCTTAAATAATAAGAATCAATTTCTACCCAAATGAACCCTTTTTGCAATATTAATCTATGCTCTAATCTATACCTTGCAGTTTGCTGTGCAGTTCTTTGGTGACAGTTAATAATTCACTGTTCTGTATTAGGATTTTAATTTATAAACTGCAAGTAACAAAAGGATCTCTCTGACAAAAGCAGTAACCCACTGACCTATCTACATTATATGC
The DNA here is from genome assembly GCA_963921515.1 of Calotriton arnoldi. NCBI lineage: Eukaryota > Metazoa > Chordata > Amphibia > Caudata > Salamandridae > Calotriton > Calotriton arnoldi. Next base: position 760,750 of record CAWUFW010007561.1, read on the forward strand.
ACTTTATGATCTGAACGGCACGCGTTCTTTGCAGCAGGCATATTAACCCTCTGTGCTACCTTAAGATGAGCAAAAACTTCCACTAGACAAAGCTCCAATCTCTCTCCAGGAAGAACATTCATCTCGGAGTTATCTTGACATTTTTATGGTTGCCTGAAAATTGCTTGAGGAAAAGAACGCTGCGCATGTGCTTTTAAAACCAAAATAAGCTTGCAAACTCTGGCCCCCTGAAGTCAGCACCCAGTGCGGTGGCACCGGTCGGACCACCCTAGAGCCGGACCTGGATCATAATTGTCTATATTCCAAATGTGGGCATATTCACTTAGCATTCATGAGTATGTGAAGTAGTACTCCAGGGGGCATATTCTCAAGGACTCATCGCCGAGTTAACGGCACTTTAGCGCAGCAAAAGTGGCCAAAGAATTATCGCCCCATTCACAAGCTGGTGCAAACTTCCCACATCGCCAGTATACCAGCGATAGCTGCCGCAAAAAACTTCGCCACGGATGAGAGAGACACCTAACGCTAATGATATGCAGAGTAGGCGTTCCCGTGCAAAAACACACAAAAACTCCACTTCGCGATATTCACAACGACCAGCCAGATCTGCGATGCGATCCAAAAACAGGCGATAAGGCGCGTTAGCAGCAGGGTTTTAACACCTGCCTTCTACTGGTGTTAAGCAGGACGACAAACTGCAGTATAAAAGGGAGCCCAGCCCAGAGCCACATCGGCAGACCAACACATGTCATGGAGCTACTGATCATGCAGCTCGGAGCCCGAAGAGGCCCACAACACCCACCGCCACCACCCCCCAGGCCCCCCCCCCAGGACCACCTCCTCCCAGACTACCACCGAGGCAGCGCAGAATGAGACAGCGGTCCTTCCGAAAACGCACCAGCCTCGGAGACTTAACGCCAGAGGAAGTCATTGCCCACTACAGGCTCAAAAGGACGACCATCCTCCGCATCCTGACCCACATTGCCCACAGGCTGACGGTACCAACACAGCAGACAACTAACATCCCTCCGCAGACAAAGCTGCTGGCTGTGCTGCACCTGTTGGCCTCTGGTACCTTCCAACCAACAACTGCCAGAGTCGGAGGAGTCTCACAGCCAGCCCTATCAAAGTTCCTCACACCTGTCTTGGATGCCATCATCAGCTTGGTACCCCAGTACCTTCACTTCCCGCACACTGCGCAGGAACAGCTGGAGACCAAGCAAGGCTTCTACGCCGTAGCTGGATTCCCGCACGTGTTGGGGGCAATTGACTGCACACATGTCCTACTTGTGCCCCCTGCTGACACTTCACACAATTACCGCAACAGGAAGCACACACATTCCATCAATGTGCAGGCAATAGTGGACCACCGGGGACAGTTCACCAACGTCGTCGCCAACTACCCAGGCAGTGTGCATGATTTCTACATCTTCCGACAGTCCATCATCAACCAGCGCTTCGAGGATGGCACCTACGGAAATGCACTGCTCATTGGTATGTACCAACGGAACACACCACACACCTCAACTCCACAATCATGCAACTCGCAACTGTGGGAATGCACACGTTACAACTTCACATATGACATGCCAAACAACATGCCCACCTACCAGACACGACAACACATGGAACTGTGGCAACAGTGGCCAGACATGCAGACAAGCCATCCACGTCATGGCACCTCTGCCACACAATAGCAGGATGTGGTGAGAGGCGGGAACCAAGTATGTGCGAGGGAGGCAAGTGACCCATGAATCAGAATGTACACAATGCCAAGTGTGGCGGGGATGTGCTGGACAGACTTAAGTATGCAGAGCACAGACATGTCCATGTGGACATATACTGCTGGTGTTTGTAGTGTCGTAGACAGTGGGCGCAACCATGTTACCTCAGGCAGTGGGGTAGACCCTGGACATGTAGTTATGTCGTCCCCCCTGTAAGCGTAAGCAGAGTGGGCTGGGCCAGCATAGGAGTGGGAATCAATAGCCCGGGGCTCAGGGCGTGGTTCACTTCCGGGATGGCCACCAAGGCAACTACTGCGTGTGCAGTCGCGGTCCGTGTAGGAGTGCCGCCCGGGCGGTGACGTGGGGCCGGGGAGGGGCAGGGTGGGGGTAGCAAGGTACGGATTACGGACCAATACAGGTAAGTAAACATTTAAATCAATGAAACGAATTTCGTTGCGCGCACTGCATCGCAGTTGGCGATGCAGCGCTCACAACAAAATTCGTTTTATTGATTTAAATGTTTACTTACCTGTATTGGTCCGTAATCCGTACTTTGCTACCCCCCACCCTGCCCCTCCCCCGCCCCACGTCACCGCCCGGCCGGCACTCCTACACGGACCGCAACTGTGCGTGTGTCTCTGTTTCCGCCATATCCTGACCACAGGCCTACACACACGTGGCCGACCACCTTCAACGGCCAATATCACAGTGTCGTTGTCATGCTTGTAGACATGCGCAGACAGTCATGACAATGGTGGGTCCTAGGAGTGCAAGTGATGCAACCGCGCAGCGCGCACAAATAAATAGGCTCGGGGGGAGTGAGGAGCAGCTGTGAGGCAACGTACTACACATGGATGCCGCTCATTTGCCACATGCAAGACATGTCAGACATGTATCCCAAAGTCCCACACATCACACATCAATATACTGATAAGCCTGCCAACACAGAATGCCGAACCACCGATTGACACATCTCTCTCCCCTGTCACAGGTGATCAAGGATATGCACTCTGCCCGTGGATGATGACACCCCTCTGAGCCCCGAACACCCAGGCCCAGAGGCAGTACAATGCGGCCCACGGGCCTGATTCACAGAACTAACTTACGTCAAAAACATAAAGTTAGTACTTTTTGGTATTCACAGAATACACTTACTCATTTTGGTATTCACAGAATGATCTTACTCATTTCGGTATTCACAGAAGTTAGTAGTCCTAACTTTAGGACTCCTAAATGCCTTCTGTGAATACCGAAAGTCTTAAAGTTAGGACTTTTCTCAGTTTACCACTCCTAAACTGAGAAACATCCTAACTTTAAGACTTTCGGTATTCACAGAAGGCATTTAGGAGTCCTAAAGTTAGGAGTCCTAACTTTACTACTCCTAAACTGAGAAAAATCCTAACTTTAAGACTTTCGGTATTCACAGAAGGCATTTAGGAGTCCTAAAGTTAGGACTACTAACTTCTGTGAATACCGAAATGAGTAAGTTCATTCTGTGAATACCAAAATGAGTAAGTGTATTCTGTGAATACCAAAAAGTACTAACTTTACGTTTTTTACGTAAATTAGTTCTGTGAATCAGGCCCCACATACGCACCAGGGGCATTGTGGAGCGCTCATTTGGCGTGTTGAAGTCACGTTTCAGGTGCCTGGACATCACATGTGGAAGACTCCTGTACAGCCCGCAAATAGTGTGCAAGATGATCATTGCATGTTGTGTGTTGCACACATATGTGTACGCACCAATGCCCCATGGATCCATGTGCCAGATGCACCGGACGATGATGATGAGGATGAGGCAGCTGAACCACAAACCACACCCCAGTGCAGCAGCAGCTGGAATAGCCCGAAGGGACACTATCATTCACAATTTCTTCACATAAGCACGTCACATAGGGACTGTCCTTAGCAATCATGGGACAGGTCAAAATGACCACAGGCACAGCATGTGCAAATAAATTAATTCCAAGACACATTCCCTGTGTGCATGTCACTCCTCTGCATTGGCACATCGCTCTGACAAGTGTATGTGCAACATTTAGTGCTGACAATTTCACCAATGGCAATTGGATGGTGGGAGTGTCACCTCCGTTCTCGGGATCCTGTTTTCCTGCGGACTGAACCGCGTCTTCCTCTTCTTCTTCTCCTTGCCCTTCCCTGGCCCCGAGGTCCCAGGCTGGTCCTCCGTGGGGCTTGTGAGGTTCGGGTTGTCCTCTGTACTTGCTCCAGCTCCCTCCATTGTGCTTCGCAGGTGTTATGGTTTTTTTAATTTATTTCTGGGTTTTTTGCTGCTTTTTTGGTGCTTTTTCCCGCCTGACGTGGGAATTGCAAGCCTGGCGCTGCTTGTCGCCGATTTTTCTATCGCGGTTGGGCCCATCACAACTTTTTTCACGTTCGGGTTTCCTTTTTTATCGCCGTCGCGGTAGTTGTATCGCAGACATGTGACGCGTTCTCGGGAGCCGATCGCATGTTACTGCCGTGTTGAGAATACGACGTTAACACAGAGTTATTTTCCTGCGATAGACGGCGATATGAAAACGTGCGTTAGCCTTTTTTGGCGCTGATTATCGCACGTTCTAGAGAATATCCCCCCAGGTGTACTAGTTTAATTCTGCATTAATGCCAATGTGAATTGGCCCAAACTTCTGAGTATTTCCATAAAATGGCTAATCATGGAAGCCATCTTTTCTTAGTACATGTTAGCAGTGACAAATCGGCAATAATGCACATGTTGTTTGCAAGCACAACTAGTGGAAGAAATACAAAGAGATTATCAAAGGGCCTCTTTTCAACGGACGAAACAATCGAGTACATGGCTTAAAATCTGTATGAAATGTGCTAAAAAGGAAATTGTACATTTTTTAAACAGCTAGTGGAATTACATTACAGTTTCTAAAACTAAAAATGCATTCAATCTGATATCACGATTGTTAATATAGTGCAGATAAGAATCACTCTACTTAACAGAACGAGAAGCTCTTGTATATGTCTGGTTCTGTTTCTAAACAAACTCAGTCGTCCCTCCACAAGACTGACCATTCAGTCTGTAATCCAGACTTCATGAAGCAATCATTCAATAATGGGAAACACACCAAAGGCGCTACGAGAATCAGAGCCCCAAAAATAATACCTCGTTTGAAATAGAGATTTATTAGGACAAGGAGCTTGTCACAAACTCTGTACCTGGGTCTATTTATTGTCAGCATTAATATTCTCTGATCCCTTTATCTCAGAAAAGCCCATTTGTACAGACCGCGCCATATGCACACTGGACACATTAAGTAACACAGAAACAAACATACACTCTTTACTCAGAGAGGCAACCCAATGCTGTTAGAAAGATTTCGAGAAAGGCCTGGACAGCTCCCTCAAACTGTTTGATGCCAAATACTGTGGTAGTTTTTGAAAAGACCTCTATCAGAGAAAATGGCGCTTTGTGTTTCCCTGTTAACAGAACGGAGTGACATCACTTACAGGCAAAGAAAGGGACGAGTTCATTATTTTTTAACATGTCATCTGTAATGTGGATGAAATGAATGGCAGAAACACACGGATTTCGCTCTCATTGTGAGAGTGACTGAGACCACCATGAGTTACAACAATTTTTGTGCAGTTCTCGTTGGAAATGGCTTCACAGTGTAGCCAACTAGGCTTTGGTTTGGCTCCACGACGAACTCAACAATGACTGCAATCAAAATTCCCCCGTCCGTTTCTGAAAAAGCCTGAAAGAGCCTTTATTGTCGGAACACAAAGATGCCCAGAAGCCCGTGTTTGTGGTTTTCAGTAAACAATTTTGAACGGGGAGACAACGTCTCTGCAATTCATAGTGGTTTGTAGCACAGACAATAAACTATGCTTACTGCGCACGTTGTTTAATTGGTTATTATGCCTTAAACGACAATTTCAGTTATAAATAGACAAAACCAAGCAAATGGGTTTGTTTTTATTCCCTATGTGGATCAATCAGATATTCTCCACCTACATTACATAAAGTGATATTTTTAGAACATTTTCCACATCAAACCATGCATATTCAGTCTCTTGCAAAACTTGCTTTCATCTTGGCCACTCCGTGTTTACTTAAATTCAGTGCCTGCAGTACAGTGCTCCTTATCAGAATTACATGTTATGACTATGGAAATGTTCACTGAGATCCCAGTGTGCTCTCATTATTGATAATAATTTAAACTATGAGACCAAAATACATACAAACTGCTAATCTGAGAGCATTTTGTCATTGTTATTCACACAATCGATTGTGAAGTAATGTGGCAAACAATGACAGAACTTTAACAAATTAAAACAAGAATTTGGTTTTGCCAATTCTCATTTAGTTTATGAATGGTTTTTGTATGAAGGCAAGTCACAAAAAGAGCGGCTTGTGTCAGGGGGGCTACAAGTTCCTCGGCTAAGTAATATAAGCATTGTATAAAAGCACAAATATTGTTAATGTAAAAGCACACATTGAACCAGTACTCCCTGGCACTGAAAGGGGCTACTTATTGTGCTGATATGCATAATGTTCAAGAGAATGATGTATGCTACAATGGGCAGAAATTAATGTGAATGAAACTACAGCAGACCAATGGAAGAATCAATCAATCAATCAATCAATCAATCACGGCATTTATAGAGCGCGCTACTCACCCGGGAGGGTCTCAAGGCGCTGGGGGAGGGGGTAAGTTACTGCTCGAACAGCCAGGTCTTGAGCTGCTTCCTGAAGGCGAGATGGTCCTGGGTTCGCCGAAGGTGAGTGGGGAGGGAGTTCCAGGTCTTGGCCGCCAGGTAGGAGAAGGGCTAGGGAGAAGAATAGGGCAGACTGGAAGTTCCCCTATGTAAGTATACATAAAATACTTATTTTTATTAAAACAAAAGGTCTTAGTTTACACCAGACTTAAAAGGAAGCATACCTAAATCCAGATCTGCAAGGCGAAGCTGGTAGGGAAAGAATATCACAGGAAAGAGTGCATTTTTGAGCCCAAGCGAATCACTCTGAATTTAGGCCCTGAAGCATGGGTCCATCTTTACGTTTTAGGTAACTGTGTTTAAATGACTATTAGCTTGATATCGGGATTCACAATAACGAATATTCTGTTTATTCCATTCGGATGCAACAAATGAGCTAGAGATAATTCTGCTGGTGATCTCCCACATAGACAACTGATTTACAGCAATATTTGGGAATTACTGCATTATAGACTCCCATCCATCTCTAGTTCATGTCCTCTATTTACACAGTTAACATGAGGGCCAAAACCTCTCCTTCAGAATTTGTTTTATATTCATGCAGTTGCTAAACGACCTATAAAAATTACAACATCTGTAAGCTTCATTTTTGCATGTAAAGGAAAATACGGTTATATATAAAGAATGGTTTTATTCCCAACAGCTAAAGTTCTAGATAGAAAGGGAATATCAAAGCAAATTCTACTACATCTGAGTCATGTATTTATTAATTAATACCTTTAATAGATTGCTGATAGTGTCTTTCGTCACTTAAGACATTTTGGGGAGACGGAATTTAGGGGCATATTTACAAGCCCCTATTGCCACAGGAACGTCACTTTTAGTAACGTTCCTGTGGCGATAAACCCTTTGCCTTATTCACAAGGCAGCGTTAAGTCAGCAACGTGGCTTAACGCCGCCTTGTAAATAAGGCCCCCTTTCATGCTACACTTAGCGCGAAAGGGACATGCAATGGGTGTTGTGGTGGGCGTTCTGCCACAACACCCATTTATTTTGACACTGGCCCCTATTTACAAGGGTGGCATAAATAGGAGGCAGCGCCAAAATTAAGACCAGGGAAAACCTGGTCTTAACATGGCAAAACGAGGAGAAATGCTTTATTTCTCCTCGTTGTTGCTGTTTCTATTTGTGCTGCATGGTGCAGCACACATAGAAACAGCAAATTGCCATGAATGATTGTTTATGTGCAGGAAGTTGTCCCCTCCTGCACATAAACAATCATTTAAAAAATGACGATTTGCAACTTCTACGTGTGCTGCACAATGCAGCACACATAGAAGTTACAAATCGCCATTCTGGATTGTTTATGTGCAGGCAGGGACACCTTTCTGCACTGAAACAATCATTCCCTCAACGTTGTGCAAGGGGGCCTGCGTTGGGGCTAGGCAGCTAAATTTAGCACCAGTGCAGGGAGAAACACAGAGGTGCACCGTATTACTGTAAATGCGGTGCATCCCGGCATTTCTAAAGTGACGGAGCGCGGAGTTAGAAATTTCGGAGCTAACCCGCGCTTCGCCATTTTCTTATACAAATGTCCCTCAGTTTTGAGTTGGCGAAGGACAGGCTTCAATTTCCATTGTGACCCCCTTTTGCATAGAAATCAGCTGTAGGTGTACCAGAACAGTTCATTTTTCAGGAGTTTCCTGAAGTGCATGTAGTTTGCTTGTTCCATCAAGTGTGTTCATAGTTTTGCACCGAGTCAGGCTTGAACCCTCTCGGGTCTCCCTCCATGTTTCATCCATATGAAAGAGCATCAGGTATGAAGTTATTGAACACAGGATCATGTCAGTCATGTAGTGAGATGCAAGTCTATAAAGTTATCTGGTCCTTTGCACCAAAAACGCCTTCCTTATGATGTTTTAAAGAACAATAATTTTACCCTTGCTTTCTCTGGGAACCCATGAGTGTGTTCAGAACAGCATTACAAAATCACACCTGTACAGGATATGCACATTCAACCGGAACCCTTTGCTACTTTTGCAGTTTAGCAATGGATTACTTTGGGAGCCTGGTATTTAAGGTGGGGTTAAAGTGTAAATGTGACATCACCAGCATTCTCATTGGCCCAATCCAAACGTTGGTTTGAAGGAGTTAAATGTGTATCTGCTGGGCTAAAGCCACCTCAATCATCCCGATCAATCCTGGGCTAACGCCACCGCAATCATCCCGATCAATCAAACGGGGTTCACACAAAAAACAACGGGACTCTGACAAACATCATGGCACTGACCCTGCTGCTTGAAGCTTCAAAAACAACTAAACAACCAATCTATCTATGCTACATAGATTACAAAGTGGCCTTCAACTGTGCCAAACGAATCTGCTTTGGAGCATGTTAAAGAACTGGGATGCACCACCAGTGCTTTGGAGAGCAATCAAAACCTATATAAGGACACTTGGGTCAGAGTAAAGCTGGGCAATGGGGCTAACCTTTCCAGGGCCATTCCAACATTCCGGGAGCTCAAGCAGGGGTGTGCCCTGGCCCAAAAGCTCTTTAATTTATTTCTGGTGGACCTCCCCTCATCCTTTGGCTTGGTTAACTCTCATGCCCTGAAGCTCGGCACTATTCCCCTCTCAAACTTGCTGTATGCTGATGACTTGGTGTTGATCAGCCGGACCAAGGTGGGGATGCAGCACCTTCTGAACGTCACCCATGACTACTCACTAAGCGAAAATAAGTTTGTTCGCTCGCTTCTCCATCTCCCTAAGAACACACCGTCAACACCTATGTTTCTTGGCATTGCTTTAAAAAGAGTGGTGGTTCTCCCTAGATTAAGGCCACTCCTGTACTGGGTGTGGATCTGGACCACGGCAGAGCTTGGACCATATCAGAGAGCTCTACAGAAACTGTTGACCCTCGATGGTCGCCTTACCTTCCCGCAGTTTAAATATGTCCAGTCCTGGTTTGAAAAGCTGGACCTTGGCTCCTTTTGGGCAGACCCTGAATGACTGGTGACATTGTCAAAAACACATCTAAAAACTCACTATTGGGAGTACATCAGACTAGCCCCCACTCTAATCCCACCTTTGGTATGTTGCTAAATCAATTTCTGCTCACCAAGGACAAACCTTCTTATGAAGTATTTTTAGACATCCCGTTGCAGCAAAAAGCTAAGCCCCTATACTTAAAGTTTTGCAATAACACACTGGATATTGGAACATTCACGTCATCCCGGAATGCTGGCAGGAACGACGCTCCCACGCATGTTTGCACTTTGTGTTCCTTATCAGCTACTGAAAGCCTATCTCATGGGCTGTTCTTTTGCCCAGCCTATGAAAGGCCGAGAGGGAAAAGGATTTGTCTATTGAGTAGGTGTTCTGGCACCCAGAGACACATAGAGGGCTTAAGGATACTGGAGGGTGACACATCTATTTACACTGTTTTTATTATAAGTACATTTCTTTTCTCAGTGGGGCTAATAAGGAAAGTGAAGGGTCTAAAACGTTTTAGGCTAGAATAACGACGGCTCTAAAGGTATCATTGGATGTTTCCTATGAGGGTTGCACGTTTGCTACCATTTATAAAATATCTGCTAGTAACAAATATTATCACATGATAGTGCAGATATAATAGAGAAGATACCTTTATATATGGTTTTATTGTATAATCAAAGAGAACTAATCTGGTGGTTAGCTGTTTAGACAGACTTGGAATTGCTAATAGCTGCTTCTTTGCACATGTATCTGTTTTAATTTTTTATAGTGATTTTATGACTATTTTTTTAGATATATGATTGTTTGAAAGGGAAACATCCTTTATTCGCAGTCTTTATAATGACCAGCCTTTCCAGCGGAGTCAGTACCCAGTATGCGACGTTACCATGTAATACTTTACCATGCAAGTTGTTACAACGACTTGCTGTAGGGGGCACGTTGTTGAACTGGTATTGGGTTTCTAAGTCCAACAGTTTCCCTACTGTTGCGTAGACTGGGGTTAGAATAGTAATTTTTACTATTCCAAAGTCCAGCACCCCCTAAAGCAAGTCGTTGTAAAGACTTGCGTGCTAAAGTAACGCATTGTAACATCGCAGGCGGGGTAATGACTGCGTTGTAAAGGCATGTGGGGTAAATGCCTGCGGGGGTTCGTCATACAGAATGTCTGAAAATGTAATCTTTGCATATTTATAGAATGTAAGTTTTATGGAATCAATTTTCTGAAATAAACTTTGACTTGACATGACTACTCACTAAGAAACGGTTTGACAATCAACACCAAGAAAACCCAAACCATGAACTGTTCCAGAAGGACGAGCGGCAAAATCAGCTGGTTCCTTGATTCCACAAAGGTCAAAGCAGTCACAGATTACAAATATCTCGGTCTCACATTCAACAACAAAGGAAATTTTAAGGGTGGAAATAAAAAGAAAAGAGCTTGCCCTGGCAGCAGGTTTCAGTGTACTTTCTAGGAACCTGAATGGGCTATCGTACAGCCCCATTTTAGAAGTTTCTATGATGAAGATAGTCCCAACTCTGGCGTATGGAAGAAACGCCCTTCTAGGGAGGGCCTCAACCGCTCTGAACAACACTGTCATCAGAATCTACAAGAAAATATTCTATCTACCAAGATATACCCTGGCCACCCAGATCAGGCTAGGACTTGGTCTAGCCAAACAATCGATAGCTAGAAGTGCAGCATTCACCATCATGTGCTATAGGTACCAGTCTGCTGAAAGGAACACCATAAATAACAACATCTGGCTGGAGATCCATAAACACCTCTCAACAGCTGGAAAATATCCCAAAGTTTACATTGACCTGCTCGGACTAGCTACACTATGGTCCGCAATGCCCACCCTCAAGTCGTTTCAAAGGACAACCAGCAAAATGTCAAAACTAATCTCGTCCCTAGAGAACAAGGCTTCTCTTGAGAACCGCGCCCATACATGGAAGGTAATAAATAGCTACACACTGCTAAAACCACAACCATACGTGGATGGTGAAGCTTTCAGCAAAAGGATCAAGGGAATCCTTTTAAAACATTGCCTTGGTGTCCTCCCTACCAACGCTAACACAGTACTCTGGCTATGGGCAGAAGTAGAAGCTCCCTGTAGGTGTGAGGCCAACCAAAAGAAGACGCGATTCACAATTTCTGACTCTGCAGGTCCACATTTAATCTGAACCGCCTCTGGCTCAGGGCCTTCTGGAACCACTTATGTAGACAAGCAATAATTGCATGTGTATATTCTGGGGACCCTGGAGCAATCTCCAGAACAGTAAAAAATCTGCAGGGAGTTGACCAGGCCTTAAAGAAAGCACCACACCAGCCTGCGCAGCCTTCTTGGCTGTGATTTCTGGTCTCCACCAGAGATAAGGGTAAAGTACCGCCCTCATTAATCGCTGCACTGTATCTGAATTCCTCGCTCACTCACTGTACCTTAGTCCCCACTTGCACAGGCCTCGTCTTTTGCACAAAGCACTCGCTCCACCCGGACAACATGATCTGTTCGTGCATCGGGCGGAGCTAATCGTCAAACTTCTTACACATGATAAGACACCTCTTGCTCATTTGCACAAAATAGGACTCGATCTTTTAGCTGGGACACTGACTTACGAACATTGAGACCTCTCTGCCGCCATATGCCAAGACGTTTTTACTGTTTAATGAATTTTATCCATCATTGTATTTTATATGGTAATGATTTTAAATAATCTAACAATAAAGTTTACTACTACGAAGTATACCTGCAAGGCACGTGCCTGAACACCACATTGACTTGAGGGTTCGAGGGAAAAATGGTGATGTTACCTTGGGTACTAGCAAGTTGCCACACTGTACGGCAGGCTAATGATGCCCCTTGTGGCACTCAGCAAGACACCATGAGTCCTATTACACACTTATAATACTGGGGCCAGAATTAATAAAGTTTGTATCTTTCTGTGAGTTAATGGGGATCAAAAGTTAAACTGCTAAGAATGGAAAGAAACCCGCGTTTTAACTCGAACTACTGGGTCCTTTATGTAGGTGTTTCTCACTTCTTGAGAGACAATGCTGCCATTTGTCAGCTATTACAAGAGGGTGGTAAATGGCAGCATGGGGCCAGTGTGGGTCAGTGCCATGGGGGGGGGGGGCATCAGTGGCCATGCCAGGCTGTCGCCTGGCTAGGGAAAGCTTTCCCCCCTCCATGGTGCTGGAGAGGATGGGCGGTTGGGGGCCCCAACTCATCCCACAACCCCGGTCCTACTCAAGCTGGAGCCTTTAACCAGGTTCTGCACTGGAAACACCAGACACTGCTTTATTTCTATCACAGTAGTTGTTGAATTTGTTTTAATTTTAGTTTCTGTAGATCTTATTTGTATTTTCCTTGAAAAGAGATGATCCAGCATTTTCCGCCCATGAAAACTCAATAACCACTTACAAACACCAGTCCTCCGATAGATCTTTGGTAGAGCTAATAGGGACTCGACAATAAGAGACGGATGCTATTTCCTTCATGAGGACCTATCATGAAGAAAAAGCCTAACCAACAACCATAGTCACAATATGCATTATGTCAATAATTCATCAATAAAGACAAACTCTGAATACTTATCAAGTTACTTTTCTCTATTTATTAACGAACCTAGATCAATGAAAACTAATGCGCAACGTGCAATAGTCAGAAATAGCTAACCCTTCAGCCGAAAAGTTATAGCTTAAGCAACATCACCAGCTGATGAAGTGCAAAGTAATCAGGATAGTCTCACTCAGGAATTGCAAGGATAGTAGCCAGCCAGAGTAGCATAGAGAGTACAGCAGCAAAGACTCTCTTCTCATCGAAACAGCTACTGCCAAGTTCTTTTCTCACGGTAATAATTATACCCCAAATGTTCAAGAATTCAACCCCCTTAAAGTTTCCGTTTTACAATTCACTCGATTTCAGTGGTCAGGCTTATGAGGTGACCATCACAGTGAATGTCATCATCGCTCTTCGGAAGCAGGAAAATTAATTTTGATATCTTCAAGCCCTTGCGCTCGCTTCCACATCAGCTTGCAACATAGTCAACACAATCGTTCATAGAAAGAAATACTCCAACCGTAGGAAGAGGAAATCATAGTGATATGCTTACATTTGTGCGCAACTAAACAAATAAATCAACTTTTTAGAAATAATGAAGGACAAAATACATTCCTCTAAGGCCTACATTAGAAAAGAAAATACTTTAGCAGGGTATGAGGCCTTCTTGAAGAAACCATAAAACTGTTGTTTTTTCCAAAGAAATAAACACACTTCAGTTAAGCGAACACAAGAAAATACATAAGAAAATTGTTTTTAAGGATTCATTATTCTAATTAAACTCATAGGCATAATCTAATTTATAAATGCAAACATATTAATAACCAATGTTTTCTTGTTATGGGAAAAGTATAAACATTCACAAAACATTTTTCTGTAAGCATTTCTATTATTACTATTTCATTATTCTACTTGTAAGGGTTTAATGCATATTTATCAAGTCTCTCATTCATACTATGTGTGTTTACATAAAAACCCATGTTTTCATTTGCTTTCTGCACAGAAATCATTTCAGCTTTTGATTACTAAATGTGTCGTCTCTTGCTTGCACATTTTCACGTTCACGTTATTTCTTTTAATGTTCCCATGTTAATACTTTTTCACACTGTTAGCTATCGATTTTGTTAATAACACACTTATGAGTAGATTTCATCAAGCAAGATTATTTCGCAAAAAATTATGCTCCATCAATCCCCCATCTGAAGGCGACTCAAGCCATCACACAATCTATATAATCGAATTACAATCTGATTGTTTTCAGAATGCACTCGTTCTCATTTGTTTCAATCTAACACCTTCTATGTCTCACATTACTTCATAATATGCTCCCTCCCTGCCTTCCAACTCTATTTCTTCACTCTTCCTTTTTCTTGCTCTACGTTTTGTCTCTTTTGTTTTGCATTTACAGCATTTGTATATCAGTATTACTATTAGTATGTCAGCAGCAATAGCAATTATTGGTGTTAGTATTCATCCTAACAAGCTGTTACTTAGTGTTAAAAACCCAACCAATTACCTACTGAGGAAAAACCCTTACCAAGTTTCTCCCATGCACCATCAACTTTTAATTCTGTTAAATCATTACGCAAATGTGTAATGTTACTTATATATCCCTCCGAGGGGTTGATTCCGATCTCGGACGGTAGGGCTCCGAATCGGATTCGGCTTTACCGGATCCGAGTCGGAGGCTTTGTTTCCGACCGATTCGTACAGTCGTCCGAGCGAGCAAGTACAATGTGAGTGAACACGAAATCGCCGACCGACTCGTTTCCGTGTCCGACCCGCTCCGTCCGACTCGTTCGCACTCGATTCATGGCGCGCAATGGAGACGTTTTACGACCGAGCCAGTACGATGGACGCGTCGGACAGCCGGATCGAGTCGGAGCGTCCGGCTCGAAAAAGCTCCCGGAGCCAGAATTGGGGGGTCCGTGCCGGACCCCCCTTCACCCGTAGCCGTACGAGTCGAACACAGGGGGGACCCAAGGGTCCCCCCTAAACATGCATGTACGGTGCGAGTTGCACCGACGCGTACACACTGTAGGGTGCGCACTTGTTTGCGACGTACCCATTGAGTCACTGGGAGCCCATGTACGCGTCGTACGACCAGCTCCCATTGACTTCAATGGGAGTCCGACCAAATCGAGTCCGGCAGCATGCGGCTGCATCGTACTCGCTCGGTCGGACTGCAGGAGTCCGGCTCGGTCGGAAATCTCTCCGGATCCGGCTCGGTCGGAGAGTTTTCCGACCCAGATCGGAATCGGCCCCCAAGTCTTTGCTTTTGTCAGGGATATAAGTGCAACATTGTTGAATTTCCAGCATTCTACAGACTCCGCCCTCTTTTGCCAATAATACATCAAGAGCCAATCTATTTTGCAAAACCATAGATCTCATCGCCACCATCTCAGTGTCAAACATCAAGAACCCACCAGCAGTATCCGTTGATAAACACTCAACCACTGTAGACAATTTTCTAATCTTATGTGAGTTCAAATTTACTCCCACTGAAGGTATTAATGCACCAAAAATATCTCCTACAATCTCTAAAGCACTAATTCCTCTTTTACTCCGTGTTAGTTTCTTTTCATTGGTTCCATGATTTTCACTCACATGGTAGATTTTAGGGAATACTACGCCCATGTAACAACACCCATACCAATGTTGTGGCAATCTATAATAAGCATTTTTACCACACACATAATGAACTCCAGGATATACTGGATCAGTACCACCTCTTAGTCCCCAACCCCCTGTAATTAGGAAGGTATGTTCACATTCAGTAGAACCAATGAAATAATTGTTATATTCAGTCTTTTGTCTTAGTAAGCAAAGCTTCCTTTTGTGATGCCAGTCTAGAGTCATTGCAGCATATGTCTCACCTTTTTTATAATCACCCTCCCTATGTGCCCATGGAGGTATATTAGTCTTTTGCTCTGCTGCCTTTCCTTTAAAATCTTGTTGCCTATCTTCTACAGTATTTATAAATTCTATCTCTACACTACGTAATCTACAGGTCAAGTTATTTCGACACACGTATAAGGTATCTATTGATTTAGTAGTATGGAAAAATTCTCCCATATACTCTGCATTCTTCGCACTACTCACTATATTCATATTCTTTTTAATAGGAACTTCTGAGAACACTAAATGATTGTTTGAGTAGTAATATTGAAATTGTTACTTGCCATAAAATAAACTTGTTAGTAAACTACACGAAATTCTATATGTTAATGGAAGGTGGTGATAAGTCACCCCTTCTGACACAGACGAGGGTAATAGCATGCTCACATAACAATCTTTTGCATCCATCGTGCCTACATATTCATAGAGCAATTTAGTAAAAACATTCAACGAAAAATCATTAATAGAATTATCTTGATGTGAGTCATTCCCTGGTGGTTTTTTAATATTAAAAGTTATTAGTAGAATTTGCATTAACAGGATACATAAAATAAGGCACTGCTAAGATTAGTATTAACCAGGCAACAATATTATAAGAACACATATAAAGCAAGCGTTAAGACACCTTCGCCTAATTAAACCTTGGTTTTGATTACCAGTCTTGCTTCTTTCCATTTTTATAGAAAAAATGAAAAAACTATAAAATCTATAAAAATCAAAGATAAAAAATTAGTCAATGTTTTCGTTTGATAAGGTTTGTGTACCCCACACACTTTTCAAGCCTCAGGTCACGATTACGACCTTATGTTCAATCTCCTCTCTCTTTTTCTGCACCCCTTTTCTTAAGCACAGTTCATTTACGGTGGCTCATATGATGAGTTGTCTCTGGAACAGAACTCGATGAATTCCTTTTCCCAATCGTTTGTTGCAGCAGCTAAATATGTCCATTTAGATGCTGTGTACTTCTTATTTGGGATTTTTGCTCTTTTTGTTCTGCGTACTGTATTTTCTTCTCCTTCAGTATCACTTTGTTCAGATTGGCTAGAGATTTCAATTACAGTTGCTGGAATCTTCTCATTTAAAGTGTATTTCACTTTCTTAACCCCTCTAGGCCATTTGTCACCTTTTCTTGTTTTTTTTTCAGATACACCGTCTATTTAATTTGATTCAAGAGTTCATTTAGCTGATTCCCTTTTTTCTTTTTCTCTGTCTTTTTCAGGGACCAACTCTCTTTCAGCATAAAAAATGACTGTGTTATGAGACCAAGTAGCTTGTGCCCACTTTACTTGATTCTCAGTCTGTTCAGGTTCTCTTCTTTCTCTTTGTTCACCTTCAACTGACTCTGTACTTTCAAGTGGACATGGGACTCGACGTGTATGGCTTGCGTGGATCCCGTTAGGCAAACCACCACATTTTACTGCTGTTGTTGTTACAAGAATCACTTGATATGGCCCACGTCAACGAGGTTCCAAACAAGACTTCCTCATATGCTTCTTGACGAGCACCCACTCTCCGGGGCTCAAGTCATGTGCTTGTTCTTGTTGAACTGTAGTTGCAACTTCTCCAACCTGGTGAGACACAGAACGCATTACATCAGCCAATCCTTTGCAATAATCGAGCACTAAATCATCAGTTATGTTCACAAGTTGATTTGCTGGGACTGTTGGCTGTCTCATAGCCCTTCCCATCACAATCTCATGTGGGGACAGTCCAGTTCTTCTGTCTGGGATACTTCTCAAACTCATCAACACCAATGGTAATGCATCAGGCCATTTCAGTGTTGTGGATGCACAAACCTTAGGCAGTCTCGACTTTATTGTGCCATTGACTTGCTCGACCACAGCTGATTCCTCAGGTCGATAAGCACAATGCAATTTCTGCTCAATTTGTAATGCTGCACAAATCAACCGAATTATCTCATTGTTGAAGTGTGTTCCTCTATCAGATTCTAATGAGACTGGAAATCCCAACCTAGGAATAATCTCTCTAAGAAGCAATTTAGCAACAGTTAGGCTGTCATTACGTCTTGTTGGATATGCCTCAACCCAATGAGAAAACAGACACACAATCACTAATAGATACTTTAGTCCATGGCAAGGAGGCATGTCAATAAAGTCGACCTGCATAAGTGTAAATGGACCTGCTGCTTTTCCAATTCGACCCAAACTGACAACTGTTTTCCTCCCTGCATTCTGTTGTTGACAAGTTATGCATCTTTGACAGAGACTTTCTGCAGTGACTCTGAACTTAGGGTTGTACCATGTCTGCTTAAAAAGTCTAATCATAGCATCTCTACCCACATGTGTAGGACCATGACAAACTTGTGCCATCTGAGATAAGAGACTATCTGGCAATATTGGTCTTCCATCAGTGTAAATCCACACCTCGTCATCTGCCCTGCGTGTACATCCTGCTTTGATCCACCCTTCTCTTTCTGCATAACTAGCTGCATCTTGTAATTCTCTAATTTCTTCCCATGTTTCAACAGATGAGAACATTAGCCTGCATTCTGCTTGATCAGATCGTTCTTTCAAATGCTCCCCATTGATTGTAAATTAATTTTGAGCACAATACCGTGCAATTTTGTCTGCATATCTATTGCCAACGGTAACATAGTCACATCCAGATTTGTGTGCTGAACATTTTACCACCCCAATTTGTGTTGCCAATTGTAGTGTCATCAATAGATCTTTTACACACTCTCCATTTCGTATTGGTGAACCAGAAGAGGTTAAAAATCTGCGTTGAGACCACAACTGCCCAAAGTCGTGAACAACTCCGAAACCATATTGACTATGTGTAAATATGGTTAGTCTCATGTGCTTTGAAAGACAACATGCCCTTGTCAATGCATTTAGCTCGGCTACCTGAGCTGAATTCACTCCTTTCAACCATGATGCTTCAATGACACTCACTACTGTTCAAATCGCATATGCAGCTCGCAAGGTACCTTCATAATCTCTTAAGCATGATCCATCCACAAACAACACAAGATCAGATTCAGGCAATGGAGTATCTTGTATGTCAGGTCTTGGTTTTTTACACAACTCAGTAACATCCCAAAAATCATGATCTGCTTCATCCACCACCACTTCACAACTTGGAATTGGCAGCAAATTGTCAACAAAAACTCAGCTGAATGTGGCACATACACTTTCAACGGATGTCCCATTACAATCGTTTCACTCTGCTCCAAACTCATACCAGTAGCAGCAACTGCTTTTAGACAACCAGGCAAAGCTGCAGCTACTGGATCAAGAGTAGCTGAAAAATATGCCATTGGACGGCGTGCTGTTCCATGCATTTGCGTTAGAACTGAAAGTGCACAGCCATCACCCTCACTACAAAACAATGCAAAATCCTTGTTGAGATCTAGCATTCCCAATGCAGTTGCTCGACACAAACTGTCTCGCAGTTCCACAAATTCCTTCATGCATTCATCATCAAGATGTATAGGATCTGACACGTCTTTGTGCGTCAGTCTTTGTAATGACTTGGCTATCAGTGAAAAGCTAACGATTCACTGCCTACAACATCCAACCATTCCCAGAAACATTCAAACTTCCTTTTGTGTTCTCGGTGGATTAATTTGCAAAATAGCATTGATCCGATCTTGAGACACTTTCCTGATTCCTTTCTCAATATTGAGACCCAAGTAAAAAACTTCTTTTTGGCAGAATTGCAATTTTGCTGGTGACACTTTATGCCCACCTACTGCCAAATGGTTCAGTAGAGCAATTCTATGTGTCACACAAGCCTCTTTTGTCTTTGACGCAACCAACAAAACATCAATGTATTGGACAAGAACAGAATTATTAGGCATTACTAGTGATTCCAAACATTTCTTTAACATCTGATTGAGAATTGATACCCTTGAGGAACTTGGCACCATTCCAAAACATTGTTTCCGAACTGGAACGCAAATAAATATTGACTATCTGGATGCAGAGGTATCGAGAAAAAGACTTGACATAAATCAATCACCGAAAGCCATTCAGCTTCACAAGGAATTTGCCAAAGAATTACAGCTGGATTTGGCACTATTGGACAACAAGGTATTACTATCTGATTTATTTTACGCAAGTCCTGAACTATCCTATACTTCCCGTTAGGTTTGCGAATTCCCATTATAGGTGAATTGCATGGACTCCCTAGAATCTGCTTTAGGATACGTTGTTCAATCACAGGTGTTATTCCTGCAATTGTTTCAGGACTCATTTTGTAAGCTGGTGTTCTTGGAAATTCTGCATTTGGTTTGACTGTAATTTGAATTGGAGCTACTCCTTTCATCAATCCAATGTCTTTCCCTGAAAAATCCCACAAATCAGTCATCACCGTACCTCTCATTTCAACAGGCAAATCATTTGCTGTAATAGAGGATATAAATCATTCACCTCTGTTCCCTGCCTTGCCATTTTAAAGACAACATCCTCATCTTTTGTATGAAATGCTATTCAATCTGCTGTACAATAGATGGAACAGTTCATTTTACAGAGCAAGTCCCTTCCCAATAGGTTAACTGGACTTGTGTCACACACCACAAATCGGTGTATATCTTGGAATCCTCCAATTTGCACTTTCATTGGTTTAGTCACTGGGGTTTTAATCAAATTGTTTGAAACTCCTACAACTTGGACACTTTCTCCAGAGAGGGGTAGATTGGGAATTTCCACAGTTCTTATTGTGGAACGGGTAGCACCAGTATCTACGAGGAACATAATTGAATTTCCGTCAACCTTGCCATCCACATAAGGACCACACTGATCTACCTCTAAGGATGCGCCAAGCATGCACTCTTCCTCCCCCTCAGGCACCGTCATTGAGATGTATCTGAATCATTTTCTTCCCACTGCATCAAATATTGTGAAGACACCTGCACATTTGAATTTACTTGATCATTTGTATGAAAACCCACATTCGCATTGTATTTCTGTATTTGTCCATTCACATTCAGATTCTGCATAGGAGCTTGAGGTATCTGTTGACCCTGTCCTCTATTAACTGACATTTGCGGATTCTGATTCTGTTGATTCATCTGCATCTGATTCATTTTATTTTCTCCTGTATCACCTGTATTTACCTGTAGAGTTCTACACTTGCGCTTCCAATGTCCCAACTTTCCGCAAGCATGACAAGGAAGCTTCTTTTTCAATTAATCTCTATTACCTCTACCTCTCCCTTGGGGACTCGGTATCATTTGTATCACAGTATTTCCATTTGACACTACACCTCTCATACCAGTAGTAGTCTGACCATTTCCTTGGTAAACTTCTGTAAAATCTGTATTAAAAAATCCTCCTTTCTTTGCCGCTTTCATCTGAGCTAAATTAATTTCTCCTTTAACTTTGTGTGTCTCGTTTTAATGTCATCGCCACAATACTTTGCATAATAAAGAATTTCGTCAATCATCTTACTCTGTCAACAAATCAAATGCTGCTAAATCATAGCACTAATTTCTGGTCTCAATCCATACACAAACCTATACACAAAATGTCCCATATCTTTCTCAGTGATGTTTTCAATGCCACTGTACTGTTTGAACACCTGTAAAAGCCTCTCATAGTAAGCATGTACCAACTCCTTCAAATCTTGAGTAGTCCTGTCTATTCTCACCCAATCCGTTTCTTTCGGTGAAATTTTTCCTTTCAAATAAGTAATAACCTGATAATATTTTTTCATGACTTCTTCAGATGGTGCTCCTGTTTTTGGATCTCTTGGATATTCTTCTTTTGGCCAATCTACAACAACTCTACAACAACTCAACCCACAAATCAGCTGGAACTACAATATCAAACAAGCCATCCAAATCCTTCCACAAAACTTTCGAAACTTTCATAAACCTTTCCACTTGTTTGTACCTGTCAACTGGTTTTTCCCTCAACCTTGGGAAATCATTCGTAAATGATAATATATCCTGTCTTGCCCATGGGACATGAACAAACCCACCTCCTGGTACTTCTCTCATAGGATATATTGTTGCATCAACTGTTTCTACTCCTGTCTCCCTCACAGGATACAATGGTAAAACCACTGAAGTCACTGTTGTATCTTCCTTCTTTTTAGCCCATCTTCCTTTCCATCGATCTAATTCACCCCGTCGTTTTAGTGTGCTACTTAACTTTGTAATCTGCAAACGTTTTCATGAAACATTTAAACTCTCCAAATTTTGTCACTGAAATTTAATCTATATGTTTTTTTATGTAAAGCTTTAGACTTCTCTATATCAACTCCATACGTATCTGCAATTTCAGCAAACTTCTCATGTAAGTTCCTTGCTTTCCTTGTAATATTCTTACACATAAAGAGCAATTCTTCATCCTGATATTTACCTAATCTATCTGGGCTGATTGTACCAAAAATCATTTCTTCCAAATCTGCTTTTAACTTACTCATGTCTACACCTGAGTTATTATTCTGTACAATGCAACCAGGTGCTATTTCTTTTATCTACTCATCTTCTTCTTCTGGAGAAGGACCTAATGAATTCTGAGTATTTTCACCTGTATCACTTCTTGACCCTCCTGATGTAGGTGTCACTCTTTTCTCAGCCTGCAACCACTTTTTGGATCTGGATATATACCTCGTTTTGGGGTTTCCGCTGATCTGTCTGAAATGTTAATCAATTGTTCTGATTCTCCTGTAACTACACTCACATTTGTTCCACTATTTTCAATCAATCCTTGATTAGCCTCATTTATTTTTCTGTAGACTAAATAAACTCCATTCGAATTTCTATCTGGTATCGGTGAAGCATGCACTCGAGAAACTCCTCGTCCATCATTGTATAATGGACCAATTGGACCAATAGTCACTGGAACTGACAAAACATCTGGATTCATTGGTGTTATTATTTTCGACAATTCCTCTCTAACTGAATTTTGATTCTGACTTACATTTATGGGTGTTTTCTCGGGAGGGACTTCTATTTGTATTAATGGAGCACATGATAAAGAATTTGTCTCTAATCTATTCTGTTCCTCTTGAGGTCTATTCATCGATAATTCATTAAAAAATTCATCATCTATATCATTAACTCCTTCAGAAAATTCTGTATTCCTAGATTTCTGTTCTTCAACATTTTTCTTTTTCTCTTTACATTTTTCTCCTTCACTGTTCTCAGCTGCCATAACTGGAAACATTCTCACTCCTTCTGCTATGTCTCTTCTCCACATTTCCTTTTGAGCATCCCATTTTGCTGCTGAATATCTACTCACAGTATTCTTGTATCTAGTCTGGTACCTTTCTCTTTTTCTTTTGTATGCCTCAAATTCCCATTCTTCAAGAGCTTCGTACTGCATGGGTCTAGGATTAGGTCTCAAATTATTCATTTGTCTCCTTAAATTCTCTCAAATTCTAGTGTTAAAAGTACAATTTTCTGGAAATACTAAAGTACCATCTTGCTCAGCATATTTCATCCAATTTTCTAATATATAACCATGAAATATTGGTCTTCTTTAATCCAAAACAATGCTTTAGACATTATGCATTGTGCCGAAGGGCCACTGCTAGTCCCAAATAGCACCAGTGCTGTGTCTCATTTATGGCTACCTATTCTTCACATACCAGCAGAAGTGAGATGCAGGTGAAATAATCTGTTAATTGTGTTTATCCATATTATGGTCAGTACAGCAACTCCTGCAGAGATTTGCACTGATAAAGATGTGCAGTGCATACTGGTGGGTGATACAAACACGATTTACTGGGGTGCCAGAGGTCTCACAAGTATCTTATATGCCTCTAACCTTTCAAGTTTTAAAAAGCTTTATTAGGAGAAGAAAAGGAACATCATAACAATGAAGAAGGGAAAAACAATAATTGGATCATGACAATATATAAGTATGATGAACATTATGCTAATATACCAATAAAAAGGAATACAATGTATATCGCTAAATTGAGTAATGGTAGAACACAAGGTTACTTTTAAGGAGTTTATGAGTTTTCTAGGAAATCGGGAAGGGAAGGAAAAGGGAGGAGAGGGGAGAAAAAGGGAATGGAGTTACTTGAACCACATTGTAAAAAGTTCAGCATAACAAAATTGCTGAATAACAATAATCAATTATACATGAAATAAGGGTAGATTCAGAGAAATGAACACATGAAAGGTTGTTAAACAAAGAATTTAATAATGGTCAGGGAGGTTTGAAAGTCTAATACGGTAAAGGTTGAGAGGAGTAAGAGCAGACGTTAGTAGTGTTTAAAAAAGTAGTAAGGGGTAACCATACTAAATCACTTGTATGAGATAAAAGCATGTGTTCTGCATAACGTCTATCCAGTTTATGGTGATGGCATACTGCATACCACCAGGCTTTGTAAGAGATATTAGCTGTGCATTTCCAGTTAATGGCAATCTGTTCAAAAGCAATGGCAAGTAAAAGGTCCAGCAATTTATTATTAGAAAAATCAGACTGACAATTGTTGTGGAGGCTACCTAAAAAAAGACAGGCAAAAATAATGGAATGGAAATTCAAAATATGTGATTAATTTGTTTCCAAACCTTATGCCAAAAAAGCAAGGTAGTGGTACATGAAAAGAACATGTGTTTTAGGTCACTTTTTTCTGGAAATGAACATTACCAACATTTGTAATCTACTGCAATAACAAAAGGAGATGTGGATTTTGGAGTAAGATTTATTCAAAACAAAATATAGTGTCTGCGTAAGAGTAACCATTCTAGACGCTTTGTGAATATTTTGTCCCAGAGAGAAGTTGGCCAGGTGTGACCTAAATCAGCTTTCCACAAGATTCTAATGAAAATGTGGGTCTTAAGGCTGGAGAATAAATTAGCAATTTATATATAAGGGAGGCCTTAGGATAACTGGAGAGAATCTGGAGTAGAGAATCAGTATAAGGATCTTTGGGAGAAGTATCAGGGAGAGTTACCAGAATGTTGAAAAAGAGGTTTAATAAAATAGAAAATCTAGATGCAAA
Source organism: Calotriton arnoldi (assembly GCA_963921515.1). NCBI lineage: Eukaryota > Metazoa > Chordata > Amphibia > Caudata > Salamandridae > Calotriton > Calotriton arnoldi. The sequence continues at coordinate 785,543 of CAWUFW010007561.1, forward strand.
GGAGTTAGGACAATTAAACTTTGATTGGAATTGGGGAAAAGAGAGCGGAGTATCACCATCAAATAGATAGCTAATCCAGTTAATTCCTTTAAGTTTCCATGCTTTCCAGAAAATAGGTCTATTATTGGAATATGTGACGTTACAACGCGATCAAAATGATCGCGGTACTTTACATCGCAGTTTTTACAACGCAAGTCGTTATGACTTGCGCTGGAGGGCGCTGGACTTAGGAATAGTATGATTTACTATTCCAACACCAGTCTACGTACAGTAGGGAAGGTGTTGGAATAGTAAATCATACTATTCCTTAGGTTAGAGCGCCATCCAGCGCAAGTCATTGTAACGACTTGCGTTGTAAAACCCGCAATGTAAAGGCATTGCGATGCAATGCCCGCGTGGTAATGGATGTCTCCCCTATTATTGAGTTGGATTATCTTATTACACCTTATGGTTAATTGGTAAAAGATGACACAATTGAATAAGTGCTATGAGATTGGGATGGGAGCACCAGAAACAAGTGTCGAAAAATTGGAGAAGGTAAATGAGGAGAGTGGGAAGATTGTGCTAGGAATTCCTGAAAAGAACAAACATTGGCAAGGCCAATATGTCTCGCCTATACAAGAGGCATTGGCTTTGCCAATGTGTTTTAGCCATGTCATACACCAGCCTGTATGCTCTTCAGAATGGCTAATAGTTGGTAGCATAGAGGAGAGTGGCGTGGAGTGGCGTAGAGTGGAATGGTGAAGAGTGGAGTGGCAGAGAGTGTCGTGTATTAGAGTAGAATAATTTTGAGTCGGGTAGAGTGGTGTACAGTGGAGGAGTGGTGTAGAGTAGAGTGGACTGGTGTAGAATGCTTGGTGTAAAGTGTTGCAGAGTATAGTGGTGTAGAGTGTTGCAGAGAATAGTGGTGTAGAGTGCAGTGGCATTGGAGTGCATTGGCATTGAGTGCAGTGGCATTAAATTCAGCTGTGTACAATGCAGTGGCGTAGATCAGAGTGGTGCATAGTAGAGTGTAGTGGCGCTGAGTGTAGTGGTGCAGAGTCTAGTGGCGCAGAGTCTAGTGGCGCAGAGTAGAGTGGCACAGAGGTAAGTGGCGCAGAGTAGAGTGACTCAGAGTAGAGTGACACAGAGTGCAGTGCGTAAAGTGGTGCAGACTGGAGTGGTGTAGAGTTGAATGAATCAGAGGGCCTTGGCGCAGAGTAGATTTGAGAAACATACAGCGCAGTGGCGTACAGTGGCCGCAGAGAAGAGTAGCACAGAGTTGTGCAGAATAGAGTATAGGGCCATAGAGTGCAGTGTCATAGAGTGCAGTGGCACAGAGTGGAGTAACATAGAGTAAAGTAGTACAGAGTAGAGTGGTGTAGAGTTCAGTGGCAGAGAGTACAGTGTTGTAGAGTAAAGTGTCAGAGTGCAGTGGTGTAGAGTGGAGTAGAATGGCATAGAGAGTAGTGGCATAGAATTTAGTGATGCAGAGTAGAGTGCAGTGGCATAGAGTGCAGTGACATAGAGTGCAGTTGTGTAGAATGCAGTGGTGCAGAGTGCAGTGGTTAAGAGTAGAGTGGCGTAAGGTGCAGTGGCATAGAGTGGAGATAGTGAAGAGTGGAGTAAAGTGACATAGAGTGCAGTGGTGCAGAGTAGATTGTTTCAGAGTAGAGTAAAGTGGCGAAGAGTGGAGTGGTGCGGGGTAGAGTGCAGTTGCGTAGAGTGGCGTAGAGTGTAATGGCCCAGAGTAAAGTGGTGTAGAGTGTAGTGGTGCAGAAGAGATTAGAGTGGCATAAAGTGGATTGACGTACAGTGCAGGGGCATTGAGTTGAGTGTTACAGAGTAAAGTGCATTGTGATAGAGTGTATTAGCATAGAGTGCAGTGGCATAGAGTGCAGTGTTGCAGAGTGGCATAGAGTACAGTGGCGTAGAGTGGAGTTGTACAGAGTAGATTGGTGTGGCTTAGATTGGAGTGGTGTAGAGTGCAGTGGCAAACAAAGCAGTGGTGTGGAGCAGAGTAGCAAAAAGTGAATTGGCATGCAGTAGAGTGGTGCAGGATAGAGTAGAGAGGCATAGCGTAAAGTGGTGTGGAGTACAGTGGTGTGGAGTGGTGTAAAGTGGAGTGGTGCAGAGTAGAGTACAGTGGTGTGGTGTGCTGTGCAGTGGTGCAGAATGGAGTAGAGAGCAGTGGCATAGAGTGAAGTGGTGCAGAGTGAAGTAGAGTGCAGTGGCATGGTGTAAAATGGATTGGTGCAGCAGAGAGTGGAGTGGCATAGAGTGGAGTATGCATGGTGTGGTAGCACATAAACCCTCTCACTTTGAAGTCAGAGAAAGAAAAGTAAACAAGCACCCTCGGAAGACAGCTCCTGACATTTGACCTTGGTCTTTGAATGCACAGCAAATGTTATGAGATAAGAACAAGATTTACAGGCCTGTTTACAGAAAGGGAGCACTTGGAAGGTCAAGATAGAACCTGACATTTGGCCTCGGTCTTTGAATGCAGAGCAAATGTGACGAGATAAGAACAAGATTTAAAGAGAGTTTGTGGAAAAATACAGGAAACATGGCTTTAGCATCGGGAGGGACGAACTAAACCTTGAGAGTCTAAAGCAAATAAAGCCAACAAATAGAAAGCCAGAAAGGGTGAGTTACAAACCACAAAGCCAATGGTAATCAATGAGCGAAATGCATTCCTAGATCAACTTTCTGAAAGTCCCCAAGGTGTCTTTAGCAAACCAGACAGCTGGGCTGGAAAAAGGAGAAATATGAGATTGTTTTATAGATAACCAAAGTGGTGAGAAAGGGGAAATAACCACAAAGATGCTTGACGAAGAGAAAAAGCCTTATGCTATTGCTGGATGTCAGGAAAGTTCACTCCCCCATTACATTTATGGCGCCTGAGTTTAAGTAGAGAGATGCAAGATTTCTTTTTATTCCATAAAAACAGAAACATCTGTTTGGTTGTAGTAGGGGAAACAAGCACAGTACCCACCCAAGATCTCCTCAGTTTATGTGCTTTCAAATCCGCAAGGTGAGTTTCTTAGAGGAGCACTATATCAGGAGTATATTACTCTAAGAGGGAGTTCTCTGTCACTTTGGATGATTATTCAAACCATTACCATTCCAGGTAATAACTCTGAATTATAAGAAAGGAAATGAAAAAACAAGAGACAGGGAGGGTAGAAACAGGGAGAGGGGATAGGAAAAGATGGAAAAGGAGACATGAGATTATAAAAGAAGACAGTGCAACCATAAACATGACAACTGAAAGGAGTACCTGTTTGGGATGATAAACAAGGGAGGGGTTGGTGACAGCACATCTCGAGGACAGACGCAAGGAGTTTCATATGACATACTACCATGGACAACAGAATGTTGTCTATGGTAATGAGAAAAAGATAGTATTAAAAGCAAGACGATAAAGGTGAGGAAACAACATGGTGATATATTACAGGGTGTGAGGAAACAACAGCATACATAAACATTGAGCATGTGGAAGAAAAAGGGACGCAGTATTTTAACTCAATGACTAGAAGGACCTGCAATCTCCAAGGAGGTCGATGAGCTGTCCTGAAGAAATTTCTTAAACTTTTCCAGATCTGAAAAGGTAAACAAATTATCCTTATATGTCGCCTTGAACGTACAGGGATGAAGCAGACCAAAACAAGCTCCCATGCTCAACAAGTTTGGTAGAAGAAAAATAAATTCCTTCTATCTATCAGCAGTAGGCTCGGCAACATATTGTGTCAAGAATAACTAATGACCGGACCAGACAATTTGTTTCATAGATTTGGTGACTTGTAGAACTTTAAGAAGGTCCAAGTATTCCAAGACAAGGATGATAATACCGCTAGGTTTAGTTGAAGCATAGCCTTTATGACCAAGTCTATGAGCATGTTATATGATTAGTTTGGGCACAGTGGAAATCTTTCAAATTTGTGGCAAGGTAGTAGTGAAAAAAGACTGTGGATCTTTGCCCTCAACATCTTCAGGAAGACCATAAATTTGAAGATTATTGCATCTGTTTCTATTTTCAAGGTCTCCAGCATGTTGTTTAAGGAAGGTAATCTCTCTCTGCATGTCAGCAATCTTGGAAGTCTCATCCTGCAGGTCACTAATCCTTTGCTCTGCTTCCGCAATTCTAGAACCATGCAAGACAATTTTGCATGTAAGTTCTGTATCCTGGGCCTGATTCACGTCAAAAACGTAAAGTTGGTACTTTTTGGTATTCACAGAATACACTTACTCATTTTGGTATTCACAGAATGCACTTACTCATTTTGGTATTCACAGAATGCACTTACTCATTTTGGTATTCACAGAATGCACTTACTCATACTAACTTTATGTCCGCACTCGGGCTGGAGAATCCGGCCCGGTGGTGGAGATTCCGGCCCGGAGGTGGAGATTCCGGCCGGTTGTGGAGATTCCAGCTTGGAATCTAGTACAACAAAAGAGGCCCCACTCTGTTGTTTTCTTCTAAAGCAGGGGGCAGCTATCATCCATGCATTCCTCTAGCGCAGGTCCCTGGCAGGCCAGTATTCACGAATCCTATAATTGAGATATTTGGGCCCTGTTTTGTGGAAGACTTGATATGCAATAGTTAAGGCCTTAAATGTCACCCTCTTGTGGACAGGCAACCAGTGCAATTGGTCCCACAAATAGGACACAAAGGAATGTTTTGTTAGTTTAAACAGAAGGCAGATAGCAATGTTCTGTGCCACCTGGAGATGGTGTATGAGGTATTCTGGAATTCCCAAATAGAGGACATTGCAGTAGTCCAATCCGGAAAGAATCAATGCCACTCTTATCCGTGGAAGAAAATCCAGGAAGTTCTTTATCATTCTTAATATCCAGAAACAGGATTTCACCACCGCGGCTATCTGGGCTTGGAATGAAAGCTGGACATCAAAAAGCACTCCAAAGTTCCTTGCCACCTCTGTAGGAAGGGGTGGCGGAGTACCGTTGCTTGCCCAGGCACCGGTCCAGCCTGGTAGTGGGTCGGGCCAAAAAGCAAAATTTCGGTCTTATTCGGATTACACTGTAGGCACTTAATTCTGAGGGAATCCAATACTGCTTTCACACAAGATGTAAAGGTTTGCATGGTGGAGGCCGAATCACCCTCACAGGAGAACAATAGCTGTGTATCATCCGCATACAAAACGATTTTAATGCCAAATGACTCTACCAGAAAAGCCAAAGGGGACATATAAATGTGAAAACGAGTGGGGTTCAATGCAGAGCCCTGTGGCACCCCACATTTTAATGTTTTCACATCCAGCTAAAAGGACTTCATCCACAGAGCTTGTTGTCTGTGATCCACCCTAATTCATCCCAAGCTTTGGAGCAGGATTTCACGTGAAACAGTGTCAAAAGCCGCTGATAGATCCAACAGAATCAAGACAACATTATGACCTAGGTCTAAACTCGTCTTGATGGATTCCGTGATTTCCAGTAAGAATGTTTCAGTACTATGCCGTGCCAAAAACCCCAATTGGGATGGATGCAGAAGGTTACAGGTGGCTAAACACTCTGAGAGCTGGGTATTCACAATCTTTCCAAGAATGTTTTAGGTGGCTGGTACCAAAGAGACCGGTCTAAAATTGGAAAGGGTCTTAGGGACAGCATTTGCTTTTTTTAAGAGGGGAATTGCATTAGCCATTTTCTAGGATTCTGGCACCATCCCTGACTGCAGAGAGGCTGTGAATTACCCTAAGTACACTGGACCTATAGGCTTTGGCTATTTGTTTCAAAATGTAAGGTAGGTTCGTATCTGAGTGAGAGTCAGACTTACACCTCCTAATGCAGTTCTTCAGCCCCTCTTCATTAGGTGGTAGAAATTGTACCAGCTTCCTATTAGCAGTGGACAGTACAGGACTAACTGCTAATTTTGTAGGCTCCGTGGTATTAAATCTCACTAAATGTGTCTGGATCCTTGTTGTTTTATCATAAAAAACAATCACTCAACTTTATACAAAGGTCCAGGCGATGTCACGCGGTGGGGCCAACATCTTGGAGTCTGTAAATTTCGATACAATTTTAAAGATTTTCTTGCAGCTTTTGTTTGCATCCTTAATACTTTGTGAGTAGAATGTGCAACGAGCAAGCTTTATGTTCTTATGATACGTATTAAGGGCTTGCCTATATATAGCACCTTGTCTTCCTCTTTGTAGTGTTGTTTCTAAGGGGGATATTAGCAACAACTTGCAATAATTGTCGCAAACCGCGCCTAGCGCGTTTTGTTTTATCGCCGCCTATTGCTGGATATTATCGCGGAGATAACACGCTATTAGCAATGTTTATCTCCAATGCGATAAAATATCCAGCGATAGCGGCGAAATACGTGAATATCGATGGAAATCCAGCGATATTCACGCATTAACGCCATGGGGGACTTAGCCTGACAATCCACCTCCTATACAACAAACAGGTAAGTAATGTTTTTAGCAGGTGTTAAATCCTAGCGATATCCGCGCTTAGCGCAAATTTTTTTATCGCTTCGTCTGCGTTGCTAATAGGGGGAAGTTGTGTTAGCGACTGTTTTCAGTCGCTTTTAGTTGGGAACGCCTACCTTGCATGTCATTAGCGATAATTATCGCTGGCATGCAAGGCGAGGGGAAAATGGGCCGCTATCGCCAGAAAGCTGTCGCTAACGCCTGTTAGCGACAGCTTGCTGATAGGGCGATAAAAAAAGTGCCACTAAAGCGGCGATAAAGCCCTTGCTAATATGCCCCCAGGTTCTTTCTAGTTATTTGTAGGTTTTATTTTCTAAGGCAAGATTGTGTGAAAACCAGCAGGTCGAATGCGATTGTCCACTCTTCTGTGTGGTCAATTCCAGCGCCACCACATCGGCTGCATCCACGCGCCATTTGCTCACTGAGATGTCATCAGCATCGACTTCCCCTGTGAGCACGGGTCTAGAAGAGATTAAAGGCTCCTGGAGTTCCAAAATTGCTACTTTATTCCAGGGCTGCACAGCGGAGACCAGAATATCTACCTTACTCTCCTTAAGTGAAGGTAGGGGCCAAGGGAAGGGAAGTAAGAAGTGGTCAGACCAAACTACTTGACTTGGGGTATCCACCGGACTGAAGTATTGAACAGTACCCCATCACCGGTGTGACTCGCCCTTTGTATCGGGCATGTGGGAATCACAGAAATGTTAAAAGCTGCTAATGTTTCATTAAAGTGCTTAACCATGGGATCCTCCGTATTGTCCATCTGAATATTCAAATTACCTAACACCGTGAAATTAGCATAGTTAATATTCTTGGGCACAATTTTCGTGGCTACGGATTTAATAAAGTCACCAGCATAGCCCGGGGGCAATACGCAAGCACCCCCGAAAAGGAAAATTGGGCAGAGGGGAATAAGCAGAAGCCAAATGCCTCTGCATCACTCATCTCATCCAGCTGAAAGGTACAGCATTTGAGACCCTTATATAGCAGAACCAGGGGGCAGCTAGATTTATAGTCTGATCAGTCTAGTTGCAGTCTAGTTGCCGGCCGTATGCCGCACGAGACCCATAGCCTGGAAGAGCTAGCATACATTGTATCACCCTCTGGCCAGGCGTGGCCAGAGGGTATAAATAAACAGGCGGAGGTCGTTCGTGACTTCCGGCCCACACCAGTACACCAGTTGTGTGTGTGTGTTATTTAGTGCTGTTAGTTCCAGGGCCTGTCGCGCCTGCTGACAACCAGCACATTGGCGATGAGGGTGGGCGTCCTATCGTCCGTCGTTGACGAACCGTACCCCACCTGGTTTGTGGTGCCTGCTCCTGGCCCGTCGGCCCGGCGGAGCGAAGAACAACATCGCAGCATCGCGAGGAGAATGTGTGCTGCACTCCCAGGCTGCGTGTGCCCAGCAATCGAGAGGCTGCAGCCTACTGTCTTTGCGGCGGCATCACCCTGACCCCAGCGCCACTGAGCCAGCCTGCCCGGAGGCTTCACCACCGCATCAGCGCAGGTACGCGCTTACATTTTCCTTACTGGAGCCCCGCACGATCTCCGCACGCTCTGGTGACTCTGGTGCTCCCGGTGAAGATCCGGTTGGAGCCCGCATCGAGCTGTGCAGTGCGTGCATGCGCAGGACGGCCTGCAGTGCCCCAGCGATGGCACGCACACAGCTTAAGCCACACCGTTGTGTTTGAAGCACTCGTCACCTCTGCATTGTGCCACCTGGTAGCAGCACCTGGTGCAACCTGCGCTCCCAGAGCTTCTCCCAAGACTCAAATGGTAATCGAAGAGAGTAGTCTGATAAATGGTGGTAAGCTCCAGAAGCCACCTCAGTGAGGAGCACGTGGGGCACATTTGGTGTAACTTTCAAGCAGCGTCTTCACGCCATGCCTAAAGGACAGCTCAAACACAACAGAAGGCGCACAACACACGCGCAGAGATGACTGACCAACAGGCTCAGGCAGCACCACAACCCCTGCCGCCCGCCCAACAAGCTGGGCCCCCAGTCAATCAGCCAGCGTCGCAACACTCGCAGATCAACGCGCTGCCCCCATTCAGCGAGCTCATAGACCTGGCGATGGCGTCTCCCTGTTGGACATTATGGATCAGCAGGCCTGACAACTACTTCACTGCGACACGGGAAACAGACGGAGCAGTCAAACTGTCCCTCCTACTGCACTTTGCGGGCGAAGAGATCTACAAACTGTTTGCCCACCTACCTAACACCGGGTCGCCAAACAACTACAACGCAGCGGTCAGGGCCCTGAATGCGCATTTCGACCCCCAATTAAACCCGGATTACGATAGGTTTAAACTGCACCAAGCATGGCAGAGGGAAGGGGAGTCGATGGACACGTACCACGCGCAACTGCGTGAGCTGACGAGCACATGTACGGACGACGACCAAAACAAGGAGGTGAGGGCCCAAGTGATCCAAGGTTGCCAGAACAAGAACCTCCGGACCCTCATCCTGTGTCAACCAGGCATTACCCTGGAGGACATCCTCATCATGGCCAGGTCGCACGACCTATCCAAAGCCAGGGCGACAGCATTGGACATTGCAATTACCCAACAAGTGGAAAAACCAGTCACAATCAAGACAGAAAGAGCAGATGCGATCCGATCCCAGAACAGAGGCACCCGGGGCCGGTGGCCTGGAAGAGGCGCACAGGGGTCGCGCTGTGGATACTGCGGAAGGGAAGAGCACCCGCAGGAAGACTGCCCGGCACAAGGGCGAACATGTTCAAAGTGTAGCACTCCCAACCACTTTGCAGTAGCGTGTAGAGGAGGTCCGCGGAAACGAGGAGCCCGAGGACGACGGCCACCATCGAAGGCAGTCAAACACCTGTCGCTGGAAGTGCCAGAAAACCCCAGATCGGCCCGGACACCCACATGACAGAGGCACTACCACGAAGATTCATCAACAGACGAGGAGGCCGAGTGCTACCTGATTTCATTCACAAGTGACCTCAAGAGGAAGAGGCGGCCACAACCCACGTGCGCCATAGAAATTGCCGGATCCCAGGTCACTGCGTTGATTGACATGGGAGCGTCCGTAAACGTGATGGGGTGCCAACAATACAAGCGGCTCAACCCACGACCTGTATTGTCCCCATCGGATCCTCACGTACTGCAGCCAAACCCCTCTACCGCTCAAAGGGAAGATGACCGTCCAAGTCAAAGCAGAAGGGCACGAAATCACAACCACCTTCCACGTGGTCGACAGGGAAGCAGACATCTTGGTGGGAAGCCACACAGCCGAGGACCTAGGCCTAGTCATGTTTGCCAACGCTATCAAGACACTACAAACAGAAGACGTCTTCAACCTATTCCCGCAACTATTTAGAGGCCTCGGATGCATGAAGACAGCCCCGATCAAACTCCACATTAACAAAGCAGTAAAACCAGTGGCCCTGAGACACAGACGAATTCCATTCCACCTGAGACCATTAGTGGACAAAGAACTACAAGAACTGGAACAATAGGGTGTTATCAAGAAGGTCACGGGGCCGACGCCCTGGGTATCTCCCATGGTGATCGTGGAGAAACCAAAGCAGCCCGGAAAGATCAGGCTATGTATCGACATCCACCTGCCCAACCAGGCAATCAAGCGCGAAAGACACCTGACGCCCACCGTGGATGACATCCTGGCTGATCTCAACGGATCCCGCTGGTTCTCCAAGCTTGACCTCAATGCAGGATACCACCAATTGAGGCTAGCTGAGGAGAGCCGGTATATTACAACGTTTTCGACCCACATCAGCTTACGACGCTACAAGAGACTAAACTTCGGCATTTCGTCAGCAGCAGAAATATTCCAGAACGCTGTCGGGGAGGTGCTGTTAGGACTCCACGGAGTACTCAATGTCAGCGATGATATCCTGATACACTCTGCGACCATAGAAGAACGCCATCTCCGGGCCACACTCCAACATCTTGCTGAGCACGGAGTCACCCTTCACTGAGACAAGTGTTCGTTTTTCCAGAAGTCAATTGAGTTCTTTGGCTATGTGTTCAGCCAGGATGGGGTCAGAGTGGACCCGAGAAAATCACAAGCCATACAACAAGAGCCCGCACCGACAACTGCATCAGAAGTCAGGAGTTTCCTCGGGATGGCCACCTATTGCAGGAGGTTCATACCGAACCTGGCCACGCTAGAGGAGCCTCTGCGCGCCCTGACGAAGAAAGATGTAACCTGGAAGTAGGGCCAAGAAGAGGAAGACGCTTTCCAGAAAATTAAAGAGGCACTGCTAGGAAAAACCACCATGGCGTATTTTGACACCACCCGGATGACGGAACTTCTAGGGGACACCAGTCCCGTTGGACTAGGTGCTCTCCTGACCCAGGAGACAGAACCGGGAAAATGGAATCCACTCTCTTTCGCGAGTAAAGCACTCACGCCAACAGAATCCCGGTACTCTCAGATCGAGAGGGAGGCATTGGCCATCAAGTGAGCCTGCAACCACTTCCACCAATATGTCAGTGGGCATCCGTTTCGGGTGGTGACTGACCACCAGCCATTAATCCCGCTATTCAGAGGCACAGCACCACATCCTCCACCAAGAAGCGAACGCTGAGCCATACAGCTGCAGCATTACCAAATGGAGTTGGTGTATCGACCCAGAGTGAAGAATCCAGCAGACTTCCTGTCGCGACACCCACCAGAGGCAGCGGAGGACGGCGGCGACCAGGAACTGAAGACGGAGGAGTTCGTGGACATGATGCCCCAATGGGCCTGCCCGCGAGCCATCACCCTAGACGAGATCAAGGCTGAAACCGGAACAGACGCTGTGCTAATGAGGGTGCTGCAGTCACTCCGAAGGGGATCCTGGGAAGACTTTCTACATGGAGCGAATGGATGGAACGAGACCGAAAGAGACCAGCTGAGCAAACTCTGGAGAGTGCGCAACGAACTGAGCGCCGTAGCAGATGGGGTAGTACTAAGAGGCTCTCGAATAATCATCCCTGCAAGTCTACAGGAGCGGGCCACTGCCTTAGCCCACGAGGGACATCAAGGGACAATGCGGATGAAATCTCGCATGAGAGAGAAAGTGTGGTTCCCTGGACTTGAAGCGGCAGTGGACACTCTCGTAAGAAACTGCAGACCATGCCAGCTCACGAGTAGCCAAGAACACCCCGCTCTGATAATAACCGAAGACCCAGCGACAGCCCCGTGGGTGAGAATTAGTATAGACTTTGGGAGCTTCCTGGATGGCTGAGTAACTGCAGTAATCATCGACAGCTATACAAAATACCCAGTAGTCGAAGTCATTTGCTCACCTGCAACCCGTATTGGAAAAGACGTTCTTACTGTTCGGACTACCCCAAGAAATCAAGTCCGACAACGGACCCCCTTTCCAGGGAACAGAGTTCAAAAACATGTTGGCACTGCTGGGTATCCATCACCACCGGATCACCCCCCAATGGCCACAAGCCAACGGAGAAGCAGAATGCTTCATGAGGACCATCAACAAGATCCTGCGGATCGCAGTCTCTGAACAGACCGACCCAGAAGTGGCTCTGCACAGATTCCTACGGGAATACCGCAGTACTCCACACTGCACCACCCAGAGGTCACCCTGGTCACTGATGCTGGCAGGGCCCCGGCAGGATACCATCCCCACCGCCGACGGTTGGGCCCCAGAACCCTATAACACCAACAGTACTCCGTCACGGAGGACAGCGACCAACAAGCGGGCCAGCAAGAGGAAAAAGGCAAAAACGAGAAATATCACGCCAGGGTGCACCGTTGTGAGGAACCGCCACAGCAGAGGGAAGTTCCGCACCGCTTACGAGCCCAGGGCGTGGACCGTGCTGAAGACCAACCGGACCGCCATCACTGCTCAGAGGGGAGACAAAGTCATCCCCCGGAACATATCCTGGTTCAAGCGAATCCACAAAGCCAACATCGACTGGATGCCTCCTGGCCATGTAGAAGGCGGAGAAGCTGCCGCCGGGAGCCGATCACCAGGCCTCGAGGAAGACCAAACTGCCGTAAGCCCGCCTTCTCCCACAGTCGTCGAGGCCGGAACCCCCGTGACCAACACCACCACCGGGTCACCTGACAGTCCTCAGGCGAGTCGAGGAGGCCGCCACCAGAGGTATGAACTAAGACCCAATCCGAGGCCGAGTCAAAGACTCACAGACTTTATGTGTTAACTTTTTGTTGTTTGATTTGAACACTGCTCCATGTTTGTGAATCTTTTCATTTTAACAGCCATGTTCTGCCTGCTCGGCGTTTAATGAAATTTCGGATTTGCACTGCAGTTGCCCATACTGTATTTGTCCTTTTTGTCTGAGTTAAACTTTCACTTAAGTAAGGTTTTTTAATGTACAGTGTATGCATGCGCTCTGCTGCCAGTGTTACACCATTTTCTGTGTGAAGGAAGTCTGAACTGCTGTTGCCCATCTTGTACCAGTTCTCTGTATCTTTCTAAAATTTGAAAAAAACGTTTAGCTATAAAAGCCAAAACAACTGGTTTTGTCAAAGACTGTTGAGGTAACTTTTAAATTTTTTTATATTCACTTTTTTCATACTTCCATTGTGCAATGACTAAAATAAGTCACTCACCTGCACATTGCTGCATACTAAGCACTTACTTGAAATGACAGTGCATTTCTTTTGTACTAACAAGTTGGCAGAACAATGTTTCCCCCTGCACAAGAAAATGTTTAGGGGTTGTTTACACTATTGGCAAATGCATATTAGGCTTATCACCCAGAACATGCCAATTTTTCACAGTATCTTCTTTGATATATTAAAGGTTGTAATCAGAAGAGTTCTATCAAAGGACCTAAGATGTTTCTCACTGTTGTCAAATACTTAGGGCCTGATTATGATGTCGGGAGGGCTTATGTCCGCCCGACAACGATGTGGAAGCCGGACCGCCCGACTAGGAGTCAGAGATCCCGCTGGCCACATTACAATGCGACCGCCTTCATGGCGGTCACATTGTGTATCTTTTGTATTGTTGCATGTGCTGTGGGCTGCAGCACACACCGCAATATATACAAAACACATCTGACATATCCCTGCACTATGTGGCAGGCACCATGCGGTGCCTGCCACATGGTGCAGGGACACATAGGTGCCCCCCAGGGCCCATATCGGAGGGGAAGGAGGCCCGCTAGGGGCCCCCAAAGTCCCTTTCTGCCAGCCCTTTCATGGCGGGTTAACTGCCATGAAACATCCGGCAGAAAAGGACATTGTAATCCCTACGGCGGTGCCTGAGCAGGCACCACCACCATTGTAGAGATTGCAGACCGTCCGGCGAGCTCCTTGAGCCCGTTGGATGCGTGGCAGTCGGTCTCTCCGACTGCCCTACATCTGCCCACCATCATAATGTGGTGGGCGGTCCTGCAGGGTCCAATGGCGGTGGGACCACCACCGGCGGCCTGACGCTGGCGGTCCCACCGCCATCGTAATGAGGCCCTTAGTTCGATTAATTGACTGCACATCTCTTCAAGAAAGATTCACTACATAAGATCAATCTCTGAAAGAACATGATGGATTTGGAGCGAATTCCTAGTACTGACAGAATATGGGAGAAGGAGAAGGCATACACTAGGGTGTATTGTACTTAACACATTTTCTGTAGAGTCTGATTGTGGTTTAGCTCCATGCTTTCTTATAATGATATTTAAGTAACCACTACCACAATCATGAAAAATGCCATCATGAATTCAACAGAGAAATCAAGTTAGTGTGTAACCTAAGTTTGAGTACATGCACATAATCATTCATAAACAAATTTGCATATGTTGATACAAGATTACAGTACCATACACTGAAGGGAGGAACAGGAGCAGGGCTTAGTATTTGCCAAGTCATTCAATTACTCCTGTTTCTGACTCTGCTTTTCTGGAAAAATATGGTTTGCTCAAAGACAGCATGGACCATTCAGGGCAAGGGGGAGATGGGGCTTTAGAAGAGATGCACTTGTTTAAAGTAGGACATCATCCCCCTATAGGGCACAAATAGGGGGTATAAAGATTACCTCTTACCTAGAATGAGATGTCTTTTACCCTTTATACAACAGGTCTGTATGTTTCTGTTCTGGACAAGATTTTCCAAGAAGCCTATATGAGAAGAACAACCTAGGACTTCATTACAAGAAGCCTCTACTATAAACAGCTCATACTAGAGTGTAAACATTAAGGGCCTGATCTACAAACTTTTCTACTGGTCACAAACCCTAAGTTTTGCTAAATGTGAGGATTTGCGACTGGCAACAAGCATTTTATAATGTACTAAACAAAGTTAGCAATTCACAAAGGTTTTTCAGAATTGCTAAATTGGTTTAGAAATGGTTTGTGAAGTATTATTTGGAAGGGGCTTATTGTGGATGTCCCTTCCAAATAGAGATTCAGACCCTGATGTATCAATGGTTTGTGACAGTAAATCTGGTCACAAACCACTGACAAGTTATTGATTTGCAAAGGGTTAGGAGTTTTTCTTGGACAATTTTTCTACTTGGAAGTCATTGTGGAAGTAGGCAGTGCTCCAGATGACCACTGTTCTCATTGAAGTTTTTCAAAACAGAAACAAATATATATTTTTGAAAACTAGCCCTGATTACTTTACGGAACTAAGGCTGTCACTCGGATGGTAGTCTGTTGTCCCTTGCAGGCCACCATCTGTCTGCTATAGCCACCGATAGGAGGTAGCATATTGTGATCTGCCTAATTAATATTAATTAGGCAGGTTGTTTGCTTATTTTGCTTAGTGACTAGATTGGTTAGCAAAATCCTATTGCATTCACAATGCGTCAGTGCACAATTTTATGCCACTTTTTGAGAATGTATTCTTCGTACATCAAGCCCTAAATGCCTGATAATCCCAGTAGTAAATAGAGAGGACAACTACCTTCATAATGATTCCTGTTTGGTGTGATATGTCACTGTTCTACACCCCCTGTTCAAAAGGTGGTGTCATAAAATGGATTAAAATAACATACCAAAAACCACACACACTATGGATCAGTTTATACAAAGGTTTAACAGAAGGTTCAGGAAAAAGACTCAGAAGATGTTAAATTGTTGTTCAAGGCCAATGAGACGGGATTAATGAGGAAAGATACCACTTTGGAGAATATAGCTGATTCATTCAGTGAAGCTCGAGTTGAAACCTCAGACTCAAAACATCAGCTGTTGAAGTTTGTCCAGGGAGAACAATTAACATACCTCTTTATGAACATTGAGAATGTTGGCACAAAGGCAAGTTGGATGCAAGAACATGAGCCAAATAAATGAATCCCTGTCTTTCAGATAAATTTGCAAGTGACATAGCAGTGAGTAAATCCAGCGAGTACTGACATGAAGACGGCTCTAGTAGAAAGACTTGGGACCTTATTTAGAGTTTGTCCAACATATTGCACTTGGAATACGATGGATGGCATATCTCCTTCATTTGTGATGGAGTGACACATCCACCAAACTCTAAATAAGGCCCTTGATCCTTATCCTGAGGGTCATCCCAGAACAGAGTCCAGACAATACCACAAGAGGCCTTTGTAATAGGATTAAGGCTTTGTGACACTCATGGTTACCACATGTCATTCTGTTCAAGGATAAAATAATGGAAAAAAAAATTCTAGAACAATTATTGAAGTTTTTTACATACCTGGATTTAGAGTGGAGCCAACAAAATCCTAATGTGTCAACCATCAAGTTTGAAAACATAACTCTGGAGTACCAAAGAGCATCAAATGCTATAGAAGAATCATTAGTAGTTGGAGAAGAGAAATGATGTTGGTGGAGGACCTGCCCAGACTGCCTGAATTTGCAGAACGCAAAGGAGAGTGAAGAGAACCAACCCCACCACTTCACATGTCTACAATATTGTGAGTGTGGAGAATTGTGACAGTTTGGTAGGAATGGTGCGCACCAACAAGTGGAAGTACCCATGGATAAAAATGCGGAAACCAAAATACACATCATTGTTTGACTCAATACCCAGTTCCTCAACAATATGCTTATTGACAGGAGCCGTGCAAGGGGATCAGTAGATAAAGGTTGTTCCCAAACAGATAGGAAGCCTGGCTCAGCAGGCCTCAACCTTGTTCAGTGTATTTTAAAGTCTCAGTATAATGCAAACATAGAGATGGGAAAAGATATATCTTACTCAACTTTACAATACTTCCTCAAGTGACACTCAATGCCTTATTTGCTACACAAGTACTTGGTGGTCCCATAAGGTGGTTATTGATACTGAGTATCCTTTACATCCCTGACTCTCCGACACCTTAAAACCACGGGAGGGAATTATCTTGGACTATTGTGTCAGAATGCTTTTTTTATGCTGGATAGGTAAGTGAAATGAGTCAATAAAGATTAAAAAATATCAAACGTTAAATGAAATGATCAAACAGGAAACTGCACTATCTGGTTTCAGGTAGAGATCAACAATGTAGCTGTTCCCTGGAACTCCTTTACTCAAGGCACATACGGAGTATTATAAGCTCAAAAGACCATTCCAGCAGAAAGTTACCCTACAGGAGTGAAAACAACAACATTCATGCTTTACAGAAGAAGCCAGAAATTGCTAAAACGTTGACCAGAAAATATAAAACTCATGGAAACATTGTGAACATGGGCGCACTCAGTGGCTTTGTTAGAATGTGTTAGAACTCAAACATCAAGCATGTAGCGCAAGCTGGGGTACCATAAATATAAAGATTTATGCTAAAGATGTTTACCTCTAAGCGAATTGTAACAAACAAAACAGTGTCAATCACCCACTGACTGATGACTTAGTGGAATGATTTGACAAAAAAAAAAAACTTAAGCCAATTTTTTAAAGCAGTTGATAAAGAAAAAATAAACAGAGGTGGCCTCATTAAATCAAGATTTTTTTGCTTTCTGCAATCCTTTACAGTCTTGATCACATTCAAACTGAGCAATGGAAGACATTGCAGAGTTGTCTCAGGATGCAGTGAACAAATAATGGGAAAAGCTATCTCCAACACTGCAATTTATTTTCTCCTACAAACCCAAGAGAACCAATAGCGTCTGAGTCATTCAATTTTCTTCAGTAAATAAATCATGGTCAGACCATCTGCAACAACATTCAGTTTTGTCTGTACTTACCTCCATCTAACAGGACTTACATTAACCTTATCCAAATAATAATAATAAATAATAATCCATATTTGTAAAGTGCGAACATATCACTCCTTAAGGTTTCAAGGCGCGTTTGGGGCCGTCGGGCAGATTAAGTGAGCTATTGCCCAGAGTCACATGGTACTGAGCTGGGCTGCCAATGGTGATCAAGCTGCTCTGGCCGCTGCGCCACACCTGCATTCAATCCAAGCTACAAATAGGTTCAGATCAAACAAGAGATTGTAATCCTTTTTTGGATTGGTAAACTAATGAAACACAAAAGGTGAGGGTAGGAATGCTTGCAAGTTGTTTAACCACTGGCAATCACTTGGGGTAGCTTCCCAACTCATCGTTCTTTTGCTCACCATGCCACCTCTGTTTGGCCCCAGCCATATGTAAATCGGCCTTGACCCTGCTCTTCAGGGAGCAGTCCAGGTTCTCACCGAACCAGAACACAAGCAACTTAAGACCGGTTTCTCCCCAATAAGGGCTCATCAACGAGGTATAGCCTAGTGGCACTGTGAGCACAGGACCCATGTCTAGGAAAACCCTTGCCGCTTAGGACAGTACATGAAAAATACAAAAGGGGATGGAAGGAATGCTTGAAATTTGTCTAACCACTACCAATCGCTCGGGATAGCATCCCAAATCATCTTTCTTTTGCTCACAATGCCACCTCAGTTTGGACCCAGCCATATGCAAATCAGCCTTGACCCTGCTCCTTATAGGAACAAGAGGAGCATAATTTAGGGAATGTCATTAAGCTGAATAATTTAACGCAAAAATTGTTAAAATGCTACAGCTAGTAGGATTTGTGAGAGAATTTGTCTATAAAAAAAGATTTTCCTATAAAAATCCCTTGAAGAAACTTCTTTCTTTATTATGATGGGAAATCACACTCCAGGAGAAGCAGTGCCAACTTGAAAGGCACAAGGACACTTTTGAGTATCCGTGCGCTCTATAAGTGCTTAATAACATAACATAACAACTGCAAAGCGTAACCCACCATTTTCCAAACTGTGCGCCATATGTACAGAGGCTTTGTGCAGTTGCCAATTGTGTGATTCGCAAAATTGGGCTGTTTGAGACTGCAAAAAGGCCTTTGTGGTATGTAACAAATACAAATTGTGATACGGTAACATGTTATCGAATTGCAAATTGTGTGTGCGAGTACATACGGAATTGGTATTTGGAAGCAGAGTGCTTAGGGCGTCCCGTCCAAATATTTTTCGGAATGGGATTTAATAATGTTTTGTAACTAAAATCTGAACGCAAAACATTAATATATTACTGACTACATAAAGATAGTGGCAACCTATTCACAAAGAAGAAGGATTGCCCAAGGGACCCCTTTTCCTTTCTAAATGTTGACAAAAACACTTTTTAAGAGTTGGCAGTGTTCCCATGGACCAAAGTCTACTCTTAAAAAATATTAGTTAAACTTTTCATCTTTTTCTTTAAATGTATCCCGTTTTCCTTTAACCGCTTCGCCGCGATCGGAATTCCGCCCAGGTGCTGGACATTCCGATCGCGGGTGTGGTCGTGACGAGCTCAGCTCATCATGCGCACAGGCCGACCGCGCAGCATGACGAGCTGTGCTCGTCATGAGCATCGAAGGGGTTAAGGAAAATGGGAAGCATTAATCAGCAAAAGTATTGCATTTTTTAAAAGCAATCACAGACTGGTGGTCTGCTGACCCCAGCAGGCCACCATGCCTTTGATGGCTACGAATCATGGTGGGTCACAATGTGCGACCTATCTCATTTATTATTCGTGAGATAGCTCAGATTGCGACCCAATGCAATTCAGTATTTTGCAAGCCTATTAGCACACATATTGATCACAAGATATCACTCTGGTCGCAAAAGTACAGGTCAAATAATTGTAACCAGTATTTTGCAACCAGCTCTTAGTACATTGCATTGGACCATATTGAGTTATAAACATGGCATGTTAGAATTTTATATAATCTGATGGAAATTTCCTAATGTCTTAAAGAGCTGGAGAGTGTCCTTATCTCTTTATTGATTTTAACAATGTTGATATAGCATCATGTGTGCTTAGCTTTAATTTAACTAGTTAGTGTATGAATATAAACAAATTACCTTTATGAACAGACTACAGGTAACTTCATAACTTTATACTTTTACTCCTAAATACTTAGGTACCTTGTAAGCCATGTTTGCACTTTAGTAATTTTCAAAGAAAAAAGCCAGAAATCTCGAGCAATGAGAATCTGCTACTGAGTAAACATATGAATGTTGGCTCCAGCTCAGAATATCACTTGAGCACAGTTTGTTGAAAAGTGTGAAATTAAAAATGTCTCCACCTGTATGCATCCACTGAAGCAAATTCTCACACACACACCCCAAGCGTGTATATAGAGGTGAATGTATGTAAGCATATTTTTAGAGTTTTATTTAGGTGCACCATCCGCTGTGGGAATCAGGACCTGCCTTTCCTTCTAGCTATCTATCTATTTCTATCCTTTCTTAGTCTCTGCGATTTAGTTCCTCTTTTTCTGTCCTCCGTATTGCCTCTCTTTTCTCATATTTTACATTGATTGTTTCGCACAGTCTTGTACCTACTGAAGAAGACTAAGGGGTTGATTACGATGGCGGTGAACCCGCTACCGGCAGGCTGCCGGTGGTGGGTTCACCGCCATTGTAATGCCTTATTCCGCCCACCAGATCAGGCTGGCGGGCGGTGTGCCTGGCGGGTGGAAAGCCCTTCTGCCACGAGTCCGACAGAGGCAATCGTTACGATTGCCTGTCGGACCCACCCCGCATCCACAAAATGGTGGCGGTGCCTAGCAGGCACCGCCCGCAAGATTTGGATGCTGCATCCCCGCCAGCCTATCTATGGCGGTTCAACCGCGATTGAAAGGCTGGTGGGGATGTACTTTGGGGACCCGTTGCAGGCCCCCCTTGTGCAGGGGCATGTGGAATATGCTCTTGGGGGCTCCTATGGTGCCCTCCTACAGTTCCCTGCACCAGGTGGGAGGCACCGCATGGTGCCTGCCACGTAGTGCAGTGAATTGCACAACATGCATTTTTACCATTGCGGCGGGTGCTGCCGCCAGCAGCACCCGCCGCAATGGTAAACATGCACAATGTGACCGCCACAGTGGCGGTCACATTGTAATACCATGTGCAGGACCGCTGCCATATAGGCGGCCGGTCCCACCCCCGGGACGATAAGTCCCATCGTAATCACCCTCTAAGTCCCTTCAAGCCTCACCTCTGGTGATACATAAGACAATAAATATATACAAGACAGAGGCGGCTGGAAATTTTAGCAGAGAGGGGGCAGTGGGCTGCACACACCCACATAAACACTCACTCACACCCATGCATTCACACATTTGTACACACACCCATTCACAACACTCACTTACTCAAATACATACATACATTCATACTTACACGCATGCATGTGCCAAATATCAAAAAACAAAGCTTAACTTCACTGCAGCTCTCCGGGCGGGAAGCCTCAGAGGTCCCAGGAGGATTGGGACTGCTGCCTTCTCTCATTGGCTGAACTAAGGTCAGCCAATGAGAGAAGGCAGCAGTCCCTTACTCATCACAGAGTGGGATGGGGTCAGTGAGACTGCTGACCACACCCCACTCTGTGAAAGGCTATACTGATTGACGCTCTGCCCTGGGCTCTTCAGGGCTTAAAACTGATGTGCCAAGGTCCAAGACAATCAGTGACACTCTCCCTCATCACGAGGGGTCGGGTCTCAAGCCTCTTTTGCCAGGTTGAAGAGGTCCTGCCCACAGGGTTGTGAAATCATCAGCCTCGCAAAGTTCAGCTCAGTGTCTGTCAGGCTGACCTTTGTAAGGGAAAAAGGTGGGGGTGTGGCCCCTCAGCCCATATGGGTGAGCCACAGCTGATGCAAGATACCTTAGTAATAAAATTTGAGCATGGCATGAAATTGCTCCTTTGAGGTCTTAGATACATTAAACAGTACATGTTAACTTCAACAATCAATAAAGTTTGCTTATTTACTGAATGTAAGTTTTATCTGTTTGACTGATGCAATAAAACGTTGAGGGCCATATGTACGAACGTTTTTTGCGGGCGCATATGGATTTTAGCCCCGTTTGCGACCGCAGAAACGTGTGGCCCATGTACTAATCCTATTTTGCGAGTCGCAAATCAATTTGCGTCTCACAAAATAGGATTAGCGACTCGCTATTAGGAAGGGGCGTTCCAAGGGCGTCCCTTCCTAATAGCGACTCCTGAAGCTATGTATGACTGTTTTGCAACCGCAACTGTGGTCGCAAAACAGCCGCAGTTTACTACCCTTCACATAAGGGTGGTAAACCACTCGCAAGCGGGAAGGGGTCCCCAGGGGACCCCTTCCCCTTTGTGAGTGGCTCTCAAAAATTTTTAAGGGCAGGCAGTGGTCCCAGGGACCACTGTTTGCCCTTAAAAAATGAAACCGAAAAGTTTCATTTTTATTTTTTAAATGCATCCCGTTTTCCTTTAAGGAAAACAGGCTGCACTTAAAAAAAAACTGCTTTATTTAAAAGCAATCCCAGACATGGTGGTCTGCTGAACTCAGCAGGCCACCATCCCTGGGAGTGCCAGCCATTCCCAATGGGGTCGCAAATTGCGACAGCCTCATTAATATGCAGGAGGCATGCAATTTGCGGCCCCAGTGGGAATCACAAACAGTGTCTCAGACACTGTTGTGCATCCCAATTTGCGAGTCGAAAATTGCGAGTCACAAATGCGACGCAATTTGCGACTCGCAAATTGGTGGGTCGTACATCTGGCCCTGAATGCTATTTTTAGGTCTGATCTCTTGGCAGCTATCTGTTTCGATCATAATTTCCAAAGAAACCATAATAAAATACCTAAAAAGATACATACTATGACTTTCCAGTCAATCATCCATTGGTGCCTATCGCAGCATACAGTATGGAACAATATGTCATCCCACTGCATCCATTGGCTATCTTGCACTGTGAGTGACGAGGTTTTCCTGATCGCACTTTTTTTCTTTGCGCAGTTTTATAGAGCACGAACTCCACCAGAAGGTATCAGAGCGCTTTACATGAGCAGCAGTTGCTTTACAGACGGACACATTCATTTCTAGGCACGGGGAGATTAGGGGGCATATTATCAAGAAACGGCGTTAAAATTATCGCCGCTTTAGCGGCAGAAAACTGCTGCTAAAGCGGCGATAATGGGCTTGTTAATATGCCCTTGAGAATTCCAATAGAAGCCCATGTTCTGGTGTCAACATGGGCTTCTATTGGAATTCTCAAGGGCATATTATCAAACCTACTATCGCCGCTTTAGCGGCAGTTTTCTGCCGCTAAAGCGGCGATAATTTTAACGCCGTTCTTGATAATATGCCCCTTAGTGGTTTGCCCAGAATCACAGGCCGTCTGAGCATCCGCCAGACTCTGGTTCCCCAGCTTCAAAGTCGCGCTGTAGGCCTTAAACCACATCCTCTCCCACAAGCACAACCTCCTTAAAAGCAGTGGACCTAAGTGTTGTGGCTCGTGTGCATGGCATGCGGAGCCACTCTTTTTTAATATTTACATTTTTTGCCACGTTTTGCATATTGAATAGGCTTGCAAAATACATATATAAAAATCTGACATTGCATGCTTGCCTAGACTATAACGTTTGGCTTTAACAATGGTTGTTTCAAATATGGCTCGTTTAATATATTTGTAAAACATGTATCAAAAAAATAACTCAATTTTTACAGATAAATTCTTTTAAACCTTGATGTGACCGAAATTAAGATGAAAAATAACAATCACATACAGTCATTTTTCAAGTGTTGTTCACAGGGTTCCCTAAATAGCTTTCTTAGAGCTGATGAGAAATTACTGAGCTGTGGTGCTGTAATCCTCGAGCACGTAGATGAAAAGAAATGTTCGTGTCTTTTTTACTGAGTAAAGTGTGCTAATCTCAAGTATAACTAATCACTGACCTACAAAATAGAATGTTGGCCCAGAGTTGCTCTGTGCATGAAACCACAAGAATGTCGGTATTAGAAAGCCCGTCGTTTTGTTTGAACTGCTCCAAAACCAAACCTTCTTTCAGCTTCTGCTTTTGCACAATCTATAGGTTGATGCACGTCAACTAAACCTATTACAAACAATCAAAATAACAAACAAAGAAAGAAATGCGGTAAGGCCTGAAAATTTACTGCACGTGCACTTGGCCAGTCTCATGAGGAAACATCTTACACAGCATTTTCATTAATCAACTGAGTTTCTTGCATTTTGAAATGAATTTAAGTTTTATTTAATCTCTGTGACATTGCAGCACTGAATTCTTTGGAATTTCAAGACTTTAGTGCTCACTATAATTTCTGTTCCTATTTTAGCAGTTCGGAAAGTTATAGTTATATATTTTAAGAGGTTTCGAAGAGTGCTTTGCATTGCATTTTTATTACTTCGCGCTGTTTAAAACATAACAAAGTCGGTACAAAGAAGAAATTGAGGTTAATTATAATCTAATTACTATACAAGCCAATAGGCGATGGTTGCCCCAGTCGCAAGCCCAGGGCCGCTTTAGGGTGGTGCGACCCGTTCTGTCGCACCTTGCACTGTGTTTAGAAATAACTTATTGGTTTATTTTTTTAAATTTTTAAATTTTTTATTTTTTGTCCTCATTCACCTCAGACCGCAATAGCCTCTCCAAACGTCGGTACCCAACAGACCCTAGGAGCAGGTAAGGAAGAGCTTACCACCCTCCTTCCTGCGGGTAGACCTGCGTATTGGAAGGTATCACCCCAGTAATGGGAAAAGGTCACTCTCCAAATTTCATCCGATATACATCGGTAACTGTTTAGATGTACAAACATCTGTATAATCCGTGGTCTCATCTGCTGACTGTTTATCTCAATGTCTAATTCACTGAAATACAGCTATGTGCTTGGTAATTAAGACCTTTAGTGTCACTAAAAAGGTGAAAAAGAAATAACCCATTAGGATTATAGGAATCCCATCACACATCGGGGTGAGCCTTTATCATCATTTGGGTTCCTAAACAATCTTCCTTCTATCCTCTTGATCATTGAGGCATACTGGATAGATTGTCTCCTTTATTAGGTCTTCCAGAAAAAAAGAAAGACACAATAGAACATAGGAGAATAATCTCCAATAGAAAAAGTGCAGTGCAAAGAATAAAGTACGTGATTAAAATAGGATTTACCCACAGAAAAAGAACTTAATCTTCAGCCAGTATCTAAGGTAATCCTAATTAAAACCAGTGAAAGAGTGAGAGAATTATTTCAGCAGTTCAATCAAAATACTGCTTGCAAATGGTCGACATGTTTCAGCCAATTGGACATCCGGTCCACGGCTTTCGTCAGGACCTCACCATAAACGTATCTGCTACTGCATAATTCCAAAAGTGAAAAGTGAAATTTTTTTGAAAATTTTTAGTTTATACATACAACATGGTTGAATTTGATACAACCTCTGATCTTGTACTGGTCCTCTGAATCTACCAGATGTGTAGGACATCTGCAAAGCACAAAGGATAACAAAAATAGTGACAACATGGTTCACATAACACAGTCAGCTCTTAAATCGAAAACCTATTGTATAAATCTAATAAATAGATTTGCAAATATTCTCACCCGTAGAATACCAGGACTTAACCTCACCTCACCTCACCCGGAACCAACTTTAGTCTGAGAGACCCCGCTCTGCCAGGCGTAACAAGGAAAAAACGGAGGAAAGAAAGGAAGGGGAAAGGTTTTTGTTTAAAACATAATTAATATATCGACATGTGTTAATCACATGGATCTCATTTTACTCTCTACACTATATTTCTGAGAGAGTGTGTCTTCTAAATAAACAGATTGAGTAAACAAACCACTATCGATCCATGGCAAGCTCACGAAAAAAGCACCTTGATGAGGAACAGCCATCCTACACAATCACGCTTGTGACTGCGCTTCAAACTGTCATTTAAGATGGACTTTTTTTTAAATCGATGCTAACTAGCAGATGACAAATGTGAAAGTAATCACTATTCATAAGCCAACTGCCACATATTAACACCAAAAATGTTTACAGCTATACTTTTTGTGATTAAATCTGGGATTCATACCACGCCATCGCTAACCGGATAGCATTTCTGCTTATGTCTATGATAAAAATGATGAAAATGATAATAACAGACGTCGTGAAGCATAGCTAACACCAAGTGTTCTCTAACTTAACAACTTAATCTGGGCTAAAGAGCAAAACTGTTTAGATGTCCCATGATATCGAAACTGAGAGGGGCCCATCACAGTCTAGAGAGATTCAGAGAGGTATAACCATAGGGCAAAAACTTTTGGTCAGAGCTGGGAGAGAAGAAAGGGGGCCTGATTTTTTCGCCTAGCATCCAAATCCACCCATCTTAATAGAGGATCCCAAAGAGTTGTCTTCCTCTTTGATTTCATCCCCCTCATGTCCATCTTTGATGTTGATATAACAGATTCCAGCCTGTGTGAATGTTGGGGGGACCGGCTGTCCACCCACCTGCGACAAATTTCCCTTCTTGCTAGTAGTATTGCATAGAAGAGAAAGGCTCTCGCTGGGCCTGTAACTTGGCTAGAGATTCCAAAGATAATCATAGAGAGGCTTATCTTAACTTGAGCCCCCAGAATGGCAGATATAGTTGCACTGACCTTAGTCCAATATTCCCAAATTTCTGGACATTCCTGAAAAATGTGGATATCGGAAGCTCTCTCCAGTCCACACTTCTTGCATTTCACCGGAGGACCAGCTGATATTTTTGACAACTTTTGAGGAGGTAAGTAAGCCCTGTGGATAGAAAAAAAAGTGATTCCTCCTTAGCCAGGCAGGCTTAACCGTTAGGAACAATGTGTTCATTGATACTTGCCACAGATCTTCCCAGGCAACTCCCGGTATGCAAGCTCCCCATAGTTTTTCTGGAAGTCTGAACTCTCCATCTATTATTTCTTCGTTCTCCCAATACCACCTGGAGACTTCATTTTTCCCTGGCGGTTTTTCCACCAGGTGTTCTTCCAGTGAGTTGCCCCCACCTAATGGACCCTTCAACATCCTCTGGGCCCAACTTCTCAACTGGATATATTTGAATCTGGAGAGTTCTCCTTTCAGAGTGACCTGTAGTGATGACCATGAATAAATTTTGCCCTCTTGGGCGAGATCTCCCCAGACACTAAGCCCTGCATTCCTCATTGATTGTGCTAGCTTATCTTTCAAACAATCCGGTGTACCGGGGGAGTCCCATAGAGGAGCGAGGCTAGAATAGTAACTAAGTCCCGTCAACTTTCTGATACTGGCCCAAGTTCTAGCTGCTGCTTGTAACACTTTTAGTCTAACATGTTTGAAGAACTTGGGGTCCCCGTATTTAAACATAAAGCCGTCTTTGCCCAGTTTAGCCCCCTTCAGCACAGCTAAAAACATTGAGCCTATGCCAGATTCATCCGGAGATTTTAACAGCATTCTGGAGTGAGTTAACTGGAATGCCCAGGCGTAGTACTGTAGATCTGGAAGGGATAACCCCCCCTCCTCCCTTCTTCGTCCTAGTTTTTTCCAAGCGATTCTAATTCCCTTATTAGCCCTGATAAAGGAATTTATGGCCTGCTGGAGTTTATCCAAGAGGGACTTTTCGATATGAAGAGGGATAGTATTAAAGATTAAAGTGATTTTTGGTAAGATTATCATTGTAATCAAATTTACCCTCCCAAAAATCGACAAGGGGTGATGGGCCCAACCTTTCATTAGCCGCAGGCATTCATTTGTGACGTTAGACATGTTACCTCTGGCGATTTTATCCACCTCATGTACTATTTTCACCCCCAGATATCTCATCTCCTTTGAGGTTTGATATTGAGTTGCCTCTAAATTCCAGGTCATTACCTCCATTTTCCCTGCGTTGACTTCATACCCCGAGACCTTCCCAAACTCCTCTGCTTGATATAAAACAGCTGGGAGCGTGTCTACAATGTTTGATAAAAAGATGAGTATGTCGTCCGCGTATAGGGCCGTCTTCCTTTCCCACCCTTCATACCTAAAAAGTGGAATGTCCACCTCCGCTCTAAGTTTTTGAGCGAAGGGTTCTATATACAGGTCAAAGAGAAGGGGGGATAGAGGACAGCCCAGTCTGGTGCCTCTGGTAATTTTCAAGGGCTTCGTAAGATTGCCGCTAACCAGCAATTTTGCAGTAGGGTTTTGATAAATCAGCTGGATGGTTCTGCAGAAAGTCGCACCCACATTATATTTTTCCAGAACGGCCCCCAGATACGCCCAATTTACTCTATCAAATGCCTTTGTGGCATCCAGCGTCACCACAGCTAAAGGAAGTGAATAAGTTGAAGCCAAGGCTATTGCCCCAATGAGATCGTAAGTAAGTTTGTGCAACCTTCTGCCTTTAACAAAGCCCTTCTGATCAGGATGCAGGATGTCAGCGGCTACTCTGCCCAACCTGTCCGCTAATATTTTGGTGAAAAACGTATAATCTGTGTTGAGCAGGGAGATGGGTCTATATGATTCACATTTCGCTGGATTTTTCCCTGGCTTTAATATTAGGATAATCGTAGCTTCGCCCCAGGAGCCCGGGATTTTTATCCCTTTACTTAGAATCTCATTAAAGAGCAGAGACATGACTAGAGTTAGTACCTCGCTCAAGTTTTTGAATAACTCGTTTGGCAGCCCATCTGGGCCCACCGCCTTCCCTCCTTTACTTGAACATATAGCCCCCTTAATCTCTTCCTGTGATATTTCTTGCTCTAGAGTATGTTGTTGAGGCGCTGCCAGGGGTTTGATTGTGCTTGAAAAAAGCCATTCGTCAGCTTGCTGTTTATTTACCTTACTGTTTTCTGTATATAGTTTCTCGAAGTAGTTGTAAAATGAACCCTCTATTCCTGCCTCGGTGGTCAATTTAACCTTGCTTTCCTCATCCTCAATTTCTTTGATCTCATTTCGGACCTTGTCTGTTCTTGCTTTCCAGGCTAGTAATTTCCCTGCGCCTTCTCCGTACTCAAAATGAGCCAGCTTACTTGCTTCCCATCTCTTGGCTACCCTCGTTTGTAATATAGAATCTAGCTCTTCTTTTGATTCCCTAAGTTTTTCTCTATACTCGTGTCTCTTCACCTCTTCCTTGGTACGACCCAGATCTACCTCAATGGTTTTCATATTTGCCTCAATTTTTGCTATCTCCTCCCTATACCTTCTATTTCTTAGGCATAATCTGCCAGAAATGTTCCCCCTTAAAAGGCTTTCATCAAATATCCAATGTCCTTAATATTTTCCCTGAGGCTAAGGCTTACTAAGACATAGTCTATTCTAGACTTGTGGCCATATTTTCGATTATAGTATGAGACTCCCAAATGGTGACCCGATCTTTCTCTCCATATGTCGCTAAACCCTAACTGCTTCATCATTAATCGTAAGAATGCACACAAGTTAGATGTGGCTACTGCTCTACTGTTTTGAGATTTATCTAATTTTGTATCTAGTACCACGTTAAAATCCCCTGCTATTATTATTGGCTCTGGGTACTGTTTTTAAAGAGGTCGGGTCAGCACAATTCGGTCCATAGTATCCCAGTAAAGTGAAGAGGTTTCCAGAGAGTAATATTTTAACAATAGCCCATCTCCCACAGATATCGACCATTGAATCCATTATCTGTGCCTTTGCTTGTTTTTTAACTAAGATTGCCACCCCCTTATATTGGCGCTGTGATCAGTGCATATCATATGTTCCACCCGTTTTAATTTTTTAAGATATCATTGCATTCATTTTTTTTTCAAATGGGTCTCTTCTAATATGATTATTTGTGCTGTGGAGTCTTTGAGGTATTCAGGAGGTAAATTTTTTTCTCTAACGATTCACAAAAGCCCCTGATCTCTCCTTGATTACCCTCGGAAACTGCAAAGCCCTTTTTAATTTCCTCTGAAAGGATATGAAACATGGCTTCCAGGGGGACAGACGGGGACAGACGGGTTACTTGGAGTTAAACTGGGGTGACGATTTTTTCATTTGTTTCAGCGAAGGATCCCTCCTGGTTGTCGCGGGAATGGCAAGGGAAGCAGCCTCTTTATATTAGAACACGCTAAGTTCCCTCCTCTGAGTACTTCTGAGTACTTTGAAATAAGACCTTAGGGAGGGCGTGATTTTTATTTTCTCTACTTTATCCGGGTTTTTTCTCCCCCCTCCTCTCCTGCTACTATGGCCTTTCACTTCACACTGCAAGAAAGTGTGTGGGGTTACTCCTTCCTCATGAAATTGTGCGGATTTCTGTGAGAGAGGTGGGGAAAACCTCCCCCCTCGACTTTTTGCACCCTTCCTCCTCATTGAGCCCCTTTTTTTCCCTCCAACAGGGGGTTTTGGTGAGATTGGAAACACCCCTGCACTCTGTTTTGATTTATCTAACACCCCTAGTTGGTTTAAGAGAACTTCAGGGTGTGTTTCCCCAGTCTGGCCTTGTAAAGTCCCCTCCTTTGCCTCCTTTACCTCCGTTTTGATCCCCTGAGTGTGCTGAGTTTGGCGTGGACTTGCTGCTTCTGTGGCCGGGCAGTCTGAACTTGTGCTGCCACTGCCACTATTCCCCCGGAGGAGACCGCGCGCTATTGCTCTGCGGCTCCTCCTGAGCTCCAGTGCTGCCTCTTGCCAACGGGATCTGGCTCCCGAAACCGCAGAGACCGCCGAAGCTCCGCTGGATGCCGCGTACCTGCGACACATCCCTCGGAAGGTAGGTGAAGAGGGGGGGGGTGTAAGTCCGTGAATTGTCCGCTGTCTATGTGGTGTTCACCGCATTAGCGCGGGTGTTGGTGCGGGCTTCCTCCTCGGCATGCAGCGGCCGGCTCAAGTGGCGGCCGCCATGTTCTCCTCCCAACTTATTGGTTTATTGCTGCAGAGTTCCTTCTGTGTCAAGAAGTTTTCAGGCAACAAAAAAAATGTCAAGATAACTCTGCTGATTATTCTTCCTGCTGGAAAGAGATGGAATACTGTCTAGGGCCAGTTTTGACTCATCATAAAGTAGTGTAGATGGTTAATATACCTGCTGCAAAGAACGTATACTATGCAAATCACAGAACTGTATTTTATGTGGATAGCTCAGTGGGTTACTGCTTTTGTCACAGAGATCCTTTTGTTACTTGCAGTTCATAAGTTACAATTCTATTACAGCACAGTGACCCGTAGACAGTCATCAATGAGCTGCATGCAAATTGCATGGTATAGGTTAGAACATTATTCCCCCCCCGTCTTTCATTATCCTAATGTTGTTAAAAAGGGTTTGTTTGAGTAGAAATACAGCAACACTAAAAGATGATGGACATGGAATGCTGAACATTGACAAACATTCACCACATGTACAGAAATCTGGCCCTAAATCCATTGTTTTTTTGCTCACCCGGACATTCCAGTTTGGACCTAGCCATATGCAAATCAGTTTTGACCCTACTCCCCATGGGAACATTCCAGCCTGAACTTCCAGGCCAGGTCAGCCCTGGACCAGTTACAGGGTATCAGCCAGGCTAGCTTGAATCCAATGGCATAGTGAACATGGGACCCACGTCTGGGCATACACTTCCCACTTAGGGCAACTATATCAACACAAAAAGATGATGGACCGAATGCTGAACATTGTCAAACATTCACCCCCAGTACAGGGATCTGGGCCTAAATCCATAGTTTTTCTGCTCACCATGCCACCCCAGTTTGGACCCAGCCATATGCAAATCAATTGTGACCGTACTCCCCATGGGAACAGTCCAGACCGAACAACCAGGCCAGGTCCTCCCAGGACCGTAAACAAGCATACTGGTACGAATTTCAGGGTATCAACCCTAATCAGCCAGGTTAGCTTAAATCCAATGACATAGTGAGCACAAGACCAATGTCTGGGCATACCCTCCCCACTAAGGGCGACTATAGCAACACGCTATGCCATGCTATGGAGGTCAGTGTGTGTGTCTGTGTGTGTGTCAGTGTGTGTGTGTGTGTGTGTGTGTGTGTGGGTGCACGTGTGTGAGTCAGCAAAGTTGTGGAAAAATACGTCAACCTCACACTTTCTGCATTCCTTGAATCTCACAAACTGCTCCACCCCTCACAAACAGGCTTCCGCTCTGGCCAAGGCACAGAGACAGCCTTGTTAGCGGTGGTGGAAGAAGCAAGAAAGATCCTCGACTCCGGAGGTTCTTCCGCCATAATCCTCCTCGACCTAAGCGCAGCCTTCGACACGGTGAACCACCGTATCCTGGTTCATCGTCTCAAGAAGGTGGGAGTGGTAGGTACGGCCCTATCCTGGCTCCAATCCTTCCTGGAAGAAAGATACTTCCAGGTATTCGAAGGCGATATTCTATCTAAACCCTTCCCGCTGCAGTGTGGAGTCCCTCAGGGCTCGTCCCTGAGCCCCACTCTTTTTAATGTATATATGGCCCCTCTGGCGAATATTTCTCCCCCTTTGGAATCCATATAGTTACATATGCTGATGACACCCAGCTAGTAGTAGCACTTAACCAGGCCGAACACTCACCCACTGATCTCCACTCCTGTCTCGAGGAAGTTGCTAATTGGATGAGCCTTTCTCACCTAAAGCTCAATGGGGATAAAACCGAGCTTATGCTGCTTGGCAACCAGCTAAGTTTCAAATCTAGCACCATGTGGCCAGTCTGCATGGGCCCAGCACCAGTCCCAAAAACTGAGATAAAGAGCCTGGGAATCTGGCTAGATCAAGACCTCACCTTCAAAGACCAAGCTAGGAAGACTGCCGCTGCGTGCTATGGCCTACTCAGAATGACCCGGAAAATACTCCCCTTACTCCCCTGCCAAGCGAAAAAGCAGTTGATCCAAGCTTTAATTCTATCCAGGTTGGATTACAGCAACGCTCTTTACCTAGGGGCCCCCAACTCAGTAATCACAAAGCTGCAGATCATTCAAAACTCGGCAGCTAGATTGCTCACAGGCACAAACAATCGTTGCTCAGCAAAGCCCGCCCTACGCTCCCTCCACTGGCTCCCGGTACAGGAGAGAATTCATTTCAAATCTCTCTGTTTCGCCCATAGGTCCTTAGAAGGAAATGGGCCACCCATCATCAAAGCCTTGGTCCGCCCCTACAAGGCCACCAGAAGACTCCGCTCCGACGACCTCCACCTGGCAGAAGTGCCCAGAATTAAAAGGGCCAGAGCGGGTGGCCGACTCTTCTCTTACAACGCTGCCAAGCTTTGGAACTCCCTCCCCCTCCCCCTTCACATGGAATCTAACCACCTTGCATTTCGCAAACAGCTAAAGACATGGCTCTTTCCATAAGGATTCCCCTCCCCCTGGCTTCGCTGCAGCGCTGGGATGCCTCCGGGTAGCCATGCGCTATACAAAAGCCTTTTACATTACATTACATGTGTGCGTGTGTGTGTGTGTGTGTGTATGAAAGATTAGACACCCAATTTAGACATTCAGATATTGTGAGAATTAAGCAACCATTTTGCATGGAAAGGTTACCTAAATAGATAAGAAGTGAACTTGTCAATTTAACTGACACTGTGTTTCCCTGAAGGGATGTTGAAGCATGTAATCACTTATAATAAAGTATGACTCCGGCATCCTCAGGACAAGGAAACATGGAACATGCACCACATGTAATGGTCACGTAAAATATATGATTGAGATGTCTCGATCATATAGAGTATTGAACAGACATCATTAAGTTTCTCTTAAAATGCATAGGAATTGTCTCAGTTGTGTAGTCTATTTTATCAGTATCATGAGTCAGTTGTCAGAAGCTTTTGCCATAACAGTCAGTGCCCTATAAGGTGCATCTAGATAGTACCAGTTCATTTCAGGGGTGAATTAAAAGGGAGAGTGCCTCTACAATAACACACATTTTGTTATTCTGTTGTTAGAGAGATGCAAGAGCTGAGTCATAGATGTGCAACTATCTAGCCTACATTGCAAAGAACAGTGATCATCGGTAATGTTCTACTAAAATAAGTGAGAATGAAGTAATAAGACCAGGTAAAAATCATATGAATGTCAAACAGTAAGTGATTTACACGCATTTCAAACTCCTAGTCTTCCACCTGTTGAACAACAGGTTACTTCACAATGGTTAGCTATTGAAATCACACTGCAAGGATTATAATCGCTCAACCCAAATAATTGACCAGGAAATGAGGTTCATTCAGTGCCACCCGCAAGGCAAAAAAATGGTAGTATGCCCCCTTCAATTTAAAATGGTAATTTGTGCCCAATTATGTACTTCATGTGTGCCTTATTTTTTTGCTAAAATGTTTCAGTCTGTTGCTGCTTATTGAACAGTGAGGTGTGATTGATCGTTTATCTACTAAAAACGATTCTGTTGCGTCACAAGATCTTTCAGTTTTCGAAGCACTTGAATATGATAATCCACCTATTTCAGAGGGTTCTATCTAAGGCTGATGCATGACACATCATCAAATACATCTTAATAAGATAATTCTATTGAATTCAACTGGAAATTAATCTTGTTGTTTATTGTCATCTGGACTTCATTGTATCTGACCTGACGCATGTCTTTTTCCTTTAAACTGTTCACACCTTTCTCTTTTTCTACTTTTTCCAACTTTGCTTATAGGTATGCCCCATGTTTCCCCTGTTTACTGTCTACAACTGTCCTTCTACAGTAGAAATTATCCTTTTGCTTCTTTAAGCCTTAATTTTTCTCTAAATTATTTCGTTCTGCCACACCACATTCTCTTTCAGCTCTTCTTATACCTATGCATTCACCTTTCATACATCCTTGCCTTATTTCTTATTCCGACCTCACCCGACTCAATTTCTTAGTTAGGTTGCAGTAGCTACTGAAGACTACAATGACTCGTGACAAAATGTTATTT
This sequence comes from Calotriton arnoldi, assembly GCA_963921515.1. Classification (NCBI taxonomy): domain Eukaryota; kingdom Metazoa; phylum Chordata; class Amphibia; order Caudata; family Salamandridae; genus Calotriton; species Calotriton arnoldi. The sequence goes on from CAWUFW010007561.1 coordinate 819,911, forward strand.
TAAAAATCACTGATTTTCTACCTCATATTTTTAGCTTTTTCACTTTTAGTTTTAATCACAAATTTCATAATAGTTTTTCAGTTACAGAGCTGTTTTATCTTTTCTTCCTCAAATATCAAATATACATTCCATCCAGTCTGGCTTCTTTGGACTATTCATTTTTTTCTTAGTTTGTCTACTGGTCAATACAACCATTCATCAATTTGAACTTTTGAGAACTTTGATTAATCAGAGCTAGTTTCAATGACGCTAACTTTTGTCAGGAATACAGTGATCCACAAAAGCGAGACATAATCACTATACAAAAAGCGAATAGACAGTGGTGATACTTTTTTGTGTTTTTCAAAAATTAGGTGGTATAATTTTCAAACTGTCAATAGTAAAGAGGAAGTTGATAAATAATGAAATTAGGGTACTACTTGGTCCTCTTTCTTACAGAGACTTTCATCATTCATTCATTATTCTTACCCATTATTTTATTATATTGTGGTGTTTGTATTTTTTGGGTCAATATTTTTGACCTCACATACAAAGAATATAAAGTCTATGGGCCTTATTTATGAAGGCCTGAGTCACATTTATGCCGCCATTGCGTCACTTTTTGTGACGCTGCGGCGGCGTAAATAATGAGCCAAGTTGCGCCATATTTACAAGGTGACGCATCTAGGGAGATGCATAACTTCGTAAACCCCTGCGCTATATCATACCTGCGTCAGGTATAATGTATGCAGGGTGGGCGTTCTCCCGCAAGAAAGGGTCGTAAGAGTGGGGCAGTGAAATCTATAAGATTTCACTGCGCCACTTCAAGGACGCCACTGCGTCGAAACCTTACGCCTGCCTCATGGCAGACATGAGGGTGACACAGGGCCTTTCACATGGGGTTTGCCCCATGTGAAAGGACACATTGTTGGAGTTGCGTCTGTTTTCAGACACACCCCAGCAATGCGCCACTTTTGCGCCGACAGATACGTCAGTAATACTGACGTATCTGTCATTCCTTGCGACATGGTGCATCATACAGTAAATATGACGCATCCATCAAGTCGCAAGGAGGGCGCACTGAGAAGTGTCGCATCGCTGCGTGAAAGCAGCGATGCGACACCTCATAAATGAGGCCCTGTATTTGTGTAAATTTGCATACATTTATACAAAGAGGATGTTGACACAGCCAGAGAGAGTCACAGTCCTGGTTCCTAAACTAGGAACGTCTACTGATGTGCTTTGCTACTTTGAGCTTGTTGTTCTTTAGATGATAGAATGAAAGACCAATAGTAAGTGTTACGATCATACACATAAGTGATTTTAAACTACAATCTTCATAGGAATGAATAGACATAGGAAGATTCACTGGTTTAGGGCAAGTATCAACCGGATATGGCACACAGTAGAGGTTAACAAAAACATTCATTGTCTCCCTTAGCCCATCTGCTTTTTTTTCTTAATTAAACCACCTATATAGACAGAAATTGGATAAGGATGCTTCTTTTCGTTATAATCAAAGTATTAATTCTACTCTTCTTCAGAGACCGGAATATTTGAATTCTCGTGAGGCAGGACCCCACCCTCCGACCTATCCATCTCGGATCTGTAAATAAAAATAAAATAAATGGCACCAACGTTGCGTGCATGCGTAATGCTTTTTATGCATGTAATTTGTTTACACACGTTTTGATTGTAAATAGTAATCTTTCAATGTAACATGATAATAGGTTGCCTGCTTGCTACACATTTAGTTAAGGGCATTCTAATGAAAGTTAATTAGCAGAAAAATACAATAATTTTTTAATTGCCCTTGTCGAGGCTCTTTAGGCGTCATTTATTTGACTCTGGCATGCCTGATGTTCCCTGTGAAAAAGCCATTCTCATGAAACTGTGTTTACACAATCATGAAACTATGCATTAAGTTAATCTAATATCTAAACACGCTCCAGACCATGAGGGATTTTACCTATTAATCGGATGTTTTATAGAAATTGATTTATAGCATCAACTAGAGCCGCGTCCTTTAAATTGCCCATCACAATCATTCACATGTGCTCTCTTATAAACAACACTGAGCGCAAACAACACCAAGTATGTATCAAATGCAAAGCAGTGTTTTAGTTCACTTTGTACCCATTATAGTACATTCTGGCCACCGTTCATACAGCAAGTAGATGGTAAACTGAATCAGATGTCTTATCTTTGACAATCAAACTTGCTAACCATAGGCATTTGTGCACAGATAAACACAAAATAAAATGGTGGACAATTATTGACTGAAGTGCCGAATAAAAAATACTTAAATGTTTTATCCTTTTCTGTCTAATGATTCCACTAAAGATAGGGATGGTATTAAAACTGCAAAGCCCTGTTTGTACTTAAAAACCCTTCAGAATGAATAACTTCATTTGAAACCATGCCTAGAGTCAGAAAATGGGCGATTCAAATTGGAAATGCTGGTTACCACATCAAATGTCCATTGTTTTGCTGAAAAGACAACTATATTTGAATTCCTTCTTTCAAGGTTTCAAATATTTGTCATATTGACATACAGCTGAGATAAAGGGAAGTTCAGAAGAAACCTATAGCCATCAAGCAATAAGCAGGTGTAGACTGTTTACAAAATGGCTTCCATTTACTGGTGATACTATGTACTTGTTAGAAATGGGGGTCTCTAGTTGGCAGTGACTTGCACCCTGTCCAAGTAGGGACCCTTCCTTCTCGTCAGGGTAAGGGGATTACACACCTAAAATAACCCCTGCTCAACCCCTGGCTAGCTTGGCACGAGAACTCAGGCCTACCTCAGAGGCAATGTGTAAAGCATTTATACATAAACACACAGTAACACAGTCAAAACACTACAAATGGACACCACACCAGTTTAGAAAAATAACTAGTCTTTATCTAAGTAAAACAAGACCAAAATGACAAAAATCCAACATACACAAGCAAAGATATCACTTTTAAAAGGTTTAAATTAGTTCAGTCATAAAAAACTATGGATGCACCACTTTTATCACAAAGCACCTGGGATACGTCAAAATCAAAGGCGAAAACAGGAGCAGGGGAGGTGAAGCGTCGGAACAGTAAAGCGATGTGTTGGTTCATTACTCCCAGGGGAGGTGATGCATCGGTTCCTTACCGCCAGGGGAGATGATGCATCAATTCATTACTGCAGTGCAGGGGAGGTGATGCGTTGGTTCCTTTACTGTCTGGGGAGGTGATGCGTCGGTTCCTTACTGCGCGTTTTCCGGACATGCAGCCTCGGTTCCTTACTGCTGGGCAATGTCGATGAGGAACTTGGCGCACAAGTGTGATGCGTGGAAAATCCGGTCGCGCTGGGGTCGATGCGGTGGCAACGAAACAGGTGGTGCGTCAATTCTCCCAGTCACGAGCAGGTGATGCATCGAATCTTCAGCCTGCGTCGGAGTCAGAGTGGGTGTCTCGGACGTCGGAGACACGGTGCTCGGGACTCAGGCTGCGGCAATTTTGGAGTCACACGACAGGTGCTGCGCCGATTCTTCAGCCGCACCGTGGCTATGCGTTGGTTTTTCAACTGCACGGCAAGCTTGCAGCAGAAAAAACAGGCGTTGAAGACTGGTGCATGGATTTTCTTCTTTTCTTGCAGCAGAAGCCACCTCCAAGAGCCCAGAACTGGAATTGGTACCACTTGGCAGGTCAGAACTCCCAGCAGAGAAGCTCAGGGGCTGCAGATGAAGTCTTTGATGGGCCTGAGACTTCTTAATAGGAGGCAAGCACACACAAGCCCTTGGTGAACCTTGGTAAGCAGGATGATGAAAACAAAGCCCAGAACCTCCACTCTCCAAGACAGAAGCAGCAAGCAGTATGCCAGCACATCACAGCAACACGCAGAGTGGCTGTTCCCCTCCTACGGCTTCTCCAGCTCTTCTTCTTGGCAGAATCTCCACTTAATCCAGAAGTGTTCTGAAGTTATGGTGTCACAGCTCCAGTACTTATACCAGTTTCCATGGTGGCTGGCATCTACCAGGATGGGAGACGGGGGACGGGAGTGTGTGCGCAGGGGAAATATTATTTAAAAAAATAACAACTTACCTGACTCGATGCAACGTCCTCTCTCCGGACCTCTCTGTCACTGCATCCACATGCTGGAACTCCCTTGCCCAATCCTGGTGCTGCTCACGTGCACGTCTCAAGACAGCCAGCCAAAAAGACATGCGCACTTTAAACAGTGCACATCCAGCCCACCCTCCTCCCTGCTGAGTGACATGCTGCTGTCACTCAGCAACAGCCCTGTCCCCGTCCTGATGCTCGGCTTGGGACAGGGGACGAAAAATAAAATGTTAATTATTTACCGTTTTATTTTTCGTCTTTAGGGGGATTTTTAAGTGGGGCAATGCTCCTCCTCTCTAACGGAGGAGCCGCCCCTGCCACTTTCTGCCTTTGAAGTAGGCATACTTCAAAGGAAAGTCTCTGTAGTGCACAAGAACCTGCTGTTCCCTGACCTGGCTCCAGACACACTACAGGGGGGTACAGACAGGTTTGTGTGAGGACAAGCACAGCCCAATTCAGGTGTCAGTGACAACTCCTCCAACCACTCTAGCTCAGGAAGACCAATCAGCCTGGTGATGGGATATCAGGTAATGCAGGGCACACCTTAGCTCCCATTGCGTGACTGTCTAGAATGAATGCACAAACAGCCCAACTGTCAGCCTAAACCAGACATGGATTCTAAAGGCAAGCAGAGGCGCAGGATTGTAAGAAAAGAAATAGCCCACTTTCTAAAAGTGCCATTTTCAAACACACAATTTAAAAGCCACCTTTCCAGCAAGATGCGTTTTTAAATTCTGAGTTCAGGGAAACCAAACTCCAGATCTCTATCTCTTCCCAATTGAAAGTTACACTTGTAAGATGCTACAAGGCAGCTCCAATGATAACCTATGGGAGAGATAGTCCTGGCCATAGTGAAAAATTAAATTGGCAGTATTTCACTATCAGGAGAAGTAAAACACACCAGCACATGTCCTACCTTTCACATATACTGCACCCTGCCCATGGTGCTACCTTGGGCCTCCCTTAGGGGTGCCTTAAAGGTAGAAAAGGGAAGATTTGGGCCTGGCAAGTGGGTGCACTTGCCAGGTCGACATGGCAGTTTAAAACTTCACTCACAACACTGCAGTGGCAGGTCTGAGATATGGTTGCAGGGCTACTCATATGAGTGGCAAAATCAGTGCTGCAGGTCCACTAGTAGCATTTGACTTACAGGCCCTGGGCACACACAGTGCACTTTACTAGGGACTTACCAGTAAATCAAATATGCCAATCATGGATGACCAATAATAATCACAATTTACACAGGGAATACTTGTACTTTAGCACTGATCTGCAGCGGTAAAGTGCCCAGAGCACTAAAACCAGCAAAAACGAAATGCAGCACACAGTCTAAAACAGGAGGTCAGAAGCAAAAAGACAGGGGAAAAACACGCCAAAGATGCTAGGTCTAACAGTTCTGAATTTAGAAAATACATTTCCACCTTCAAATAAATGTATGTGGATGACAAACTATGCAAACATCTATGGAGATGTGTCTCCATTTGTTACATTCTTGGCCCCAGTTGAGGCCAGAGTCTAATGCCAATAGAAGTTGTTACCTGTTGGAATAAAGACCCAAATGTTGAGCCATGCAATTCATAGACCCTTTATGCTCCTAACATGCATTCCAAGTCCTTTGCCCCTTTCTGTTGAGGTCTTGTAACATTGTAATTCAATGCCCACCAATTACAATCTGATTAAATACTAGGGCCCTGATTCACAAAGGTAAACTGAGGAAAGTCGAACTTTACGACTTTCGGTATTCACAAAGGGCATTTACTACTTGTATATGTCCTTTGTGAATACAGAAAGTCAAACTTTACGACTTTTGCTATTCACAAAGGGCATTTACGAGTAGTAAATGCCCTTTGTGAACATTCAAAGTCGTAAAGTTCGACTTTTCTCTCAGTTTTTGTTTGTGAAGTGGGGCCTAGGACTTTTTTACACTATGCGAAAGGGATAAAAATCCAGTTGTCTTCTTGCTAGAATTTTAGTGAATAGAAAAGCTACAAATATGCATCGTTTTTTTTCACTTGGACTGGGTGTACCTTTTCATTGCATCACTCCTTCAAATATGAAACTGAAAGGGACATATCTACACCTATACCAACACACACGCCCACACACACACACATTTATGTTACACAGTGGCTGTTGTCACTTTGTAGTTATAGTTAGGTCACAGTTTCGATAGGAAGAGAGTTTTTTGTTTTGCTAATAACACATACATTATATACTCATGTTATGTTATGTATATTTTTAGAGTGCACTATCACCCAGGAGGGTATCCTGACACTGTGCATGTGTGAACCTAGCCTCACCTGGGTGGGCGAGAGGGGCTATTCAAAGAGCCAAGTCTTCAGCTTCTTGCACAACTCAAGAAGTGAGGAGGAGGCTTGGATGTGTAACAGCAGGTTGTTCAATGCTTTAGGGGTGATGTAGGATCAAGGCCTGATCTCTGGATCTGGTTTACGGTATTGGTGGGCTGTGTGCAGGAAGGAGTCTGGCTGAGCAGAGGTTTCTATATGGTTTAAGAAAGCAAATGTGGCTATAGAACGCCTTGAGACCCTTACAGGTGAATCCTGGTTGATTGATTGATTGATAGAGCTAGGCTGTGCCAGTATGGTGCAGAGACTTAAAGATATGAGTGAGGAGTTTGAACTTTGCACGCTTGTATATCAGGAACCAGTGGAGCTCCTTGAGATGTGGTCTGATGTGTATACTGCATGGGACGTTAAAGAGTGTTTCTGCCTGCTGAGTTCTGAATGGTTTGCAGTAATGTTGTAGAGGGTGTTCCAATAGATCAGCCTGCTGTGTTGAGGGTATGTGTGACAGTTGTGCAGGTGCTGCTCAAGGGCCATTTGAAGACTTTCCTCACCATCTTGAGGGAATGGAAGCAGGAAGCTTAAACGGCATTGGCCTGAGCGGTCATGCTGAGTTTCCTGTCAATGACAATACCGAGGTTCCTAGTATAGGTGCTAGGGGTGGTTATGGGTCCTAGTGCAGCCAGTCACCAGGTGGAGTCCCACAGTGAGTTGTTCTTTCCAAAGATCACAACTTGTTTCTTGTCAGTGTTGTGTTTGAGACAGTTAGTCTTCATCCTATCAGTGACTCCGGTCATGCAGGTGGTGAACTTTTTATGGGTGCTAGGAGTCTTGTCCAAGAGGGAGAGTATGAGTTACATGTCATCAGCGTAGGGGAGGATTTTTTTTTTTTAAAGATTTATAAAGCGCATTAAGCCTAAAGGCGTCAAAGTGCTGCCAACAGAAAAGAAGCTGTCAGCAGAAAAAGGAAATTACAGAAGAGAGAATAGCCAAGTTTTAAGTAGTTTACGGAAGGTCAAATGCGAGGTTAAACTGACAAGGTGGACCGGCAGTGTGTTCCACATTTTAGCTGCCGCTACTGAAAAGGTGCGACCGCCCCATACAGCCTTCCCAATCCTCGGAATGGTTACCTTCCTCAAAGAAGAGAATCTCAACTGTCTTTTAGGACAGTGCCAATGAAATACTGAACTGAGGGAAAGAGATCTCTGATGGTGCAGTGCCTGATGGACCATACAGAGTGCTTTTAAGGTCACCTGCTTTCTAACCGGTAGCCAGTGCAGAGACCGCAGGCACTCCCTTACTGAAAGGGGTTTGTGTATATTTAATACCAAGTGAGCTGTTGCATTTTGAATATACCTGCAGTTTGGTGAGAGAGTATTTATTGATATTCAGATATAGTGCATTGTAGTAGTCAAGGCGGGATGAAATTAAGGCAATATCTATTGTAAATCTATGCTCCACTGGAATGAGGGGAAAACTCTTTTTCAAGATTTTGATGATATAAAAACAGGTACTTATGGTCATGTTGACCTGAATATCAATAGAGAGAGTGTTATCAAAGATGACTCAGAGGTTTTTAGCAGAAACAACTGGAGTGGGTAAGGGGACACATGTCTCTGGCTACAACAGCTCTAACCACACCGAGTGCTGAGCCCCAAAAACCAGAGTCTCTGTCTTTTCCTCATTCAATTTCAGCCAGTTCTCCTTCATCTAGATCGCAATCTCCAACATACAGAGTTTACATTTCGCCACTGATAGCAAATCATCAGATATCGAAACAATAATCTGGGTGTCATCTGCATATGACAGGACCTGGAAACCAAATTACCACACCAGAGTTGCCAATGGAGCCACATAATGATTAAACAAAGTAGGGCTGAGTGAAGATCCCTGTGGTACCCCACAGGGGAGCCAAAAGGGTTCTGCCCTGAAATCACTGCAACTGACAGTCTGAGTTCTATTGGTGAAAAAGGAACTCAATAATGAAACATGGTATCCCTTACCCCCGACTGGTTTAGTCTTTGCACCAAGAGGGAGGGGGGCACTGTATCAAATGCTGCAGACAGATCCAACATAGCTAGGATTGCCATGCCACCCTGGTCAATCTGACAACAGATGTAATCTGCCTCAGCAACCAAGGCTGATTCAGTACTGTGACCACTAGGGAAACCATTCTGTGAGGGGTCCAGAAGGTTCTGCGTGGAAATGAATGCAGCCAAAATCTGATTCATGTACTTTTCAAAGATTTTAGCCAGTGCAGGCAGAAGTGAAATAGGACGTACATTTTTTAAGTCGTCTGGCTCCTCATTTGACTTTTTTTTTAAGGGAAATGACAATTGGCTTTTTCCAAGATTGGGGGAAGACTCCTGTAATGATTATCTGGTTATATGCTCTTTACAGAAAAGCAGTTATCAAATCTGGGGCAAGTTGTAAAACTCTGGGGGACCAGTGGGCCTCTGCAGAGCCTGAAGTCAAATGCATGAGTAATCCTTTAATTTGTGTACAACATATGGGGGAAAAGTTTGACAGAGTTGCGACAGGTTCCCTCACAGTGGAAGCCTATGCGTCCCATCCATAGGAAACCTATCCTCATTGACATTAAATTAGCAAATATGTTCAGAATGTTCTCTTTGAAATAGTCAGCAATATTGTTACAAAAGCTTTGCAAATTCTCTAAAGAATGCTGAACCGGGGAGTATAGAACTCTTTCACAACCTTAAAAAGTTCACTGGGGGTATTACTGGCAGAGCATATTTTACTAGTTTAATAAGATGATTTGGGTCCCAAAATGGCGCATTTATATATTAACATTAACTCTTTTTGTTTCATTTTGTCTTTTAATGTTGGGACACTCCTCCACCTACGTTCTTACCTTCGGCATTGGCGCATAAGATCTTTTAGCTCATCAGAGTACCATGGCGCAGATGCCTTTGTTCTTGTGCCCATCTTTTATTTGAGTGGGGCAACTTGTTCAATAGCAGCCAATTCCCATGCATTAAAATCCTCTAGTGTGGCGTCCTGTGTACTTTTCCACTAGTAATTCACCTAGGGCAGATTCTAAATCTGTGTTGGAAATTTTCCTCCAACTTCTATAGCATACACATGGTTGTATGACGGAACCACGCATGCTTTCCCACGCACGCCTCTACACTGCTGCCACTACAGTGAATGCATCTTTACCATGTGTTCCGTTTGCATGCTACTCGTTACAACAACTTGCCTAAGGGAAGTGCTGGACTTAGGAATAGTACAATTTACTATTCCAACTCCAGTCTGTGTAACAGTAGGGAAGGTGTTGGACTTAAAATGCAACAGTAGTCCAACAACGCGTTCCCTGAAGCAAGTCATTGTAATGACATAAGCGCTAAAGGAACGCAGGGTAATGATGCGTTCATTGTAGTGCCCTCGTTGTAAAGGCACTGGGTGGTTTAGACTGTGTGGTAAATGGGGTTTCCTGATATACACTTGCCTTGTGTCCTCACATCTGCAATTTAAGAATAAAAGTAGCTGCTAGGTGGTCCGGCCATCTAAGTGAGAGGGTATCACCCATCTTCAAGCCCGACTGATTAGCAAAAATTCCATCAAGGGTTTGGCCAGCAGTTTGGTGGGAGAACTAACCGATTGGGAGAACACAAAATTGTTCATCAGTTCTAAAAATGTGCAAACATGTTTACATCCCTTATCTTCCAAATGGAAGTTAAAGTCACCCAAAATGGTAAAATTAGGGCTTGCAAATAGGGGCGTCAAGTACTTGATTCCAAGTCTCCATATACTGAGTGCACGAGCCAGGTGGGCGGTACTCAAGAAGTCCAGAAAGGAGAAGCTTTTTATTACCTTTAAGTCTAAACTGTGCTATCTCGCACTCTGCAAATAAATCAGAACTAATGGGCTGCAAGGAGCAATTAAAAGAGTTTCTTGAAACTATCGCCAGTCCACCACCTCTGCGAGAGGCACGATCAAGTCTGGAAATCGAATATCCTGGAAGGGTGGCTGCTACTAAATCTGTCCCGGAGTCTTCCTTCGCCCAGGATTCAATCACAAATAGGCAATCTATGTCAAGGGTTACAATCAATTGATATAACTCAGTGATGTGTGTGACAGTGGACTGTGCATTTAACAAGGCACATAGCAGCTTTTCCCGACCCTTATGTTTTCCCTGCCTATTATAATTAGTCATCCCAGAATCCAAAGCACGGATGGGTGCAGAAGGGCTTGCCTTTGGAGTGCCTTTGGTGAGCCAGTGGCACGTCCGCTCATCAACCCGCTTTTTATGTGCGATCGAGCACATGGAGTCAGCTCTAGACCGCTGACCTCCTCCTCTCCACAGCACAATGAATATGGCCGTCAGAAGGGGAGAAAGATTCCCCTGCCACCAAAGAGACGACCAAGAGGGCTCTAACAGTCTCTGCCAAACAGCACCTGAGTAAAGTGCAACAATGCTCAGTATGTTTACATAACAGCAGAATGGTGTATCCCATTTACATATCCCCCAGCAGATTATGCAGCATGATAAAAGAAAGATTACAGGAGTACTAAAAACAAAGTATTAAAACTAGTTAATAAAACAGGCATAAAACTGTAATAATTCAAAGGCCCCTCAAAAATAAAATTGGCAATAAGATCACACCAGGATAAGCAATCTTAACAGGAGAACACGGAGAGCAAGATGAACACTCTATGATAGTGGGAGCTTCTTACCAAAGTGATTCGCTGCGTATCGGCCCTCTTTTTATGTGCGATAGAGCACATGGAGTCAGTGATAGACCGCTGACCTACTCTTCTCCACAGCACAATGAATATGGCCATCTGGAGGGGAGAAAGATCTCCATGCCACCAAAGAAGCGGCCAAGAAGAGGATGTTGATGTCGTGGGTGCAGATGATGCTAGCCAGAGGGATTATGTACACATTGAAGAGGGTTGGGCTGAGTGAAGATCCTTGGGGTACTTCACATATGAGGTTGCATGCAACTGAAGAGTAGGGAGCCAGGCTAACTGCTTCTGTCCTGCCAGTCAGGCATGAGCAAATCCAGCAAAGAGCAGGTCCTTGGATTCCAATCTTGTGTAGGCATCAGATTAAGATGGGGTCAAAAACCAGGTCGAAAGCTGAGGAGAGGCCCAGGAGGATGAAAGCGGCCATGTCTCCTCTGTCCAGGATCATGCGAATGTCATCTGTGGTGGCGATGAGGGTTGTTTCTGTGCTGTGGTTGGGCCTGAAGATGGAGTGAGTATCCAAACCAATTGAACAATCTTCCATGTACATGCCATCTGCTGTTACAGCGGTATCTTCGAGGAGCTGCGCCCCGTACGTGCCACTCGACTGAAGCGAGTGCTACCCTAAGCAAATCCTTTTGGATTGCTCTTGGAAGATTGTTCAATTGGTTTGGATACTCACCAAGTACTTAAATAACTTACCACTCCGGAGTCCGTGACCTGGAAGCTTTTTTACAACTCTAGCCATTCGCCTGGTTCAAGTCAACTGCTTGACCAGTCAAAAGTGTAAATTATAACTCTACCTTCATCATCCTGAAGATGGTCTGACGGACTTGTATGCCACAAAGACCGAAACGTCGACAAGTTCATCTATTTCCCTTGTGATTTATTTTGTCAGGAATTGTTTTCTGTCTTCAGACTCATTTTCTGCCCTGATATAAGTTTGGAATAGATGTTTACACTAATGATTTGAAGGTTACAATGTGTGTATATGATTTATCTGCCTCTGTCATTGTGTTTTGATTATCAGTCTGTGTACCCTTTTCTTTGTTTGTTCACATTGAATGAGCCTAAACTGAGAAATTCACACCCGTGTTTTGCAATTGTTCATTATATATTAATTATTATCAAAATAAGTAAATTGTTGTATAGATTTTTCATGTGTTAGCCACAACTTTGGGCTTGATAATTGAGTAACTTGTACAAATAGTGCAACTTAGTCTTTCAAACAAAATCCCTTGTAGGCACTGTTATCTATCAATACGTATATGGTTGCAGGCCTTTTACTACCTACTTTGTATTCTTAAATGATCTAGGGGTTTAGAAAGTAATTTAAGGAGCAGTGGTTTGGGTGATGTCATCAGCGATAAAAATAGGTGTTGAAATAAAGCATAAAACAAACATTTAAAAATCCCACTGAAATTCACCAATAATAGTTTAGCTGAGCTAAATATTACTTGCTCCCCTTCCATGCACTGCTCATAACCTCACATATTATATCACTCATGACATATTAAATGACATTATTGCTGACATCTCAAATGGTATCATTGATGACATCACTGATAACACAATAGTCATTTACATAGTCAAATTCATATCTACCCAGCCGGACATCGGACATTGTTTGTCACGGTTCTTCACGGTTTTATCTGTCTCTCTCCTCGACTGCTTTGACTGCTTTGTTCCCCCTGGAGTACGTTCCCCCTTCAGATCTACCTGACTCTGTCTACTTTCCTCTCCCCTGTTTACCTTTCCCCCACTACCTTCCATTCCCCATCTGACGTGTGTCTTGGTTATGCTACGCGCTAATTATCTTATATTATTGTGTAAGCGCACGATTTTTTTTCTTTCTCCTAAGCATATACTGGTAACTGCAACTGTAACTGATGTAACTATGTAACAATGTTCTGAAACAATGTCCTATCTCATGTAAAGCGCTCTGATACCTCCGGGTCTAGCCAGCGCTATTTAAAATTTTTAAAATAAATAAATACACATGCGGATTCATAGCTTGGTAATAGAATAAATATACATTTCATAGAAGGGTCAGTCCAGTACTTAATTTGAGCCGGTGGTTTCCGGTACTTTTCATGAGCACCAGTTAAGGACACATTCATTTACAGGGAGATTAAGAGATTTGCCCAGATCACAGTATGTTCACCTGACACCGAGACTCAAAACTGGTTCTCCTGCTCTGAAGTCGGCAGCTCTGTCTATTACGGCGCATCCTCTCCCCACTTTCACGGTTAGCAGTGGGTTTTGTTTTAGGTGGCGCTAACAGGAGAAATGAGCTGATGCAAGCTGACTCCTGACGAGAGCCCCTGCACTTATTTATTTTTTACAAAATAAGCACTGGGTCTGTCCATTGGTTCCATTCACCCTTCCCAGTCTGCCTGCGTCTATAAAAATGCATTGAATACATTTAGTGGCGTAGCTAGGCCTTAGGCCTCCCGTGGCGGCCACTGCGTCTGCCGCCCCACGGCAGCCTAATCGAAGAGCGGCGGGTGCTGGTGCTTCAAACGGCCGCAGATAAGAGCAGGGGGAGAATGGCCAGCCGCTGCCCTCAAAACTTGGGCCGCCTAGGGCGGTCCGCCCCCCACCCCCCACCCCAGCTACGCCACTGAATTCATTGCAGGATGACTGTGCAAAATGTGAGAGTGTGAAACATACCTGTGAAATACTATAAATAAATTAAGTGGCCTATTGCCACCTTTTATAGTCAGACAAAGTGTATGGAAACTCGGGGACGTTTTGCAATGAGGCAACTTTGATCAATATTGGTGCATCTCCTTTTCACTTCTATTCTGGCTTTTTATTCCTTTGTGAGGGCTAGGCTGTCACAAATACGTGCTGGGAGATGCCTTCGGTCTGCATTTAAGAGCGAGGGGGCACTTTCCCGAGATCCCTCCTTTTCTCCACAGCAAGGCCATGGAAACAGGGGCTATTATCTTAAGCAACTAAAAATATGTGGCTTTTCTTTTAGAATCCCCAAAATGAAGCTGCATGTAAGTGCTTCATGGATTTGTGCCACACAGATCTCGCGACCAGTCACAGAGTGATAGCTGTGCTTGATGTATTTACGGCAGAGTGGCATCTAGCATAAAGGTGGATTGTTGTTCTATGTCCCTCTTAAAAGAAGTAAGTTGAATAATAAAACTATGCACTTTGAAATTATTCATCTTTGTGGTATGGGACGTTTCATTCAGAATCAGAAAGGCCATTTGCTCGCTTGGGAATGGGCAACTCACCCATTGCACTCCTGGAGCATATTTGTATTATTTGAGAAAACTTGACTTGGATTCGGCATCACGCTTTCCACTTTAGTTCATATGTATTTTAATCTATTAGACAGTAGCTTACAGTGTTTGATGGGCCTTGATGGAGGTTCATTTATAACCTACTAGGTGACCCCCTCTAACTTCTGAAAATAAAAACCACTTGCGTTTTGCAGAGATCAAAAGCGAAGGACAGTTACGCTTCACTGATGATATCCAGGACCCTCACCTCCCTACCCCTCGGCAGGAAATGGTAGCATCTGCACATCCACATGTTCCTCGAGCAAACGTTCCAAAATATCATTAGCATATTCGTCAACATGTGCTAACGTGATCATTGCCCTCAGAGAGCATTGTGATTTACTAATAGCCCAAAAGGTCAACTGGAAATCAGACTGGAAGTTTCAATATCAGAGACCATCACACACGGTGTAATGTGGCCCATACGAAGGGTCTTCCGGCAGGATTATTTGTTGCTTTAAATGCTGAAGGGAAATCATGAAAATGTTCAATTAGATCTGTACATTAAGATGTCTAAATATATCCTATAGTGTTGTTTTTTTCTGGTTTTGTATATTGTCTTACTTGTGTAGGTTTAAACTATCGATAAACAAATAACAGTTTAAATGAAAACTGATTGTACAGCTAAATGAAGGCCAAAAAAATAAAATAAAAAATGAAAGCCTTATGTCTACCACAATGCTATGGGGCCTTACTTAGGGCACACATCTATATATCTATGTATCTCTCTCTCTCTCTCTCTCTCATATATATATATATATATATATATATATATATATATATATATATATATATTCACTGAAAAAAACCATAAGGTTTTAGGGACAGTTATAGTTAGTTGGACATTGCACTCGTACAAAACCAGTGAAATTCCCCTGTTATAGTTAGTTCAGGTAACTATAACTCGCGCCCCCGCAATGCACTGCTGATGACGTCACATATTACATCACTCATGACATGGTCAGTGACATCACTGATGACATCACTGATGACATCTCAAATGACATCACTGATGACATCACTGATGACATCATCCAGTGACTGTGTGTTTCTGTAAAGTTTAAATATGTTTAATATATATAGGGAAAGGCGTATTGAAGAATGAGTGGGTGTATAAGTGTCTGAATGGATGATTTAGTACGTGAGTGACTGACTCTACAAGTGAGTGATTAAATGTATCTTACTGAATGCATGGGTTAGTGACTAAACTGTGTGAATGTCTGTATCCGTCTGTCTGTTGGTTTGTAAGCGGCTGCATGGCTTTCTGAATAGCTACATGAGTGTCTACATGGGTTATTGATTGATTGTCTGAGTATCTGTATGGGTGCCTGAGTGTTTGTGTGGGTGGGGTGTGTGTGACTCTGTACATAGATGTGTGAGTGGGTGATTCACTGGGTGCATGGTTTCAAGAGTGCGTCTGTGATGGACTGTATGGGTGGGTGAGTGTGTGTATGGGTGTGTTAGTGATTGAATGTATATCTCAGTGGTACATGTGTGAGTAACTACATATGTGAAAGGCAGTATATATGTGTGTTGGAGTATATAAATGGCTATAAGTGAGAGTGTGTGATTGCGAGAGTGGCTATATGGATGAGTGTGTGCTTGCATCAGTGATTGCATAGGAGCGTAAGAATGTGCTAGTATTTTTATGAGTAAGTGAGCTGGTGTGTATAACTGTATAGGTGAGTAAATTGGAGTGTGATTAATTATTTGCATGACTGACTAGGTGTGTGAGTACCTCTATGGATGAGTTGCGTTGTGTGAGTGTTTATATAGGTGTATGAGTGCATATGATAGTCCTGTACTGAGTGACTGTAAGTATGAGTGACTGTACGGGTGAGTGAGTAGATGTGTGTGTGTAGACCTAAGAATCAGTGAGTGGGTATGTACTTATTGGTATTGGAGTGTGTATGGTTTTGAGAATGGCAGTCTGTAATTTAGAGTGGGTGTATCAAAACTTATATTAGGGTGTGAGAAGATGCATTAAATTCTCACATGGATGATGTCATCAGTGATGTCATCAGTGATGTCATTTGAGATGTCATCAGTGATGTCATCAGTGATGTCACTGACCATGTCATGAGTGATGTAATATGTGACGTCATCAGCAGTGCATTGCGGGAGCGCGAGTTATAGTTACCTGAACTAACTATAACGGGGAATTTCACGGGTTTTGTACGAGTGCAATGTCCAACTAACTATAACTGTCCCTAAAACCTTATGGTTTTTTCTGTGAATTTCTAAGGTTTTTTAAATGCTAATTTCTAACTATAACGTGCCTGAAACCTATGGTTTTTTCAGTGAATTTCAAAGGTTTTTTAAATGCTAATTTCTAACTATAACGTGTCTGAAACCTATGGTTTTTTCAGTGAATTTCAAAGGTTTTTTAAATGCTAATTCCTAACTATAACATGTCTGAAACCTACGTTTTTTTCAGTGAATTTCAAAGGTTTTGTAAATGACAATTTTTAAATGTATTAATTGTTATATTTATTTTTTTCATACTGATTTACTACATTTTTAGAAACAATTTTTTTTTACATATTTTATTTTTTAAATTACATTGTAATTACATTATACATTACAAAAAATACTTTCTCAGAATGAATTACTTTAGTTTAAATACTTTGCACATAGGCAATAGACTTTTAAGTACAGTAGTTATAGTTGTTGCAATGGGCAACACATTTTCAAACAATGCAACATTCAGCTCAATGTGAATTTCTAGTTAAATGCAATTAGTTACTTTATGGATTACTTTTCTAACCACAGGACTGGATCCTAGATTCAGTCCTGGGACATCTCCTGTAAACAGTTGAGTAAAAGCGTTTTGGTTACAGTAGTGATTTTTAAGGAATATTATTGTATTTTAAAAGTTGACACTTTGAAACTTTTTCTCATAGAATCACCAATGTTATCCTATGGAAGGAAATTCACTTAGCAGGTAAAAACTGTTATCGTTACTTTTTCTTACTCAGTGTTGGATCCTGGATCCAGCACTGGTGCATCTCCTGTAAACAGTTGAAAGAATGCGTTTAAGTCATACAGGCGATTTTTAAGGAATATTTGTAGTTTGTGAAAATCGACACTTTGAAACTTTTCTGCTGAAAACCAGACAATGGATTCCTATGGAAGAAAATATAAATTACTGGTAAGTACGGTTAAAATTACTTTTTCAGGGTCAGTGCTGGGCTAAAAGATGCAGCACTGAGGTCTCTCCTGATAACAGGTGAGTAAATCGGAATTCGTATTTTGGCTGATTTTAGAGGAATATTTTAAAGTTCCAAAACTCCACACTTAGAAGAATTTCCAAGTGAAACCAGTCAATGTTAGCCTATGGAAGGAAATTCAAGTTACTGTTAAGTACGGTAAAAATTACTTTTCAGGACCAGTACTGGGCTGAAAGATACAGCACTGAGGTCTCTCCTGATAACAGGTGAGTAAATCGGAATTCGTATTTCGTCTGATTTTAGAGGAATATTTGTATGTTTCAAAAATCAACACTTAGAAACTTTTTCAGCAATAAGCAGGCAATGATATCCTATGGAAGGAAATTCAAGTTACTGGTAAGTACGGTTAAAATTACTTTTCAGGATTAGTACTGGGCTGAAAGATGCAGCACTGAGGTCTCTCCTGATAACAGGTGAGTAAATCAGAATTCGTAGTTCGGCAGATTTTAGAGGAATATTTGCACAATGGTGAAGGGAGGGGGCGGGGCCTGAGGTGACATCTGTGCAAACGCGCCCCGTGGCGCGTTTTAAGTTGGGGGATTAAGTCCCCTTGAATCATGAGGGTCCCTAGGGGCCAACTAGCCCACCAGGAACCTCCAGTATGCGCTGGGGGCTGCGTTGCAGAGACGTGTAGAGAGGCCACACCCCTTTTTACACCTCTCTGCAACGCAGCTCTGTGGCGCTTTCTGGATGTACCTGTTGGGCTAGTTGGCCCCCAGGGACCCTCAGGATTGAAGGGGATTTAATTCCCCATCTTAAAACGCGCCACGGGGACTGTTTGCACACATGTCACTCAGGCTCGCCCCCTCCCTCACCACTGTGCAAACGCGCCCGTGGCTCGTTTTAAGTCGGGGATTAACTCCCTTGAATCCTGAGGGTCCCTGGGGTGCAACTAGCCCACCAGCTACCTCCATTAAGCGCCACAGAGCTGCGTTGCAGAGAGGTGTAAAAAGGGCGTGGCCTCTGTACACCTCTCTGCAAGGCAGCCCCTGGCGCATACTGGAGGTTCCTGGTGGGCTAGTTGGCCCCCAAGGACCCTCAGTATTCAAGGGGAATTACTTCCCCTTCTTAAAACGCGCCAGGGGCGCGTTTGCAGAGTACTGCAGGGAGGGGGCGGGGCCTCCAGCACGATGCCGTTTTTTTTTGTTTTTTTTAATGGGAGGGGGGCTGCATGGCCCCCCTTCCCTCGGCCACTTTTGGCCCCGGGACCCCATCCCCTGGGGCCTGAGCATTTTTTTTTGTTTTATTTAAAAAACAAAAAACGGGAAGGGGGCCGCGTGGCCCCCCTTCCCTGGGCCTCTATTGGCCCCGGGGACACCATCCCCCGGGGCATGCCCTCTTTTTTAAATAAAAAATATGGAGGGGGCTGCGTGGCCCCCTCCTCAGGCCATTTAAGGCCCCGGGGACCCCATCCCCCGGGGCCGGCCTTGCCCTTATTTTTTTTATTTATTTATTTATTTTTTATTTGGGGAGGGGGGCTGCGTGGCCCCCCTCCCGGGCCACTTATGGTCCCGGGGACCCCATCCCCGGGACCGGGCCTCTGGTTGGGGACTGTGGGGGGTCCCCAATCCCCCACAGTCCCGCCGGCTCCCCGCGTCCTATGGGAGCCGGCATTGCTTTCCACATGGGCAGCAGCTAAGATGCTGCTCCCCATGTGGAAAGCAATTGGTTTGCATTTTGAAAGAGAGAGCAGGTTTCCTGCTCTCTCTTCAAAATGCAAACCAAGTTTGCTATGACAGGACGGGAGCCGCGAGGCTCCCGTCCTGTCATAGCAAACAGCAGTGTCCCGGGGGTAGGCACCCCGGGACACTGCAGGAGCCGGCCCTGGGGGTTGGCGGTCCCCAGGGCCATCAAGGGCTCCAGGAGGGGGCCGCGCGGCTCCCCTCCCTACATTTTGAAAGCCCCGGGGAGGTGGTGGTCCTCGGGGCTTGGGGTCCAAAACGGACCCCCATTTTCAATTTTTCTTAGTGCCCCGGGGAGGTGGTGGTCCCCGGGGCATGTGGGGGCTGGAGCCCCCACACAGGTTTAAAAAAATAATAAAAAAAGCCCCGGGGAGGTGGCGGTCCCAGGGGCTGCGGGAGGGCTCAGAGCCCTCCCGCACCATTTATGATAAAGCCCCGGGGGTGGTGGTCCCCGGGGCTTGGGGGGCCCTTAGAGGCCCCCCATACATAAAACAAACCCCCCCCAGCATGCCCCCGTTACTTGGCCCACCCGGGGGCAAATTAACATCGAAGCGCAGGAGACCGCGCTTCGATTTTTTTTTTTATCGGCAGGATCCGCGCACCCTGAGCGCATCCTGCCGATTTTTTTTATTTTTAAAAAATGCTTTTTTTTGCCCAGGGGGTCCTTGTGGGACCCCCTGAGCAGACCTAGGGGGTCAGGGTGTTTCTACCCTGCCCCCTTTGTGCGTTTTGCGCACTTTTTTTACTGCTTTCTTGTTCCTCGGTTCTACCGAGGAACAAGATGGCTGCCAACACTTCCTGGTTTGGAGTGTTGACAGCCAATTAGCAGGATCGGGAGGGTGCGCGGATCCTCCGTGCCCATAGATATATATGTACTTTTACTTTTGATTTTCTCAGCAACTACTGAACGGATTTACACCATTTAACAAAAAGGGTTCTTTCTGAACCAAGAACTACCTCTTTGCCAAATTTGGTGTAATTCCGTTCAGCAGTTCGGGCTGTAGCCGTGTCTAAAGTTTCCTATGGAAAAATGAATGGGGAAAACGCGTTTTGGGACCCCCCTTTTTTCTCGGCCACCGCTTAACGAATCACCCCGAGACTTTCAGGGTAGGAGCGGACCGGAGCGCCCCACAAAGTTTGAAAATTTCGCGAAGATACGTCAACCAGCAAGAGAGTTATTTCAAATAGAATGTCGCGGATTTCCTATGGAAAATAGGTCCTAACTATAACTATCTACTGGCGACCGCCAGTAGATAATATATATATATATATATATATAATATCTATATATTATATTTAGTATCTATATAATATATATATATATGTGTGTATATATATATATATATGATTTGTAAGCAAGGCGGTCCGCTGCCGAAACGCGTGAAGGCTTTCGTTTGTGAAAATAAATCACAGTGCCAGATCTCCACGGTGTCAGCGCCTGTCATTTGGATTATATGAACAGGATTGGTCGTATATATATATATATATATATATATATATATATATATATATATATATATATCCACACAAGTCCAATGCCAAAGAATATAAGAAAACACTGGAGCCGCGGCCACTATTCCAAACGTGTTTAATGCAACACTAGGTCCCGACGCGTTTCGGAGTTGCGTCACTCCTTTCTCACGGGCAAAGCTTAGTGCATCATTAGTTTCTTTTAAAGAAGCAAGTGCTCTTATTTGTGCCATAAACATAAAAGACATACTGGTTTTCGTCATTTAAGTCAATAAAGTTGTAAATGTTATTGTACATGATATTAGGGAAATGCAGGTAAATGATAGCATTGCTACATCCATATCCTTAAAGATATATAAAAGTGAAGTATATATAACATGTATAAGGATATCCCACAACAGGATTAAAACGGCATTCCTACATGCGCGCGCTTACACATCCATATAATACCCTGTGGTACGCTGCAATGAATCGAGCAGTGTCATTACAATCTGGTGCTGAAATCTGCATTGCTGCATATACGCGCTATCACATTAGCATGGTAACCTGAAAACACTGCAATGAATCAAGCAATGTCATTCCAATCTGGCAAAATTTGACTGAAATAGTTGATAATTCAGCTCAAAGCTGCCACAATACATAAGAATAAATGTACATCAGTGTAAACATTAGTACAGCCCCAGTGGGCAAACAATCACCGAGAAAAAACCATGCTATGTATCTATTCATTCGATACTCGTAACCTGATGGTGATGTGCCGAAAAATCTTGCTCATGTGAGCATTTAATCCCAAACATTGTTCAATTTCCAAAGAGACAAATAAAACACTCTTGGACCACTTCAGTGTCAGATATTAGAGCACTTCTGCGTTCCCAGTCGCCGTCTGCAAAAAACCAGACAAAGATGACGCTGTTAAAATCCTGTGAAAAATGTGCACAAAGAATAAATTATAACTAAACAAAAAACCTTAAAAGACATCGACGGAGAACATGAAACATTATGTACAAGTAAGAACATATTAAAGATGAATGGACATTTCTTCGTCAAGGTTCAAACCTGTGGGAACTAAAGTGTTATATTTGACAATCATTTTTGATTCCAACCTTCTCAATTCGACAGTTCTATTACCTCCTCTTGTTCTAGGTGGTACACAATCTAAGATGCAGAATCTAAGGAGGTTGGCATTTTGATTATGACTAACATTAAAATGGCGGGCGACAGGATATTGTTTATCATTTTTCTTAATCGCCCGTAGATGCTCAAGTACCCTCTTTTTACCTTTATCGATTGTACTCCCTATGTAATATCTATCACATGGGCATTTTAACGCATACACCACAAATTCGGTGTTGCAGTTCAGGTATTTGTTGATATAATACGGGGGTTTATCTTTACTTAGTTTAACAGATTTACAGCTAGTACTGAACTTACACGCCTTGCACTGATTACAGGTGAAGAACCCTCTAATGTCCAGGCATTTTTTAGCTTGATTTACTAGACTTCTACTCAGTGTGTCACGTAATGATCTAGGTTTTCTAAATGTGAGAGAGGGGTATTCTCCAACACATTCCCTCAGATCGTCATCAGTTTTAAGGACCTCCCACATTTTTATGAGACTTCTCTTGATCTCCCATGATTGATTGTTAAACTTGGTGATGAACCTAATAGGTTCTTTCACCGACGTGCTCTCTTTCACTTTGGGAGTCAATAGATCTTCCCTTTTAAGTTTTTCAACTTTTGCAACAGCTTGCTTTATAGTATTTTTACTGTACCCACGCGCCAGGAATCTCTGGGTCATTGTTTGTTTTTCAATTTGATAACCCTCTTCGGTACTGCAATTCCTTTTGGCCCTTAACAATTCACCAAAAGGAATGCTCTGAATTAGGTTTTTGGGGTGACAACTGTTGGCGTGAAGCAAACTGTTGCCCGCCGTGGTTTTTCTAAACAATCTGGTGGTAATCTTACTGTCCTTAATCTCTAATTTTAGATCTAAGAATTGTATACTCTTGCTATTAGTTTCACTGGTGAAGTGCAAGTTTAAACTGTTGTTGTTGAGGACATCAACAAACTCCCGCACCTGGTTTTCAGTACCCCTCCAGATGCAAAAGATATCGTCGATGTACCTCACCCAGAGGACGACATGGTCAACAAATTGTCTGATGTTACTGACAACCTGCTTCTCCCACCAGCCCAGGTACAATCCTGCAAAACTGGGGGCGAAGCAGGTTCCCATCGCCGTCCCCTGGGTTTGTCTGTACATCTTATTATCAAACAGGAAGAAATTGTTGCTCAGGCATAGCTGGATCATCTCTAGTATCATTTCCGTGTGGAAAAGAAAAGATAGAGATCTACTTTTCTAGAAAAACCTGCAGGCTTCAATACCAAGATCTTGAGGGATGCAAGTGTATAGGCTGCTGACATCCATACTCATTAATAGATAGTTTTGCGCCCAGGTGATTTTGTCAATAATTCTCAGAAAATCACCCGTGTCTTTAACAAATGACGGTAGTGCTTGGACCAATGGCTGTAAAAAGTGGTCCACGTATTTGGATATGTTCTCAAGTGCACTATCTCTTGACGACACAATGGGTCTACCTGGTGGATTAGTGGCGTCTTTATGAATTTTGGGGAGAAGGTACAATACTGGGATTTTGGGGTCTTTACAAACTAAAAATGAAAATTCATCTTGATTTAGAAGCCCACTGTCCCTCCACTCAGCCAACTTATTTAAGACATGTTTGTTAGCTATATCATATTCAGCTTTGGAAGAAATGCAATACCTGTCTTTCTCCGATAGTTGTTTTTTGCCCTCGTTGAGATACATGTACAGTGGCCAAATTACGACATTACCCCCCTTATCTGACTTTTTGATAACAATGTCGCTATTAGCCTCCAACTCTTTTAATGCAATTCGATGCCTCTTTTTCAGATTCTGCACCATGTTAGTTTTACGAGAATCTAATTTCTGTAATTCTCTAATCATGCCTTTTTCAAAACAACTGATTGCCTCGTTGTTGATCTGTGGGATAAAAACTGATTTAGGCTTAAAACCGGTTTCCCCCCCATTTCTAAATCAATATCGGTATTCAGAAGATTTAAAAAAGGATCATTATTGACATTATCCTCATGGGCCAACTCATGAACTGTTTGTAAAATATGTACATCATCAATGGTGAGAACCAAAGGATTAGTCTGTACTTGGCTCTGTATCTTAGGTTTATTCATAGAAAAACATTTTTTCAATTTCAGTTTCCTAATGAAACTGAACAGATCAATACGAGTTTCTGTTTATATAGCGAGAGAGCGATCAGTAAGTTGTGCTGAATAACTCGCCAGTGCATGGCGAAGGTGGAGGTTTTTGTTTAATTGGGTATGCAAGAGTTTAAATTGCGTCTGAAATTACATCATGTGAGACATACTCCAGACATCCTCCAGGGTCAGGATCCTTATTCTGTCCCATTTTCTGCAGCTTTCTAACCAGGCAGTCTGATGTAGCCAATGGCTGCCCCATAGGGGAGTTTGCTGTTTTAGTCTTAAGTTTTGTGCCACCCCGTGAATTTGTTGGCAGCTCGCCAAATCAGGGGGACAGCCTTTGTAATCTCTATGTTGTGAGATGGGATGTGTCAGCCATATAACATATCCATTCAATTATCGATCCCTCATAGAGCCAATTCCAGTCATTATGCCGGGTCACTCCATTCTCCATTCAACCAGTCGTTAATGACCAGGAGTTGGGAGGCCCAGTAGTATAGTTTAACGTCTGCGGCCCTCACCTCCCCATCGTAAACCGACAGTAGACATTGATCATGGCCAATGCGTGGGGGGAATCCCATCCATAGGAAGGAGCAGACTGCATCTGCACGAGCCCTGTACCTCTACAGTGTCTAGACCAATTCTTAGACATTGTAAGTGCAGTAATGCCATTAAGAGTATATGGTGCTGGGAGTTTGTTATTACGAACTCCACAGCACCATAACGGCTTTACTGAAAACTGGGAAGTTTGCTATCAAACTTCTCAGCACGTTAAATCCACACTGATGCCAGTGTGGGATTTAATGAAAAATGCACTCAGAGGGCATCTTAGAGATGCCCCCTGAAAAACGACCAGCCTCTGTTGGGTTCCCTGACTGGTACACACCAGCCTGACACCACAAGACATGTTCCTGGACCCCTGGGGTGGGATCCTTCGCTTCCTGAGCCCAGAAACAAAGCCTTTCCTGGGAGAAGGTTGTCACACCTCCCTCAGGCCAGGAAGAGCCATCTGTGGCAGGGGAGCTTCAAATGCCTTGCCGCCTTTGTAAAGTGACCCCCAGCCTCTCCTGCCATCAGGAGCAGGCCCCCTTCCTGTCTTCCCTCCTTTTCGGCGGGAAAACAAGTGGGAAAAATTAGCCAGGCCAGAAGGTGTGCCCACCTCTGCCAACCCCACCCCTCAGGTGGGGGAGATGAGGTGAAGCCCACTCTTCAGAGCCTACCATCTTGCAGATGGCAGGCACTCCCCAATAAGGATTAGGAATCGTGCCCACTTCCCCACGTGGGGTGAGCACACCTAACGTGGGTAGTCACCCTAAGGTCAGTAGCCCATTGGCTACTGACCTTGAGAACCCAAAAACGCCCCCTAAATATAGTATTTAGGGGGCAGCCCTGAACCAGGAAGACAGATTCCCGCAACCTAAGAAGAAGAAGGACGGAATAAGATGCCCAGCAGAGGAGACTGCAGAGAACAACTGACTTGGCTCCTGCCCTACTGGCCCGACTGCAGTTTCCAGAGATCCTGCACCAAAAGTCGCCTTGTCCTGCAGTCAGCGACCTCCAGAACCCCTGGGAGGACTGACTGCCTTCAACAAAGACTGGATCTCATGTGAACAGCAGCTCTGTTCAAAATAATCTCCCAAGCAAGACTCAGAGCCTACTGGCGACAAAGAAACCCGACGCCTGGAACATCCACTGCACCCGTCGCCTACGGCCCAAGTTCAAGTGGCCCACCGGTCCCAGCGAGGTCCCCCAGTGCTCCAGAGTCTGATTCCGCCATGGGTTGACCCCTTCAGGACTCCCTGACGTCGCCTGCAGCCTCTGCACGGAGATCCCCCCAACCGCGAGTGGCCCGGTACTGTGAAATCCGACCTCAAAAGACACCCCTGCATCCAGCTGCCCTGTGCCCTGGAGAGGAGAACCTGAGGTGCACCTATGTCCCCGAGCCCTCCAACTTACCTGCCCAGCTGTTTGTTCCTCCCGGAAGTCTTCCTGGACCGAGCCTGCAGCCAAAATCCAAAACCGGCAACTCCCATTGAAAACAGCAGGGCAACCGTCACCAAAACAGCACCCTGCACCCAGCCGCCGCTGCAGGTGTACTTTGGGTGCTAACTCGGATCCCCCTTTGCCCTGAGCCTAACACCAGGAGATTTGCTCCCACAACCTTGTGGCCTGCTCGTGAGCAGCCACCAACCGGAGACCCCCTATCCCCCATTGGATAACATTGGGCTTCAGCACTCTGCACCCGGCCACCCTAGTGCCGCTGAGGTTGCTTTGAGAGTGCATCCTTGACCCTGGGGACCCCTGAGTCTAACCCCAGAAAACCAACTCCCACAACAAAGTACTTACCTGTTAACCGATAATTCTATTTCCTCCCATAGGATAACGTTGACTGTTTTCTTGTGAAAAGGTTTCTAAATGTGGAGTTGGAAAATCTATAAAAACCTATACAACTGTGTTCTAATAACAAAACTGCATTTACTTTCCTGTTTTCAGGAAATGTCCCAGTGTAGTATCCAGGTATATTGCATTGTGTAAGAAAAGTATTCTGCAAACCAATACTACTAAAGTAATTACAAAGTATATATACAGTATTTCAAAGTATTGCATTACGAGTGATTTATCTGTAACCAAAACCAAGTATATACAACTGCATTAAACTGTACTGTTTACCGCAAAGTATAAATCCACTTACCTGTACCAGGCCTGGCTTTGTTCTAGAAAATAAATATAACTTAAATATTTTTATACAAAACAAATTGGTTAGAGTTCAGTCTTTGAGTGTGTGAAACCATTTCTTGCCTGAGTGTGTACTATAAATGCTTAGCACTACCCTCTGATAAGGCCTTACTGCTCACCCACACTACAACAAATAGAGAGTAAGGTACTGTCTACTTTAACCTCTGTCTACCTTTGGGGATCCACTGGACTCTGCACACACTATACCTCACTTTGGTATAGTATATACAGAGCCAACTTCCTACAGTGTGGCATAGCATTGAAGACTCCCGCAAGAATCCTGATCCTAGGCAGTAACCCCATTCAGAGGATAGGACTTTCACCTCCTTCACAGTACTTCCCTACTTCAGAGGACATGAACCTTTCATCCTCCGCACAGGGGACATATTTACTTTTCTTTCAAATAACCTCAGGAAACAAAGAAAGAGATTTCCTTGTGCTCTGAGGTTCTTATTTTTTGCATTGTGAGACGATCAGCTTGCACAGCGAGCTGATGTCACACAATGAAAGTGAAGGCAATCACTGCCATTAAGCAGTGACTGCTTTCAGTTTTCAGGTCATATCTAAGCCCCGTTATCACCAATCATTGCATGGGAGCACCATTTGAAAGGGGACAATGTCTTCTTTAAAATTATACCTCTCCCGAGTATATCCCTGCTTGGGGATCGCCTCAGAAGAATGATCGTCCAGTGGAGATCAAACCGCTGGACACCAGTGAGGGGTAGAGCAGTCTCTCAGGCTTGAGCAAGTGCTTCACCCCCCAAAAATGATTTAGCATTTCTGTCCCTCTGTAGAGGGCAGTCTGCCACCCCACGGAGTGGAAATCCAACTAAACCCAGGGAATATTTTTACATTTAAAACAATTGAGTGGCATGCCCTGCCATCATGTTTGGTGTTTGAGGTATTTAAGCAGAAAGATGAGATCTTCAGTACAAATAACCTTCTCTTGACCAATGATTCAAAATCATTTTGAGCTGTACGCCAAAAATGCCAATTAACATTCTCACTTAACCGGCAATGTAAGGTCCCCAATAGGAGAACTATGGTTTACTGATGTGTGCACAGGTAACATAAGGCAATCGGAGTAAAATAATTTGCATATTTCAGGTGCTTTGTCCTTGTTTGTTTCGCCAGTAGCTAGAAATGTTGTTTTCTTGCTTCTGTTTCATGTTGCCCTCTATCAATAATCCTACTGTTTCCCTATTGCTACACTTTCCTTTTGTTTTCTAAGACTGGAGTGGAATCAAAAAGGAGGCTCAGTCTTGGCTTGAAAATGTCCATCCAAACAAAGAGCATAAGCATAGATTGGACTCAGACAAGTTCTCTATTGTTAACCTTGATATAGAAACAAAACCTGTCTTTTAAACAAATAAATAACAGAGTACATTTAAGGTTGCCAGACAAGAGGCATTTTTGTTTTATGGCTAGTTCTCTTATTATTCCAACACTTCATCTTTGCTAAATTTCATAACCATTCCACTGTGCAATCAATCTGTGCAATTTTCTGAATACCTACCATCTCACTTCTTTTTTTATTTGTTGAAATGCGTCTTTCATTTGTCCATTGTTCTCTTGTTGAGTATATTTTTTTACGTTCATTTTCCTATCCTGCTTGCTGTCAATAAGAAAGGAATACTCTCTTATATTTCTCTAGTTTCTCTACAGTTGTGATTAGGTTGTCATATTGGAGAGATGAGTGAGGTTGTGATGATAATTACTGATCCAGCGGAAGCGGTGTTAATTTTATAATCATTCACATTAACCCTCCTAAATCATAGATAGGATTCTTACTATAATCAAAAGTTTTGGGCCCATGAAAACTTAATAACCACTTACAAACATCAGGTCCTCCGATTGATCTTTGGTAGAGCTAATACGAACTCGATAATAAGAGACGGTGCTATTTCCTTCATGAGGACCTATAATGAAGAAAAAGCCTAATTAACAACCATAGTCACAATATGCAATATGTCAATAATTCATCAATAAGGACAAACACTGTATACTCATCAAGTCACTTTTATCTAACATTTCAAAGAATATGAATGGTCAATACACAAAGTACATAAGAATCATTATTTCTGTTGTTATATCAAAATTACAAGTAAATTCACAATAAGAAACACAGTTCATGACAAATACATCAACATTTCAATAACAGTGAGATCGAGATGAGAGACAAAAGAATAAATCATTGCAAATCAATATGCAATTCAGAATTTCATGCAAACCTAGATCAGAGAAATACTAATGCACAGCGCGCACAAAAGTTCAGAAATAGCTAACCCTTTGGCCGAAAAGGTATAGCTTGAGCAACATCACCAGCCGATGAAGTGCAAAATAGTCAGGATAGTCTTGCTCAG
The DNA here is from genome assembly GCA_963921515.1 of Calotriton arnoldi. NCBI lineage: Eukaryota > Metazoa > Chordata > Amphibia > Caudata > Salamandridae > Calotriton > Calotriton arnoldi. The sequence goes on from CAWUFW010007561.1 coordinate 849,030, forward strand.
GATTTGCAAGGATAATAGCCAGCCAGAGTAGCATAAAGGGTACAGCAACAAGGCTCTTGTCTCATAGAAACAGATACTGCCAAGCTCTTTCCTCATGGTAATAATTATACCCCAAAATGTTAAAGGTCAACCCCCTAAATTTGCAATTTCAAAAATTCACTCGATTTCATTGGTCAGGTTTATGAGGTGACAGTAAGGTGATCATCTCTCCAGGCTAGATCATCCAAAACTCAATAAACCAGTTTATTGTTGAATTCAGATGTCGTCATCCCTCCTCAGAAGCAGGAAAAAGAAATTATATTCTTCTCCATGTCCTTGCGCTCACTTACACATCAGCTTGCAACATAGTCAACACAATTATTCATAGAAAGAAATACTCCAACCGTAGGATGAGGAAATCCTAGTGATATTCTTACATTTGTGCACAACTAAACAAATAAATCAGCTTTTTTAGATTTAATGAAGGACAAAGTACATTCCTTTGAGGCCTACGTTAGAAAAGAAAATACTTTAGCAGGTTTTAAGGCCTTCATAGAGAAACCAGGAAAACCGTTGATTTTATAATATATGTTCAATTAATAATATCTTCAAAGGATTCATTATTCTAACTAAGCTCATAAGTGGAATCTAATTCTTCAAAATACAAGCTATTAATAATCATTGCTTTTCTCTTGTTAAGAGGAAAAAATAAACATTTCACAAAACATTTTCTGTGAGCGTTTCTATTATTACTGTTTCATATTTTCTATGTGTAAGTTACTAATGCATATTATCCAGTCTTTCTCTCACACTACGTGTGTTTACTTAAGAACCCATATTTTCATTACTTCTCCACAGTAAATCATTGCAGTTTCTTCTGTTTTACAAAACGTGATTGTCCTTTTTCTTTTACACATTTTTCACATCATACTTTCGAATATTCCCTTGTACATAATGTTAATAACTTTTTTTCACATCATTAGTCATTTCTTTTTGTTAATAACACAGTTATGAGTAGATTTGATCAAGCAAGATTATTTCGCAAAAATCATGCTTCATCATTACTAACTTCTATGTTGGAGTAATGGAGGCCACCACATTTGCTCTAACCAGCTATACAGCATGTTTATACACACAAACACACACATTCATATAGATAAGATTCCCTCACCATCTTCATAAATACATAAACACACACATTCATATAGATAAGATTCTGTCACCATCTTCATCACAGGGCTCTTTCATAAAGCAACCCTTTACTGTTGAAGGCTAAGTGGTGTATAAAATGAGTGCCAAACACAGGTGCCCTAAAACAACTAATGCTCTGAAAGAGGAAATCAGTCAGTATGATAAAACACAAATAGGACTTTGCACTGTGATGTTGGGCAGTGTTGATTGTTGTCCATGAGGAATTCCTGCATTCACCAGGAAAAAGGGGAAAATATCAACTATTTCCAAGGTTTATGATAGGGATGAGTTCCAAAATTCTGCCTCAAACTGGTAATTATCCTCAAGCATTATTTCCAATTTATCTGACATCCATGGCATACATATTCTACTGAGTCAAAAAAAAATCATCTCATCATCTTGTTTTTCAATCTTTTTTTTCTCAGAAGTTGTGGAAGTGACATTTACAATACAATCAATTTGAATGCATTTATAACATCTATAAATAAAACAAAACTGTGTATTTTTCCAATTTATAATTGTAGTTCAAGTCAGAATTCCTGTACTTTAAGGAACCACTCTAAAAACTATTCATGATTCAAGTTACGAGTTTAGAATGAAGGAATTGGGGAAAGGAAGTTCTATTTATAACATTACACATAGAACAACATGTTTATAAAGCTGCGTCATAAAACACTTTAAGCTCTTCACATATTACAGGGAATTTACTTACTATGCACAATGTCTTTATATTAACACTCGGTCAACTTTAAGAGCATATTCCATATGTACGCTATGAAAACTACTATATTACTGTTTAGACCTACAATAGTAATATTGTTTATTGATTGATTAATTAAATCAACCCAATGTGCATAATTACAAATATTATAAACCACATAAAAAGCCTTGTTGTCGATAGGGGCAGAATCAACATGGAGACCATAAGCAGTGAGATGGAAGGAATTACAGTCCAATCCAAAATGTAAAGTGCTAGTGCGTGAAGTGTGAGCAGCACCTAAAATCATGTTCTTCCCAATTTTGGTGTTTACTAACAAGCTACGATACTTGAAGTTGCACTCGTTCAGTCAATGATGTACAAGCATGATTTGAACTGACAATAAAAGACCATATTAGCTTGTGAGGAGCTGACGAGTAGACTCCATCAGTGCGAACGATTTCCAGTATAAGTCAAAGGGGCCTGTGGTGAAGAACAAGGTAATCTGGGCCAAAACGTAAAGTGCTAATACCTTCAAAAAACCTGCTGGGCAGCTTTCCCCATTCTTGCCCCAGATGTATTAAGCCCATAGGCACCCCCTAAGCCCATCATGAAAAAAGAATCTTCACATTGTACATGGATATAAAAAGAAAGATGTTTAAACCAACCAATCAAGTCCCTCTAAGCACAAGATAGTGACAAATTTACCAAACCAAGCGAAGTGCTGGTGAATATTTAGTGGACATCAACTGGGCCCCCTGGCACCAGGCAACTCCCAGTAAGAGGCCTTCCCCTCATCCGGCTGCACAATGTCATTGCTCTTACAGCTGTTTGGATACATGAGTAAGGAACCTCACTGCCTTGCAGGACAATTGGACTGAAATCCCATTTAAAAGCGCAGTCACTACCTGGTGGCATGCCCTAACTTGAAGAACTCTTAAGGTTGAATGTAGAATTTTTCGCCTTTGGATTAAAAGGGACGGGCACACGCAAAGCAGATGCAGCAAGCTTTCCTGTTTGTATATGCATAAACGACAATCATTGTTGTATCAGGACTGCTTCCAGGTTGGGGCCAAGGGCCAGACGTATGACCCTACCAATTTGTGACTCGCGAATTGCGTAATTTTGCGACTCGCGATTTGCGTCTGGCAAATTGGAATGTGTAACAGTGTCTCAGACTCTGTCTGCAACTCCTAATTGGGTCGCAAATTGCATGCCTCATTAATATTCATGAGGCAGGTGCAATTTGCGACCCCATTAGGAATGGCTAGCACTCCCAGGGATGGTGGCCTTCTGGGGTGAGCAGACCACCATGTCTGTGACTGCGTTTTTAAATAAAGCAATTTTCTATTTAAATGCAGCCTGTTTTCCTTACAGGAAAACGGGATGCATTTAAAAAAGAAAAATGAAACATTTCTGTTTCATTTTTTAAGGACAGGCAGTGCTCTTAAAAAATATTTTCGCATCCATTCACAAAGGGGAAGGGGTCCCTTGGGGACCCCTTCCCTTTTGAGAGTGGCTTACCAATTACTTGAAGTAGGTGGTAAACTGCGAGTGTTTTGCAGCCGCAAATGTGGTTGCAAAACAATGTCACAATCCATTGTGACTTGCTATTAGGATGGGACGTCCCTTCCTAATAGCGAGAGTCGCAAACGCTATTTTGTGAGTCACCGACTTGCAAAATAGCATATGTACATGCCAGGACCCTATTTTGTGGTTGCAAACGGGCTGATTTCCCATTTGCGACCGCAAAAAACGGTCGTACATCTGGCCCATAGTCCTTTGGTGGAAAAACACAAAGACAAGCGCGCACCAGGGCATGTTTCATGGCCGTGGAAAAATGAGCAGTCAGGTATGGCTGTCGGCCTCATGTGGCATATGATGGCAAAACTGCCCATGCATGACGTTTATGTGTAAATTCTGCCTTACCTAGAATTTGTGATAAAAGTTTGGCAGCTCTGTTAGTGACCAGCCTGAAGGCAGCATATTCCATGGGTGTATCCCAGGCATCCTCTAGTTTTAAAGTTTTAGTTGAATGTTGTAGAACAGAGAGCCATGAATCCTCACTATGTATCATTTTTTCAATTTCCAGCCAACACAGGCGGGCCATTGTGTCGGGCAGAGGGGATCTCAACCTCCAGCATATATTTACTAGGGCCCCATTCGTTACTGATCCCTGGTGGAGGAGGTCAAACTCTAGCCTGACTTGGGCAAGCGAGACATATTGCAGTAACCCAAACAACTTATTGAAAAGGTGCGACTGAAATATATTTAAGGTGGCCACCTCTTTCCCCTTCAGCAGTTCAGAGCCATAGGTGATCAATGTCATAAACTTTGCGCTAATGACATGACATAGGTGGTGAGTCAAAATGTTACATGTCTTTTTGTGTATTGTTTTAAATGCAACCAAAAGTTTGTTTACCATTGCTCTTCTGGTGTTGAGGTGGTCTTTGAATGTTAATGAGAGTCCATGCATACACCGAGGTACTAGTAAGATTTAACCATTTCTAACATTCAGCCATTTGCCTGCCAGGTGAATGTGGGCTTTAGTTTGACAAAAGAACTCAAGAAACAAACCACCTTGGTTTTATTGTGGTTGAGTTTCAAGCGCAGGTTTTGAATGTATCCGCTCAATTGGTCAATTCGGCGCTGCAGACCTATCGTCATTCGGCTGAGAAGGACAATGTCATCTGCATAGTGGAGACATCGTAGCTGTTCCTGGGCCAGTGTGGAGGGGGTCGCTCACCACTTGGGCCAGATGCCTATTGAGGTCGACCATGTAGATATGAAATTACAGGGGGTTAGAACACACCCCTGTTTCTGGCCTATCTTGGTACAGATCTTGCATGTGGTTCGGGAGCATAGGTTAATAATCATGTCTAATAGATTTGGCGGCGTCCCCCAACAGGCCATTTTTCCCACAGCTGTCCCCTCTGGAACTTGACAAATGCTGACTTCAAGTCGATGAAACAGACAAAGAGCTTATTGAAATTCACATTTTTCCTTTCTACAAGAAGTGTGACTGCCAGCAAGATTATTGTTGTGCTCATGCATGTCCTAAAGCCGGTCTGTGTTTTTGGAATGATATTTTCATGATTGACCCAGGCCTCCAGGTCTAAGTGCAATTTTGAGGCATAAAGCTTTGCCTCTACACCTATTAGGGTGAATAGTCTGTAATTTGCAGGATTTGAGTGAGGCCTGATTTGTAAATTGGGTGGAGTATGCTGCCACGTCAAGAATCCGGGATGGAATTATTCAAAAGTGCATAACTAATCGGCAGTGCTAGATGTGTTGACCAGAATGAGGAAACTTTTTTGAATAAGGCATGTAGGAGGCCGGGGCGTGGCTTGTCATCATGGCTGCGTAGACGTGCTCTGTGAGATCTCCGTGCGGCAGCCCAATTTAGGACATAATCCTGAAGAATCCTGGCCCATGTCCGCTTCGCAAATGTTCTCCTGGACACCGTGAGAACCCAGGCAACTACATGCGCACTCGCTGAGACGGAGATCGGGCACTGGATGGGAGTCGGCGCCATTTTGACTATCGGAGGTGCGACAGTGCTGCAACGATAGGACCCGGGATTTGACCGGACCCTGCCATGGAATCGCAAGTGCGAAGCAACCCCAGTGGATAGCGGGCTTCGGCTGGGTGCAGGTGGGAGGTCGAGCGGTGCCCAGCGCGTGTAACGCGGCACAGCGCTCGGCCCCGTAGCACCGCGTAGACCCCGGGGCCCGGGAGCCGTTGGCGAGGGCTCGTGGTGGGGGTGCCTTCCACGGGACGTAGATGATGCCGGAGGAGGCTTGAGGCACGAGCCACAGAACGGGCCGTGATTGCCTCCCCCTTGCATCAATGACTGGAAGCCACCGGCGGTAATTAGGCAGCAGTGGAATGACTGGGCCACAGGCGTGACGAGGTACGGAGCCGTCTGTCCTGCTAGAAGCCCCTCGTCCTGCGGATTGACTGTGACCTTGAGGGGTCGTAAGCCAGAAATGAGGAAAAACCCAGGGAGGTGCCATACGGCCTAGATAAGACTGAGGTGAGAGCGCGGAGGGCCCCGGGAGGGGTACTCCTTGAGAATTAAGCCCAGATGGCTGCCGTGGGGCCAGATTCAGCTGCCTGCCCAGAGAAGATATAGACCCCTACCAAGGGACTTGACTGAGCCTAGGGTGACGTGTGAGGCGAACGTGGCTGAGGGACGGTGGCCCCGGGCTATCCTGGCCAGAGGAAGAACACGCAGGGACCTGTGAGGGAGCCCTCAGGTGGGATACAAGCAGGTGAGGCGGCACTAGGACCGCCAGGAGTCAATGTAATACGGCACCCGGTTAGGCTTAGCTCAGGGATCCTAGAGAGCCGGACCCCCTTGGGATCCCCTGGAGGGTGGCCACCTCGAGGAACCGCCAGGATAGCATTGAGACCTGGGGTCAGAAGCACTGCGCATTGGATGAACTGAAGCTCCTGGGTACAGATCACCCGGGTGGTTCTTATGTCTGGGGTGCCCCCCGGGATACCAGACGATATACTGCACCGGTTACCATGGGGAAGGACAAAGTAGTGAAGGCACAAGCCAACAAAATCTCGAATTACGCCCAGCCCATATTACAAGGCCCTGATGCCAGGGATGAAGACTCCGCACAGGGGAAGGGGACTTCTGAGGGAGCTGCCGAGGACCCTACCACACTAAGGGACGTCATTCAAGCAATCCAATCGACCAGAGATGACATGGTCCGGAAATAGATGCTGTGGCCATTGATGTAAATTTATTGAGGTGCGACCTGCAGAAAGTCTCGGATAGGGTGACCGTCACTGAGAAAGAAACGGACGCTTTAAAGACGGAAGTGAAAAGCCTCAGTGCCATGGTGGTGGAATTGAAACGGCAGGTTATAAAGCTGGACGACAGGGCAGAAGATTCAGAAGGAAGGTCGAGGAGAGGGAACCTGAGATTTGTTGGGTTCCCTGAAAACGGGGAGGGCCCTTCCACGGAACTGTTTCTTGTAGACTGGATCATGCACGAAATGGCTCCCAAACAGTTGTCCAAATTCTTTAGTATCGAAATAGCGCACAGAGCCCTGGTGGCTCCCCCTATACCCGGAGCGCCTCCTCGAGCAATCATCGCCAAGCTATTTAATTTCAGGGATAGAGACCTCCTACTTCAGCTCTCATGCAGCGGACGGTGCTTTTTCTTTGAAGGCCACTCCATATCGGTGTACCCTGATTACACCCAGAGAGTCCAAGAACAAAGAAAGACCTTCATTGCAATCAAACGCAGACTGAGAGACTTAAACTTAAAATACAGCCTTATGTTCCCAGCTAAACTTTGGGTGGATAGCGAAGGCTGCGCACTGTTTTTCCTCCCATCGGAGGAGGCGAGGGACTGGCTGGATACCAGAGCCCCGGAGGGGAGACGACTGGTGCCATCCACAACTTCCCCTGGAGCAACACCTACAAAAACATCATGGAGGGGAAGCAGACAATCTACGCGCCAACCACAACCCAAACGGACAGCGTGCTTGGGTCGCATCACAGTCCGACATGACGGCACGCTGCAGGCTTCAGATACAGAGATTGTGCCGGACTCACTGGAAATGACACCGGACAAAGAGGCTGGAGCCGGCGATCCAGGCAGCGGTCACGAATAAACACTGAATGCTGAATATCGGAGAGAGGAACTGTACAGATAAGTCCAGTCAGTAACTGTATCATAGTGGGGTCCCTGAGAGACTGGCACGTAGGTATCCTTTTGGGGCCCCTAGAATACTTGTGCTCTGAGATCGCATGAATAGATTCACTAGTCTCCCTTGTGATCACTGTCGTAAGGTACACCTGTAAGACCATGCGGATCATTATTATAATAAGGGCATGGGCCGCTGCAGGAGTAGCAACGCCCCCCACTAGAGTCCAGGCTTGCCTGGGAGGCTTGAGAGCAATCTCGCACCCCGGCGTAGCCGGTTCTCTAGCACAGCACTAGACGGACCTTCACACTTGTTTGCTTTGTTGAGCAGGGCTGGACTGGGTCTCGGCCCTTGAACAATTAAGCCTAAAATGTTGAAATGTTCTCTGGGGAGGAGGGGGGGGGGGTTGTATGGGGCGGTATGTGCTGCTCTTTCTATGGATTACAATACACACATGGGCATTCACACAACTGCCCATGGGGTGGGGAGGGGGTTGGGTTCATTCAATTTTCAAAGTTTTTTCAGTTGGTTGGGGAATTGTTAGGGTCGCGCTGGACTACACTGTGTCATATAAACTAACGGGCGGAAGGGTCGGATTTACCGGGGACTGGGAGGCAGAATTTAGTATCATTCAGATAAATCATCATGCCAGTCCAAACGTTGAAGATACTTAATTGGAATGTGCGGGGTATGGCCGGCCTTGACAAACGCCGCAAAGTGCACGCATTTTTAAAGAGGTACAGAATAGCAATTGCGGGGCTCCAAGAAACGCATATATGGGGGAACTCCATATCGAGCACACGGAAAAGATGGCGAGGTCAACCTCGTACTCAGGCTTCGCGTGAGGGGCACTGGTGTGGGTGGCACCGGGGGTCCCATTTCAACACCTGCACCATGTCCTGGACCCTGATGGGAGATATGTTATTCTATTTGGGAGGTGGGAAGGCAGAGAAATTTGCATTATTAACGTTTATGCGCCTAACTCAGACTGCCCTGATTTTTTCCCATCAGTCCTGAAGGCCGCGACACCATACATGGGCGCAGAACTTATTCTTTTTGGAGACTTTAACTGTATCTTTGATGCAGAATTAGACAGAGAACCCCCTAGAGATAATACTAAGCCTCGCATGTCCAGATCACTCAACACCATAATGCAGGGCATGCAGCTGCGGGATGATTGGAGGGAACGTAACCCCACCAAAAGAGAGTTTTCCTGTTACACTCCTGCTGCCAACATATTTACTGGAATAGACCACTGCTGTCTCTCGCTGGGCCTTTCCGCTACCACTGAGGGCATCTCCTATTTACCTCGATATCTTTCTGATCATGCGCCTTTATTACTTACCCTGAAAAGTGGACCGGGACGCCCGGCCATTCCACTCCAGCAACTCAGGGCAGAGGCACTTACAGATCCCCCATACACACAGACAATTAGGGAGGCTGTGCAACACTTTTTTGAGGATAACTGGGGATCGACAGCTAACAGATCCACAGAATGGGAGGCAATGAAGGTGGTCCTAAGGGGGGTTTGCATGCGGACCACATACGGAGTACAACACCAGCTCAGTAATGATATTACACCCTTAGTAAAGCAGCTTAAAACTCTGGATGATGCTCTTCACAAGACACCTACTGGTATGGCCGAATGGACGAGGGTACGCCGAGAGCTGCTAGAGGCCTGGACCAGACTGGAAAAACACAGGTATACTACCTATAGGCAACGATTACATATGGAGGGGGACAGGTCAGGAGCGCTCCTAGCATGATTGATTAGGACAGAGACAGAACACACACCTATCCTACAGCTCTGAAATGGTGAAGTAAACATGATATAAACGCAAGACGCGATTCTGAAGGAACTCGCGACCCACTTACAACACACGTGTACATCTGCCCTCCAGGTTCGACCGCACGTACTATGGGAATATATGGACGCAATGACACTTCCCACTTTGGGGGAGGACGAAGCCGAAGCTCTAGGGGCACCGATTTCTAGGGAGGAAGTCCTAGCATCGATTAAAAAGCTGAAACCAGAGAAGTGCCCCAGAAGCAATGGGCTCCCGGCGGTGTTTTATCAAAAATTTGCCCCGCAGCTGGTTGACCATCTCCTTGAGGTTTTTAATGAAGCCCTGGCTCATAGGGAACTTCCTAACACCATGATGGAAGACCTGGTGTCTATGATTCCCAAGCCAGATAGGGACCCCCTCTCTCCGAGCTCCTACAGGCCTATTTCTCTCCTGAATATAGATGAAAAAATTCTTAGTGGCGTGTTGGCGGCACGTCTCTTGCCATATGTGGCCCGGCTGGTCCACCCGGACCAGGCCGGATTTATTCCCGGTCGCAATACTACACATAATTTGCGTAGACTCGCACATATTTGGCATGCACCACATCTTCAGGAAGAGTGCTGGGCACTATGCCTTCTGGATATCCAGCAGGCCTTCGACTCTGTCGAATGGAGCTATATGTGGATAATACTTGGTAAGATGGGACTGGGGGAAAAGTACATAGGATGGATGAAACTACTATACACTAGACCTACAGCTAGAGTGCGTTTACGTAATCAGGTGTCGGACTGCTTCGAACTACAAAGGGGTACCCGGCAAGGCTGCCCCTTATCGCCACTTCTCTTCGCGCTCGCGATGGAGCCCCTGGCGATCACCCTTAGGAATGTGATGGAAAGGTGGGGGATACCGTTGAGAAGTGTTACCCATGTGGTGTCTATGTACATGGACGATACGCTTGTATATCTTCGGCACCCTGAAGAGGCAGTACCTGTGCTTCTCAGGGAATTGGTCAGATTTGGGGAGATTTCGGGACTGTGCCTCAATCCAGGGAAATCCAAACTCTTCCCCATGGGTCGCCTGGTTGGGAAGGAAGAAAGCAAACTACCCTCGGTGGGAATGAGTTGGGTCAGAGACGAAGTAAGATACCTGGGGATTAAGCTGGCGCACACGCCGGCTGCCTACTTGGAGAAAAAAGTAGGGAGGTGTGTGGAGGGCATCCAAAAATCAATCGTTTTTTGGCGAGAACTACCACTATCTTTGATGGGTAGGGTGGCACTGACCAAAATGATGATCCTACCAAGGTATCTGTATGTCATGCAAAACTCACTTTATCAAATACCACAGACGTAATTCCGACATCTGGACTGCCTCCTGGTGGAGTTGCTTTGGGGATCCAAAAGGAAAAGGGTAAAATTAGACACATTACAGAGGACATGGGAACAGGGAGGACTTGAGGTCCCTCGGTTGGAACTCTACTATATTGCGGCACAGCTCCAGCATGCGGTGCACTGGCTGGACAAACATGATAACTGGGAGAAGCGGTTACTGGCGGACACACACATGGGGATCCCTCTCCCTGAGCTCCTCATGCTGGGGTCGAGGCTGCCCACCCGGGTTCCATATATTGTTCGCCATGTGGCCACAACTTGGAAAGTGGCAGTCAAAACCATGGTGAAAAGGGCGCCCTATGCTCCAGATGCCCCACTATGGGCCGTGCTACCATTTAAACGGATAGGTCACATCATGTCAACCAGTAAATGGATGGAGGGGGGTTGTCACATGATGGGGGACCTGTATGCTGCCCAGCAGTTCCTCACTAAGGAGGAGGCGGAATCCATGTGTGAGCTAGGCAGGGGACAATACCTTCAATATGCAAAAATCTCAGCGGTGGCCCGCGAATTGTGGCCAATGTTTCAACAAGAGCCACCCATAACGGCTACCCTACAGGCTATTTCCACCTTGGCGGGGGGACGTAGATTGATTTCACACATTTATGGGGCGCTTAGGGGGGACATCCCCACTGGTCCTCTCCCAGTTCACACTAAATGGGACACAATATTAGATGAACCCTTAACAGAGACAGAATGGAGGAGGGTGCATGAGGGGGTCAAACAAATTAGTTCCAACGCTAGGTTCAAACTCACACAATATAATATTGTACATCAAACCTATCTGACCCCGCGAGTGCTACACAAAATATATCCGGACTGCCCCGCCCACTGCCCCAAGTGCAGAAGTCCTGACGCCCATTTTATGCACATGACTTGGGATTGCCCGGAATTGTCATCTTTTTGGGGGAAGGTGATAGAATGCCTTACAAAAGTTACAGAATGGACGATACCTCATTCCATTAAGGAGATATTACTGGGACTACTCCCTAGACCTAAGGGGAAAAAACTCACAAGGAAATTTCTTCAATTGGGGCTAGTACTAGCCAAATGAAGAATAGCAATTAGGTGGATGAGCTCGATGCCGCCCCACGGTGGAAAGTTGGGCTAAAGATCTGAGGGAGTGGGCAGCAGCGGAGCTAATCCGAATAAAAAGAGTTAGAAAAGATGAAAAGCTTGAAGATGATGCAAGGACATGGAACGCCATGATAACAGACATCCCCAAGAGAGGGGCCCTTCCCTTGGGGGAGATGGAGGGGTCACGGGCAGGCCATGTTGGTTCAGTGGTAACATCAACACACAGGAGTCTCCCAGTGCCCGGGAGTGCAGAAGACACACAACACTCATAAGAAGTACTCTGACCCTTGGTACCCAACACGGGTAGGATATATCAAACGCGAGCCTGGGGGGGGCGATACATTAAGTGTTTCGTTTTTATGTTTAGAAAAGTGCTGTTCACATATTGAATCAGTAATGTGTACTATTGATGTAAGGTTGAAACTGAAAATACGCCCTATTCCTGAAAGGAATGTACTGATATTATTGTCATAAGCACCTGCGATGTATAACCTCCGTCATGATTTTGCTGTGATTATGGAATGTTAAACAATAAATAAAAAATGTTATTAAAAAAAATGTTTAAAAAAAGGCATGTGGGAGGCCAATAGGTCCTGGTGCCCCCTCAGAACTAAGCCTTTCCAGAATACGTAAAGCCTCTGAGTGGTTCAGTGTAGAATGAGATGCCTCTGAAGATGATGCGCTTGGAGGATTGGAGGATTTGAGGCTGTTATGCACAGGAAGGTTGAACAGGTGGTATGCCACCTGTGACATCATTGACTGGTTCGGTTTTGCTGGGGCATAAACTGCGGCTATGTCCTATGTTGACAAGGCGGGCTCGATAATGTCAGCGCAGTGATGTCGATGAGTTCTGTTGCCTAATTTATTCATTTTATATCAGACCAGTTTGGAATTTGTTTGTTTGCTCGCATGGAGAAATTTGGTCCAAATTCCTGTCAGAAAATTAGATTTAGCCGCCCAAATCACTTTTATATAAACTTGACTCATTGCCATGATGATTTTGGTTTTACTTTCTCTGTTGGGCTGTGGGTCCAACGCTAATGCCCATCTGATCTCTCGGTTAAGTTGCCTTTTCATTGTTAAGAGCTGTGGAAGAAACCATTTGGCCCGCTGGTCCACGGCCTTGCTTAGTGGAGGGTTTAGTTGAAAATGCAGTGATGAGAGCCTTAACAAAGCCCTCGGAAGACTGTTTAGGGGATTGAAGGCCCATGGCAATGTAACGTGAGAGCCACTCTTTCGCTCTTAATGAGCTGCAGACTTTTCCTCCTTTGTTTTGGTGTTCTTTGAAGCCTACGAGGGGTGTTGGTGTCTGCATCCAATTTTCTTGTAACAACAGGAGGTCAAAGTCATGTTCGAAGGCTGTGAATTCATTCTCCCCCATCTTGCTACGGAGGTCATTCACATTCTAAGAGCAGAATTTTAATGGCTGAGCCATGATGGAAGCCTTGTGCTGTGGGACTCATGCATCCCTTCGAGTCGTGGCACTGAAATGCAGCACTAGCTGCTGAGTTCCAGGTCTTGCTGTTAATTGTACTCCTAGACAGCATGACTTGAGGGTTCTTGTTATTTGTAGAACCTCCCTGGCTGCTGCTGGGTGGACGGGGTCAATTACCCCCTTTAACAACCTGTGATTTACACTGAGTATCTCTGGCGGCACCGGCAATGGCAGGAGCAATGGGCTTGGATAGCAAACAGGTTCAGATTTCCTCATGTCGATGCCCCATGATGAAAACTGCTCCATATGTTGCCAGACCTGGGATGCGGAGCCTGCATCCGACCAGGTGATGGTGATGTAGTTACCAGATATCAATGGATTAGGCTTGAATTCAACTGATTATATGCTATTAGATCTTATATGATTCAGGCCTTGCAATGCTCCAGTCAGCTTTAATATCGCACTGCTGTTTAGAATGTCATGATGCTCTTTGGATTTGCAACGGGGTATGAGTTCCAGCCTCACCGTATCCTGTGGCATGCCCTTATAGCTGGTTCATAATTATAGCCATTTGTGATGTCAGCATATTTGACTTTGCCTGTTGAGGGAAGGCTTGTGTGGCTGGGATTGCGTCTGGTGTACATTTTTTTGAATGGGCAATTAATCGCAAAGGCCACCATCCTGAGGTCATTGTTTTCCGGCTTGGTGTATAGCTTGCTGTTTCGATAATCATTTCAGTGACAAAGATGCCAGGCATCACAGTTGGAAGTGTCTCACAAAATTGGTGCTCTGGCTGATGGTGGTGATGCAATTGCAGCTTCTGTGCCCCAATGGGGGTGCTGGTGAGGTCGATTTATCTACTGAAATCACCTGTGGGAGCTCTTGGGGTCCAAGCATTACTGGATCTTGTGGAATGGGCTTTAGATTGCCAGATGGAACCTCAAACGGCCCAATTGACTTGATGTGGCCCTCCAAAGGCCGATATATCGTATATAGTGGAGGACTTGAGTTTGTATCCTGATCTCTGGAAGAACTCTTCTTCTCTTTGAGGTGGCTGTCTTGTGCTCAATTTTGCAAGTTATTATTGAACTTCACGGCTGTTGCTCCTCTATTTTTGCTTGCTTTTCTGAGTTGCTTTCTCTCCTTTTTTTGAATAGGATCTTCGTGGGCAGGTTTGGAAAAGATCTGGGTCTTGCTCTTTTGAGGAGATCAGCTGAGGCATCGTGGCACTGATTGTGTAATGCCCCCTTTGGCAGCTTTGGCTCATTCTCTGGATCTTGATCATTGCTTTTCTTTAGCTCGTGTTCTTTAGGAAGGGAGGTTTATGACCCTATAAGTGGATGATTTTCTGGATCAGGTTCATTACGTTCCTTGGACTTATGTTCTTTAGGAAGATAGATTGGTGACCATTTAACTGCTCAAGTTGTTGGCATTCCCTTAAGGTAATAACTGGTGCCTGGGGGTTATGAGTGAATGGGCGTGATTTTAAGTCCTTAACTTTGTCCAGTAATTCTCACAAGATTACAGGAACAATTATAAATAGGTCCAGCGTCGATGCACATTGGCATAAATGATAAGTTGTTGTGGAGTCTTGTACTCTCCTAATCATGTCATTCGAAACCTGCTCAATACCCTGAACATGGACTGCGAGGGCGTTTAAGAGGTCCACTTGTATTTCCAGTTTGCCTGCATGAAAAGTTAGTGCAGACGATATCACCTCCATGGTGTTAAGCAAAGGGGACCAGTTGGTCATAGGTGGAAGGGAATTTGTTGCATCTTAACATGTGGCATGTTTGATGCATTGGCTTGAACCTACTTGGGTCATGGTAACGTTGATGGCGGGTTAAGATTTCTCTTTAATGCTCCCTCATTGGTGGATCTGCTACATGGACTTATTACTGTTGTGACAATTGGAGTCCCAAGTGGCAGTTTGATTGGTGAAAGAAAGGTGTTATAATCATGCTTCGGTCCAGAGAAGTGGGATATATTATGCTGATCACTGGGATGTTCATTGGACTGGTCAAAGGGGCTTAAGAGCATCTCCTCCCACACTGCAGAATCTTCTGGAGCCACAACCAGCAGAGCGTGGTTTAGTCTGTTGTGAGAATGACATGTGGGGCTCGTCCAAGACTGCCACTAAAACCCATCCTGTTGTCAGGGTCAGCCAGGAGAGTCGCCAGAAGTCCCCATGTGCGGGTGCTTGAACTTTCTCCTGGCAATCTTTAATACCAGGTTCGGGACATGTACCTGGGCCTGTACCACAAGCTGGGTCTTGGAATGTATACCCCTGGTTAGCTTTGTTGCAAAATTGGAAGGGTTCAAGAGTTGCTGCCGAAGATCTTGTTTGTGCCCCCTCTCATACCCTGTCTAGGGTGATAAAGCCTGCAGAAATGTCTGCCCAGCAGTTACAGTGAGGGTGTAACTATGGGCTTCAAACAATAGACTATGATGGAGTTAGGGAACTACTCAGGGCTTGGTGCATCTGCTCATGTTCCTGCCCCAGTCTGTGTAGTAGCCTGGGGGTGGAGATTCTTGTTGATTTGACCTAGAAGCTCCATTAGCAGGAGAGGGGGAATTATACACATTTGAAGCAAGTTTTAAAAAGACAGATATCTTTAGTTTTCTTGGGCCCATATGGTTGGTGCGATTGATTGCTATTAGCGTGTTGTCCACCCTGCTTGTTCTCCCTGGTGATTCTGGTGAATGAGCTTCGGGGTTGCGTATGGGCTTTTTCTTCCCTGTGTCCTCATGTTTTTTAGTTGGCTCCATTGTCCCACGGATTATTCCTGGTCTCATAGTAGGTGGTAGCGAAGGTACGAATGTGAAAGTCAAAGTTAGAAAAATAAATTAAAAGGCTGATGAGGGTTGTAGGTCTAGGGCATGATCAAATGTAGGGGCGAGTCTACTTTGAGAGTCATCACCACTGACCGACCAATGTCTCCTGCTAGGTGGGTGTCAGATGATGATGCTGTGATAGCCAGGTAGGGGCCAAATGCCAGGTGTTAAATGTTGCTGGTGTAGCTGCTGCTGATGCAGATGCAAATGATTGTGCTGAGAGTGCTGGTGATGCTGATGACAGGGAAGAGCTTGCGAGAGGACTAATGGTGACGCTGGATGAGCCAGAATGGCAAAAGGGTGTGGAGGGGTTGCGAGTGTCTCAGGAAGGTGCATGCCGCACCTGGGCCTAGCCGAGCCACTCCTGTGCCAAAACCTGGCTCGACCCTCAACAGCAGCCTCTAATGCTGGGTCACATCCAATACCCTAGTGGTCCACACTACACCATGGCCCACTAATTGCACCCACCACCAAGTGCTATTCTGGGCACCACGAGTCCTGCACTGCTGCCCAAGGAACTCTGCGCCATTGCTCTGTCCCCCAGCGCCCCCAGCCCATGCACCCCCCTAGGTCTGAGACTACAGGTCCAGGTCGCCTTGCCCCGCTGGCCACTGACTCCCACTTTGCGACCTTGTGATCGTGTTGGCAGTAGACAAGAAGTGGAGAGGGAAAACTGCTGGTGGCCAAAGCATGTGTCAATGGCCTCCTTGAGGGCATTAACTGTGCTAGGGGGTCTGGGGGCTGCCGTGGAGTTGGCGCGATTGGTCTCACAGGACTCGTGGGGCTCCAAAGATCATCTGTGCTGTAAAGCTATAGTGTTGCGAGCAATGGAGGTGGCGGCTTGGACGGCTGTGTACAGTTCACAGGGCTGCATGGAGCCTGCCACGCAGGCCTGCCGCACTGCGGCAAAGAGGGCATTTTGAGGCAGGTTAACTGCAGAGTGTGTGCAGCTTACCCGGTGCCACCAAACCGGAACACAGGAAGCAGTCTGGAGCTCCTCCCAGATGTCCGTCTGTCAGTGAATCCGGAGTGCAAGTCGACTGATGCATAAGAATCAGAGATATCTCTGAGCTGGATCTGGAAGGTTCAGCTAGTCCCCTGGCAGCAGTATTCGTTGGTTTTCACTCCCCACTCTCTGGACTGAAAACTCCTTGAACCACAATATATCATTGTCAAACAAAGCCTATTAGAACACTTTGCTATCTTACCAAGAGGCAATTAGAACTCATTATATGGCCTTTCCAATTATACTGTCAAGTTTTCCAATGCTTTGAAATAATTTAGGCCCTGGCTGACAGCACTGAATATTTGTATCTTCATAGCCTCTTTGCTCCCTGACTAGTTTTCTCTATTGCTTCAGCTTGGATCTTGCAATACAATGAGATCAATTAAGCTACTTCAAGATTGGGATTTTGCATAGTGGTTATTTGATGACAGTCCTTCCTACTATAGCTCTGAAACGGAAATTGAAACCGGTTTCCAAGTGTATTCAAAGAGAGGACGAGAGGGGGTGGGGTGGAAATATAAGAATGGAGCTGGAGTCTTCAATTCACGGCTGTGGATGTATGGTTTGCAGTCGGAGTTTTGTGTCAAAGGGCAGGATTGGGTAACTTCTGCAGGCCATACACTGCAAAACATGCCATGACAAAAGATTGCTGCTGAACTGAACAACTGCCCACATGAATGTGTGTGTCATCAGTTATTTATGGTCTTATCTACTCCTCCATAGGTAAAGGCAATGATATTTCAGGGTTCCATCTCAGTAAGATACGGATTTAGCCATAGGTGAAGTTGTAGTAGCAGAGTGCAGAGAATGGGATATTAAAAACTGAAGAGACTGCAAACACTAGACTGCTAACTGACTGATACCTCAGACACTCATTTTCTGGTTAGTGGCACATTTCTGAGGCCTAGGGGGTTGGAACCATATTTAAGGCCTCTTAGAAACGGGGTAGCGTGGTGCGGAACGGGTAGGCTAAACTCCGGAGGATTGTGTAAAGCATCTGCGCAGCACACACTCACAGGCGACACACTGGACACACTACAAAAGAGACTCCACACCTGGTTAAGTGAAAACAGCATCTGTATTATGCTAAACACGTTAGAAGGCAATCACAGTTGTAAAAGCACTGTGCTAACTGGCACCAGGTAGTCATTTACCGGGGGAATTATTTACAGGGCAGGGCCAATCGGGCCGCTGCCAGAACCATCACCAGAACAGCTAGGATAAATGCAAGACCAGCAATAACAAATGTATATCCGCCAGTAACCTCTGGCCAGATCAAGAGTGTAGCATCATGGCAATCAGCATTAGGCATAAAAATAAAGCATCATCACATGAGGCACCATTAGGGGCATCAGACACATTGTGCATGACATTAGGCATTATCACATGCATAAATCACATCATGCCGTCCATTGGGCCTAAACCCATGTTAGCATTGGGCATCAACATAAGGCATCCCCACAATAGTCATAGGCCCTGAAAACGTACTCCGGCATAGCCTGGAACATCCTAGGAAGCATTAGGTCCGGCAAAGAAATGCAATATGCATAATCATTGTAGTATCTTATGGGCCTAAACAGCACCGTAGGCATAACATTAGGCGTAAGAACCTCTTTGGCATGAGTCCCGTCTGTGGTAGGCATCCACCTGTGGGCATACCCCCATTAGCACGTAGGCATCATCATGCGTAAGTGGAAAAGCATTATGCGTAACATCAGCAATATAAGCATTAGGAGAGAAAGCATTATCAGCATAAATGCAACATCATTAGAGTGAAGGCATATCCTTAGGCCTGGGAGCGTTAAGCATAAAACATGAGCAACACATTAGGCAGACCCCCAATAAGCAGGAATCACCTTCTGCATTAGGGGAAAAGCATGGGCATGCGGCCTCTCAGGGACATGAAAACAGTAGGCATGAAAACCCTTAGGCTCTGAAACACCTTACGCATTTCATCAGCATGCGCCACCTGGGGCCTAAACACATGAGATTTCCCATCTGGCATAAAAGCATTACACCAACATAAGTACATGGCCCACCAACGTTGCAGCTGCCCGCTGTCAGACGGGGCAGCTGTAAAATCAGCACAGGCACCGGGGCTGGGCACCGACAATGTGCCCCGACACACCCCCCAACCACGGGAAGATTGAGCCCCAAAACGGTGCAGCTGTGTAGTCACACATGGTCCCTGGCGCCTACATTGCCTCTGGAGCCCCACTCGGGGACTCTAAAGCGACCAGATGCCCAAAGTCAGAACTGTGGCCCTTCACCACATCGACCCGGGAGAGCCCCACTCTGGGACTTTAAAAACAACAATGCCCAATTGTTGCAACGGCCCGCAACCGCGGTGCCGCTGGGGGGGGTCCCAAAAGAGTACTGGCCCTACTGGGCTTAAGGTGAGCCCCCACTCCGGGGCTACTACAGTCCAGACTGCCCCCAAAAAGAGTACTCGCACCACTACACACGTGGTGGCCCCACCGTTGGAGCGGCCCGCTGTTCCTGCGGGGCTGCTCGGGCATACAGGCACCGGTCCTGTGCCTCGATCTCGCTCAGCTCCCCCAGGCAGCCCACTCACCGGACTTTCCTGGGTCTTCTCCCGCTCTGGGGCCCGCTCTCCGGCGTGTCCCTCCAGCGATGTTCCAGCGCGGGGTTTGCTCCCGCCTGGCAGCTTGGCCGTCGCGGGGCTCCCTCGACACCACAGGAGCCCCCTTCCTGACTTCCAGCCGACTTCAGCAGGTCGCAGGGCGGAGTGGGAAGCCTCGCGCTTCCTGGGCCTCCGTGCGGCTTCTTCCGGTGACGCTCCACTCGGCTGCACCAATCTCAGCGCGGCTCCCCTCTGACATCAGCGGGGGAGCCCGCGCGGTGCTCCGGGACTCGGGCCGGCAGCGGTGATCCCTTTGTGCACTTTTGCGGTGCGGCTGCAATGCGGGGTGGGCTCCCACGATTAAGGAGCCAAACGTGGGGTAGGCACCCGCTCAATTCACCTCAATTCACCTCATTACCAGTGCGCATAAAGCGGGGTGGGCACCCGCGACAGGTCGCCAAATGCGGGGTGGGCACCCGCTGTTTTTAGTACGCAGGCAAAGCGCCGCAGAAATGCGGGGTGGGCACCCGCTGTTCAAACATGCGCTTTGACAGCACCGCGCTGCAGGCGTCAGCTGCTCCTCCTCTGGCAATCAGGGAAGTAGTGCCTCCCAGGCGCTAGGGAGCTGGCGAGGATCCAGAGTCCCACACAAGGAAGTAGTGCCTACACTCCTCACCTCCTGGGAATACAGGCAGTCAAAGTATAAAAGCTCACGAGGCGCTAGGGCAGCAGAGCAGGCAGGCAAGGCTGGGCAGATCAGCAGACAGTGGGCACTCATCTGTACAGGACAGCAGCTCCTAGAAGCAGTCATCTCCCATAAAGTGGCACTCCTCCTGACGTAGCAGTCTTCACTCCAGCAAAGTCCCTCACTGGCCCTGTGGACAGCAGAGGGGTACAGATGGGCTCAGGGGCCAGCACACAGGCCCTTGCGGCGGTACCTCCTGGCAGAGTGTCCCCTCTCAATCAAGTCCATGTTCAGTCTGTCACATGGAGGCCCAGCCCCCTATATATACCCCCCCTCACCCCACCTACCAGAAAGGGCTAGAACCTTCTAGAAGGCTCTCTGGTAATCCGGTCCCAACTGGTTTTGGGGAGGTGTAGAGCACCCTGTCTGCCAGACTTCCCGCCAAGAGCTGGGGGGGCTGGGAGACAGACAACTAGACCGGCAACCCACCTCAGACAGGCAGGCACAAAGCACACCAGAATGGCGACATTTCAAAAGTGACATTTTCCTTCATGGTGAAGATAAACCTCTGCACACCATTGCGCAGCATGTATTATCTCTAGTTCAACCTCCAAACATACATATTTATTGTGTCTCATTTCAAACCACCAATTCTATATTAGGAAAAAAAAACTAGGGGGAAGGCAAAAAGTTTCGGGTTGACCCTGCAAGCAGGGCCAA
The DNA here is from genome assembly GCA_963921515.1 of Calotriton arnoldi. Classification (NCBI taxonomy): domain Eukaryota; kingdom Metazoa; phylum Chordata; class Amphibia; order Caudata; family Salamandridae; genus Calotriton; species Calotriton arnoldi. The sequence goes on from CAWUFW010007561.1 coordinate 870,083, forward strand.
GTCCAACATGACCCCCTCCCAGCCAAAGCCAGGGTAGACCAATCAATGCCTTGATGGGCTTCCCTGCTTAGGGCGAGAAAACATGGACGCGGGCCCGCAACTGCAGGGGCACCCGCAGGTTCTCCGCCACTCTGGACCCAGGTGGTTCCCTCTGTCACAACTCCCTGGACCAGCTAAGCCACCCCACTGGTACTCTCTATTCGGTTGCGGCCAGGACCGGCCATAGGCCATCCAGATGTCCCTGGCCCTTGCTGCCTCACCGAGTGGGGGGCAGTAGCCCCAGGCACATACCTTGGCCACTCTACCTCTCCTCCGTGCAGTTCCAAACTGCCACCGGTCCTCCCACCTGGGGACCGCACCCTCAGGCTGACCAGCCATCAGGGGCGAGGCTCTCCTCCCCCTACCTCTCCTTCTGGGATTCCGCACTCTCCTCCTATGCGAGGCACCCTCAGAACACAACTCTCTCACTCGTCCAGGGCCATGACCCTGCATCTGATCCACCAACCCAGGGTCTAAACCCTTAGGTTGCACCGGTGCTAGAGGCGAGTCCTCCCTCCCTCTGCACCCCCTCCCAGAGTTCCACACCCTCACACCTGGAGAAGTACCCCTGGAAGTCAAACCGGTAGGGACCCTGATTACAGGTGTCCCACCTCCAGGTCAGGCAGTCCCTGAACCTGGCACCCCATCACAGGATCTAACCCCTGTGACTGAGCAGACCCCAGAACCCCTGGAGCTCTGATTACAGACGCCCCTGGTTCTCCTCACACTAGGGGATCCCCCTCAGTGGACGGCCCATCAGGACAGCCTAGGCTCCCAACCTGGGGTTCCCTTATGGAACTCTCCAGGCCCTGAGAGTGCGGTTGGGGCACCTCGGGACACCTCCCCGTCTCACTCTTTCTTGTAGATAGGACGTGAGGCCCTACAACCCTCCCACTACACTGGGACCTAGCTGGGCTACTTTGAACCTCTCCCACCTCTCTGGGTTGGAAAATCCTTGAACCACTCCCTTTAGGATCACTCCCCAATGCTTCCTCAGACTCTCTGGTACTCACCCAAAGGTCTGCCTCCCGTGCAAGCTCCCTGGGATCAGAGAGCCTACAGTGAAACAGGTGTTGGCGCAACCTTGGGAAACAATTCTTGAGCATATGCTCCCTGGTAATTAACTGGCACAGCCCTTCCCAATCGTTCACCGCGCTATACACCATCCAATCCTCCAGTGCAGTCCAACACACATCCACAAACTCCTCCCAGGACTGGTGGGACAGTTTCTTGCTGCCCCTAAATTTCAACCGTTAACCCTCTTCCTGGGAATCAGGCATCCTATACTGAGATCTGGGGGTGGGACTTCCTGCACTGGATGTACTCTCGCTGCCACCACTGGACCCCACCCTCACTGGTGAATCCAGACCACAGAAACCACTCTCAGGGGACAACCTACCCTCCTGAGCTAGTCTCTCCCTGGCGAAGGCCCTCTCTGCCTCAGCCATCCTTTCCTGCGCTAGGACCTTTTCTGTCTCTAACCTTTTTTCTTCCAACCTCAGCTGCGCTATCTCCTTGGCGTGCTCTAACCAGAGCTTCTACAAAGCCAGCCGATGTTCCCTTTCTTCCCTCCTATCTACCCACTCTTCTGGGGACAGGGAAAGGGATGGGGCATTACCCCTGACACTGGACCCAGCACGGGACTCCCTGTCTATGGTGTCCTCATTAGCTACTGGCGTTTCCGCCCTGTCATCTTCTTCCTCCTCTTCAGAGCCACCACCCTCCAGTGTTATGGACTGGGAACCCTTGCTCTCAGAGTCCTCCTCCGGGTCTCCACCAAATCCACCACTTAAATATGCGGAGGGGTAATCTGCAAGGTCCCCACAGTGCTCTAAGGCTACTCCCCTTTTGAGGGCTTCATAGAGATACAATTTCCTGCGGATATTGCCTACTGTGGGTATCCCCCTTTCTCTACAGAAAGTCATTGCCTCCTCCTCAGTGTACTCCCAAAGGTCATCCTCGTTGTAGGTTAACCCCATCCTGGCGAGATACACCCGGGATACACAACCCACAGTGCGCCAGGGGAACACATTTCAACAACGACACTTTCAGGAGGAAAGCACAATCAGGAAAAATAATCCCCAAAAACCTGTGATTATCCTACGTGCAGAGCTTGTAGTGCAACCAGTTGTCGCTGTGGTACTGCGCAAACACAAGTCCTATCCCACCGCTGAACACCAATGTTAGAAACGGGGTAGCGTGGTGCGGAGCGGGTAGGCTAAACTCCGGAGGATTGTGTAAAGCATCTGCGCAGCACACACTCACAGGCGACACACTGGACACACTACAAAAGAGACTCCACACCTGGTTAAGTGAAAACAGCATCTGTATTATGCTAAACACGTTAGAAGGCAATCACAGTTGTAAAAGCACTGTGCTAACTGGCACCAGGTAGTCATTTACAGGGGGAATTATTTACAGGGCAGGGCCAATCGGGCCGCTGCCAGAACCATCACCAGCACAACTAGGATAAATGCAAGACCAGCAATAACAAATGTATATCCGCCAGTAACCTCTGGCCAGATCAAGAGCGTAGCATCATGGCAATCAGCATTAGGCATAAAAATAAAGCATCATCACATGAGGCACCATTAGGGGCATCAGACACATTGTGCATGACATTAGGCATTACCACATGCATAAATGACATCATGCCGTCCATTGGGCCTAAACCCATGTTAGCATTGGGCATCAACATAAGGCATCCCAACAATAGTCATAGGCCCTGAAAACGTACTCCGGCATAGGCCTGGAACATCCTAGGAAGAATTAGGTCCGGCAAAGAAATGCAATATGCATAATCACAGTAGTATCTTATGGGCCTAAACAGCACCGTAGGCATAACATTAGGCGTAAGAACCTCTTTGGCATGAGTCCCATCTGTGGTAGGCATCCACCTGTGGGCATACCCCCATTAGCACGTAGGCATCATCATGCGTAAGTGGAAAAGCATTATGCGTAACATCAGCAATATAAGCATTAGGAGAGAAAGCATTATCAGCATAAATGCAACATCATTACAGTGAAGGCATAACCTTAGGCCTGGGAGCGTTAAGCATAAAACATGAGCAACACATTAGGCAAACCCCCAATAGGCAGGAATCACCTTCTGCATTAGGGGAAAAGCATGGGCATGCGGCCTCTCAGGGACATGAAAACAGTAGGCATGAAAACCCTTATGCTCTGAAACACCTTACGCATTTCATCAGCATGCGCCACCTGGGTCCTAAACACATGAGATTTCCCATCTGGCATAAAAGCATTACACCAACATAAGTACATGGCCCACCAACGTTGCAGCTGCCCGCTGTCAGACGGGGCAGCTGTAAAATCAGCACAGGCACCGGGACCGAGCACCGGCAATGTGCCCCGACACACCCCCCAACCACGGGAAGATTGAGCCCCAAAACAGTGCAGCTGTGTAGTCACACATGGTCCCTGGCGCCAAGATTGCCTCTGGAGCCCCACTCGGGGACTCTAAAGTGACCAGATGCCCAAAGTCAGAACTGTGGCCTTTCACCACATCGACCTGGGAGAGCCCCACTCCGGGACTTTAAAAACAACAATGCCCAATCGTTGCAACGGCCCGCAACCGCGGCGCCGCTGGGGGGGGTCACAAAAGAGTACTGGCCCTACTGGGATTAAGGTGAGCCCCCCCACTCCGGGACTACTACAGTCCAGACTGCCCCCAAAAAGAGTACTCGCACCACTACACACGTGGTGGCCCCACCATTGGAGCGGCCCGCTGTTCCTGCAGGGCCGCTCGGGCATACAGGCACCGGTCCTGTGCCTCGATCTCGCTCGGCTCCCCCAGGCAGCCCACTCACCGGACTTTCCTGGGTCTTTTCCCGCTCAGGGGCCCGCTCTCTGGCGCGTCCCTCCAGCGATGTGCCAGCGCGGGGTAGGCTCCCGCCTGGCAGCTTGGCCATCGCGGGGCTCCCTCGGCACCACGGGAGCCCCCTTCCTGACTTCCGGCCGACTTCAGCAGGTCGCAGGGCGGAGCGGGAAGCGTCGCGCTTCCTGGGCCTCCGTGCAGCTTCTTCCGGTGATGCTCCTCTCGGCTGCACCAATCTCAGCGCTGCTCCCCTCTGACGTCAGCGGGGGAGCCCTTGCGGTGCTCCGGGACTCGGGCCGGCGGCGGTGATCCCTTTGTGCACTTTCGCGGTACGGCTGCAATGCGGGGTGGGCTCCCGCGATTAAGGAGCCAAACGCGGGGTAGGCACCCGCTCAATTCACCTCATTACCAGTGCGCATAAAGCGGGGTGGGCACCCGTGACAGGTCGCCAAATGCGGGGTGGGCACCCGCTGTTTTTAGTACGCAGGCAAAGCGCCGCAGAAATGCGGGGTGGGCACCTGCTGTTCAAACATGCCAAAATACGGCCATAACGCGGGGTGGGCTTCCGCTCTTCTGCAGGCGTCCCCCAGGGGGGGGGTATCCCACATACCAGACGTCAGCTGCAGGATCCACGCTCCTCCTCTCTCTGGGGATGGAGATATAGCGCTATGACAGCACCACGCTGCAGGCGTCAGCTCCTCCTCTGGCAATCAGGGAAGTAGTGCCTCCCAGGCGCTATGGAGCTGGCGAGGATCCAGAGTCCCACACAAGGAAGTAGTGCCCACACTCCTCACCTCCTTGGAATACAGGCAGTCAAAGTATAGCGCTCACGAGGCGCTAGGGCAGCAGAGCAGGCAGGCAAGGCTGGGCAGATCAGCAGACAGTGGGCACTCATCAGTACAGGACAGCAGCTCCTAGAAGCAATCATCTCCCATAAAGTGGCACTCCTCCTGACGTAGAAGTCTTCACTCCAGCAAAGGCCCTCACTGGCCCTGTGGACAGCAGAGGGGTACAGATGGGCTCAGGGGCCAGCACACAGGCCCTTGCGGCGGTACCTCCTGGCAGAGTGTCCCCTCTCAATCAAGTCCACGTTCAGTCTGTCACATGGAGGCCCAGCCCCCCTATATATACCCCCCTCACCCCACCTACCAGAAAGGGCTAGAACCTTCTAGAAGGCTCTCTGGTAAACTGGTCCCAACTGGTTTTGGGGGAGGTGTAGAGCACCCTGTCTGCCAGACTTCCCGCCAAGAGCTGGGGGGGCTGGGAGACAGACAACTAGACTGGCGACCCACCTCAGACAGGCAGGCACAAAGCACACCAGAATGGCGACATTTCAAAAGTGACATTTTCCTTCATGGTGAAGATAAACCTCTGCACACCATTGCGCAGCATGTATTATCTCTAGTTCAACCTCCAAACATACATATTTATTGTGACTCATTTCAAACCACCAATTCTATATTAGGAAAAAAAAACTAGGGGGAAGGCAAAAAGTTTCAGGATGACCCTGCAAGCAGGGCCAAGTCCAACAAGGCCATTTTGGCCTTTGAAGTCTGTGCCTGCCAAAATGTCATTAGTTGTGTTAGCTCTCCACTTCATACCAGTTTGCATCCATTTACTTGTCCCTCATATTCTTTTGTTTTCCCCTTCTCTGGTCCTTTGCATTAGGTTTCTATCCAGTTCTTTTAGCCGTGTATAATTGGTTGAGCTTGATACCCTGGCAAATATTTTCCTTCTTACCACCTGGACTGCCTGGTTTGCAGTGGTGTCCTGGGATTCCCATCTGGCATACTGTTCCTCCGGGGGATAGTCTTAGCAAAATTCACTGCCAAAACGAGTACACTTATTCAGTGGTGTCCTGTTCAGTTTACAGTTCAGTGATGTAGCAGACCTCTAGCAGCAAGAGTTGCCCTGCGCCATCCCCAGTTTATGATGATCCAATCCGAGAGTGAGAACGAGTCCAGTATTTTTCACTCCCTGTTTCCCTGTTTTCCCCAACTCCTACTGCAGCTTTTTCATGTGTGTAAGTTTTCAAGGTTATAGGTTCTTTCGGCAGGTCTCATCAACAAGAACGTGACAACTGGCAAGCTCAAGGGTGACCAGGCTACAACCCTAAAACAACACAGAACACCACAGTATGAAAAAGGTAAGAGAAGTAACAGGGTAGAGATACACATGTGTAAACAAATGTGAGAAAACCAAGGGACAAAACAAAACAAATGTGAAGAATGCAACACTGAGTGCAAACTGATATAACAAGTAAGAAACTTACAACACACGAAAGTTGCTATGCAAGTTGTCAATTGCTGACTGCCTAAATAGCCCAGGAATGTTTCCTGTGCTACTTCATTCCTGACCTGCGTGTCTCCCGAGTTCCACCCCTAATCTGTTTCCCTGTTCTCCACTTTTTCCATTACCCTTCAGGTGCAAACAATACAGCCTCTGCTAGCAATGGAGCTATCTAGTCAGCCGGAGCACAATTGGGATATGCCTTTAGCCCTTTTGGAGAAGTATGCCAGGGAACCTAATGGATTTCGGGCTCTCATTGCTTCAAATGATATTTTTTGTCACCGCCTGAGCATCTCTAATTTATGAAAGTAATGCCATTTTGAATAATTTTTACCAGTTCATGAAATGATACTAAATTTGTTTTGGCCATTTTCAGATGCTGCATTCAGTGCAGAGGGTTCTAAATATATTACAAGGAAGCAATGACCTCATTACTTATACTAGCCACTTCCAACTTCTCAAGACAGTTGGATGGACAAGGCAGAAAGCAGGTCCTGAATATAACCATGGTTTCAGGGAGGGTAAAACATGATATAACATCCACTGTGAATCGACCCACAGCTACAAAAGCTTTGGTAAGGTTAAATTGGCAAATAGATGAACAACGGAAATCCCAAAGCATTGGAAAAACGTAGAGGCAGATTTACAAGGCCCTTGCGCCACTTTTGCGTCATTTTTAACATGGGGAAAGTGACGCAAAAGTGGCGCAAGGGCCTTGTAAATAAGCCCCGTAGCCTTTTAGGTGTTGGGTGTCTCTAACTTCTTCAGAGAGAAATCAGATAGAAACATTATCTGTGGAATGAAAGCAGATCGGATCCGTATGTCAACTTCTTACTACAAAGGAAAAGCAGAAGGAACTAGTTGATGTATTGCCAATAAGCTCATTTTGTAAAATCCAATTTTTTGGGAAATGTGAAAGCCAACTTTGATCAACTAACATACGGTGTGATCAATTTGGGTTGAAATATATTTTATTAGTTTTCAGAGGAAGAACAACGTATACAGAACTGTAAACTCACCTCCATCCAATGGCATGTGAGGTGAATGGAAGTCGGAAGGGAGTGAGAACTAAGGAAGGAGGGATGGGGGCGTGGGACGGGAGATGGATGAGTCCAAGTGTTCAGTGTTAGGGAAAAGGGCAGGGGTAGGAATCCTGGAATGAGAATCAGTAGTGCTCGCCGATCACCACCATGCCCAGCAGCAGTAGTATGAAGAATGTCTTGGGGCAGGTGGTGAGTTAATCAGTGGTGTTCTCCATCACCATGAGGCAAATTGCTTGCAGGTAAGTTGGACAGGCTAACTCTCTGAAGTTCTGCGCAAGAAATCAAATGCATGGGCCCCAGGTTTTGTCAAATTATTGAGCGTGTGTTGAACAGAAGCTGTCAGCTTTTCCATACCAAGGAGTTCCCAGAGTTTATACAGCCAGTCAGTGTGGGTTGGCACCGTCTCTGTGCCAAATTTGGACATGTTTGGCTGCACACAGGGCTAGAGTATTTACCTTCCCCCTTGCCAAGTGAAGTGCATAGGTCAAAGCATTGGGGACTCCTAGCAAGATATAACTCAGGATGCAAGGTATGTCAGTGTCATACATGTTGTCAATGTTCGCTAATATATCAGTCCAGTAGCGATGTATTTTGGGGCAATGCTATATTAGGTGAGTCAGTGTGCATGGCTGGCCACATTTGCACCATCCTCCGCCATCACTGTCTCATTTCCACTTGATGAGTCTGGCAGTCTATAATACCTAGAGTGCATTATTTTAAGTTGGGTTTCCTTCCCGGAGCTTCTATGCGCCGAGGTGCAGGATAGGTACAAAATGTCTGACCATTCTTTTGAGGTGAAAGGACACTCCATTCTAGTTCCCATCTTCATTGAGCTGGAGATTTGTTAGGATTTGTGGGAGTATTGAGAAGGGTGTAAATGTCTGAGAGCAGGCCCTTTTCATCACGGCAGGTGAGAAGCCACCTTTCAAAAGGAGTAAGGGATCTAGCGGAAGGGTGTGTCACCCAGTGTTTGATAGAGATGTATCGCCAGTATTCACCCTCCGCTATTGCCCATAGGCAGATTTGATTTGTAGCCAGTTTAAGAGCTCGTGTTGATCAAAAAAGTCTCCCATCCTTTTACAGTTGGCGTCTTGCCATGGCTGGAATGTCATACCATGCCCAGCAGGGGGGGACATCTGGGTTCCCTATAATAGGCATTAAGGGTGAGATAGGTGTAGAGAGCTTCTTGGCCACTTTAACCCAATCACATGTCCCAACAGTACCTTTCACAACTGGGGAGATATATACACCTGGCTAGCATGTTTTGTGGGTAGCCAGGGTATTTTCCATATGTGTATGCAGGCGATCGCGTAGTCTAAAAAGCACCAATGCTTTTCTGTGTGCAGCCTGTTCCACTCCACCTTATATCGTAACTGTGCCGCTTGATAGTAGCATGTTAGATGAAGAATGCCCAGACCTCCCTCCACCACAGGCAGGTAGGCATGCTCTCTGGCTATGTGCTTCCTCTTGCCATCCCATTTGTAAGTTTCAATCAGATTCTGGAGTTTCTCTAATACTTATGAGGGTGGTTGCAGGGTAAGGGTTTGCATTAAATATAGGATCTTCGGAGGAAGAGTCATATCAATCTCTGCTATCCTACCCAGACCGGATATGGGACCACCCAGCCAGGATTGTATGTCCAATCAGGCATTCGCTAGTAAAGTTGCATAGTTACACTCCGCCATCTTTTTTATGGTGAAGTGAATTTGAAGGCTTAAATATTGGAACCCATGAGTCACCGAAGGGAAGGGGAAGAGGCTCTGCAGCTGGGTTCTGTCGCCTTGGGATAAAGTGATGTTGAGGGCCTGTGAATTCTGTATGTTATCCTTAAATCCAGAGACCCTGCCGGATGCCTCCAACTCCAACAGGGACAGAGAAGACAGGGGTCGTGTAACTTAAATCATAACATCATCTGCATAAAGTTCGATTTTATGTTCCTGGTGTCTCATAGTAATGCCCTTGTTCAGTGGGTTCACGCGGATCTTTTCCGCTAGGAGCTCCACGTATAGAGTGAATAAAAGTGGGGACAATGGACACCCCTGCCTTCTTCCGCTCGCTATGCTAAAGGGTCTGGACAGCAGGCCATTGACCCTCACTGATGCTGTGGGATCCGTGTAGCTGCACCAAATTCATTTGCGGAAGCAGGCTCCAAGTCCCGCTCTTGCAAGTACAAGTCAGAGAAAGGGTCAATGTACATGATTAAATGCCTTCTCGGCGTCAATCAATATCAACAGGGCTGGGATAGCAGAGCGGTTTGTCTTATCTTTAGGGTGTTTGAGTCGTTTTGTGTTGTCGCTACAGCTTCTCTCGAGTGTAAACCCAGCTGGGTCTAGACCCAGCCAGGCGGCCTGTAAGCTTGTAAAGATTTTAGCATCCACATCAAGGAGGGAAATGGGCCTGTATGATGAGCATAATGTGGGATCTTTCCCGGGTTTGGGAATTGCTGTGATAGTAGCGGCCTTCATAGTATCCCTGAGGGTACCTTGGTCACCAAAAGAGTTGTAGAGGCGAGTGAGGATGGGCGCCAGCTGTACAGCGAATGTTTTATAGAAAGTGGAATTGAGCCCATCTTGCCCTGGTGCTTTATCGATTTGAAGCCACGCTATGGCCACGATGATCTCTTCCTCCTTTATGTCCTGCTCCTGCTGGAGCACATCCTTGGCAAACAGAAATGCCGCAAGTGCATGGGCTGCATAGTCAGCAGTATCTGTTTGACTTAACTGTTCATCTGAGTATAAGGCAGCCCAATAGCATTCAAACTCTTGCACTATAGCTGCATTCTGGCACGCATGTCCCTAAATCTCTGCATTCTGGTCCCTAAATCTCTGCAATTCTGTGTTGATGGGTTTGGGCTCTCAATCGATGGGTGAGTAGTAGCCCTGCTTTATTGCCTTCTGCATAATATTTTTGTTTAGTGTGAAGGAGGGCATACTCTACTTTGTCCATATTGAGCACTTTAAGTTGCTTCCTGGCCAATGCTAGTTGTCTTCTCACTCTATGAGAGCCCGACTGTTTGTGACTGTTATCTATCTCTTTCACCTGGCCCTCCAGTGTGGTGTGATTGTCCCTCCTTTCTTTGTTAAGTCTTGCGGAGTTGGCTATAGAGGTGCCTCTCAGCATCGCCTTGAGGGTGTCTCAGAGCAGTGTCATGGAGGGGTCAGGGGTGACATTTGTGCTGAGGTAAGTTTAAATGGTATCCCGATATCTGTTAGGGTAGACTTGTACGTTAACAATTTAGGGTTGAGATGCACATGTGTGGAGCGGATGTGAACATGGAGTGTGCAGAGAAATGGAGACCGGGGAATGGTCTGAGAGCACGGCTGCACCAATTTCTATGAGTGGGGTCACTGGAACACGGTGGGGAGTTGCTATAAAGTCATCTATTCTGGCATAGATTTGATGGGCTGCTGAGAAAAAAAGTAAAGTCCTTTATGGTAGGATTTCGGAGTCGCCATAGATCTGCTAATCCCACCTCTTTCAGCCATAGAAGGCCAGTTGCTGTGTAGGCCCCTATTTGCCCCGTTCTGTGGGCTGATCGGTCAAGAAGCATGTCATGGACCAAGTTGAGTCACCTCCTATGAGTATATCTGCATCTGGAGTGGTCAGCACACGCCCAACTGTGTGTATTATAAAGTCCTCTTGACATTCAGTAGGAGCATTGATGTTGGCAATGATGAAAGCACAGGCATGCATTGGGAGTCTCAGGGAAAGGAGTCTACCTGTCAGTTCCGATTGCGTTTGGAGTATCTGGCCCTGGAAATGCGTTGTTAGCAAAATTGCCACTCCTGCCTTTTTCCATGGTCCTAAGGAGAAACACTGTCTATTGAACCATCAAGACTTCATGTGGCCCCAGTCTCTCTTGAGAAGGTGGGTGTCATGTAGGAGGCAGATGTTGCAGTTAGAGTCTTCGAGCATGGTGAGGAGCGTGAGCTGCTTCACTGTGGTGTTAAGTCCATGGATGTTCAGGCTTAGGATCTTGACCATGGACTCATATTTTGTGGTGCGGTGGCAACAGAGGAGAGCTGGTGGAAATAGGCAGTGATCGCCCTTTGACGTACCGGACAGTCTATTACAGTGCAGAGGTAGCAGTTGAGTGGGATGATCATCGAGCACATCAACCATAACCGGGGACATCAATCGCTCGCTTCTAAGAAGCCAAACAGTTTATGTATTCGGGGTCCTGATCTCAGGCGTGGAAGTACAGGTAGGTATGCGTCAGGGTGGCGCGGCTCCACTGCAGCTGGCCATGATGATCGCACAAAGTAGAGTATTGGACCCGGTCGCTTTCCGCCGAGTCTGACAAAAAAAGGAGGGGTGTCAACAACAGCAGATGGCCTCTACCGCACTCCACCTTTGAAGTGGTCTCAGTCTGTGCTTCATCATGCTAATTAGAGTCCCGATTTGCAGAGGACACCCGCTGGTGGAGTTTTTGCAGCAGGGCAGATCTTTCTCTGTAGCTCTTGGCTGCTAAAGGTTTGCCATTTCTCTTCCATGATGGGTGACGAGCACGCCTATCTGTGCTGGGGATCGGAGATGGGTTCCACTGCAGTTCCGGCCGGGGGTATCCGTCTCATGTGGTCTCCAACCTCAAAATCGAACGAGCCTCCTCTAGGTCGCAAACCATGTGTATTACAGCTAATGATGACCCTTTTCTCTCAGACGAATGCTATGGCCAGCTTCCTTGCTCTATGATGCTGCAGGGTGATGACAGACAGGTCCTGCTAGAGCCAGACCTTTTGTTCCTTAGAAGGTGGTCGAGCCACAGTCTCTCATTGCTGATATTATGTCTTCTTTTCGGCAGTAGTGATGCACACAGGTCAATATGTCTTGAGGGGTCCCTGGAGCAGTATGCAGGCGGCCTGCTCTATGTGTGCGGTCAAGAATAATTTCTTCCTCTGCGAGATCTGGTACTATGTGGCGAAAGAGGTGAAGTGCATAGTCCTCTAGCTTCCCAAAGTCAGCCAGATCCTAATGTTGGACCGACAGGATCTATTCTCTAGGTCTTCCAGATGGAGTTTTCGATCTGTATTCTTATCTCACAGCTCATGTAGCTATCGCTGGTCAAGTTCCTCCTCTTTTATGTCCCTGTCCTGATCCAGGGAGGGAACCTGTTGTCCCATGTCTCCAATCTCTCACTTGATGTCTTTGATGTCTGCTTCCACATCTTGTTTCTGGGCTTCTATGTCATTCCGCATCGCGTGGAAGAGGGTTTCCATGAAAGTGCATGTAACCAGGGCCTCTCTCCACTGTTCATCCTCTGCATCTGTGGCACGGGATGGCATCGGGGGGGGGGTGATGCATTGTGAAACTGATCAACCTTCTTTGTAACGGACTTGGAGAGCATAACTTTAACTGGGGCATCATTTTTGCTGAGATGAGATGAGCAACGCATGAGTCCTCGCTGCATGACCCGCTGTTCCTGAGAGTCCCCTGCAACTGACTGCAATCTTGGCCTCCAGATCACTACTGGGGCATCTCTTCCTAAATCCGTGTTGCGGGAGGGGGGAACCTCAATCTGCCCATTGGTGAATGCATGCAGTGGAGATCCAAGAAGTTGCTCCTACTCGGGCGCCATTTTCCCTATAGGATCAATTTAATGGCAAGAGATTGCTGTCAATTATACATTTCCTCATAGGCATTTTGCTGCCACACCCACAAGACTGTTACAAATATTAGCCTTAATTGGCAGTGGAGCCACAAGTGTTTTATGGCTGTGATGTTTCACTTGCAGACTAGTACACATCTACAAAGAATGGAAACACCTGAGAATACTAAAGACATAGATGAAACTTCATTCAAGGCAAAGAAGCAATAATTTATAATTGTGAACTAAGTAGTTTATATATAATTGTCAGATTTGGCTTAGTTAATGCTCTTGCAGGCACTGTCCTTCGGGCACGACTTGGCTTTGTTATCATGCAACTAGAATTGATTGGAAGAACACAATCATTCCTTTTCATCAGAATTTTGCAAAGTACACTGTTTTTGTCACCCTAGCTTTCTTGATTCACACCAATAAAGTGGTTAGCCATCTCGAAACAGGAAACAGAGAAGACGATACCGTAACTATATCAATATGTTATGTTATATGTTATGTTACGTTACATTACGTTATGTTACATTACATTACATTATCTTATGGTTTCTTATGCTATATGTATTTGTATAGCTCACAACTCACCTGGAAGGGTACTCTGGTGCTGAAGTAGGAGCTGTATGGGCCAAACTAGGGAAGGTTTAGGGGAAGATACAGGTCTTGAGATTTTTTGTGGAATTCAAGAACTGAGGCGAAGACTCTGATATGCAGGGGCAGGTCGTTCCAGGCTTTAGAGTGAGGTGAAGACTACATTCACTTGACTGCTCTTGGTCAGTTGATTGTTGATTACTATTCTGAGGTTCTTTGTGTGGGTTGCTGGGAGGGGTTTGGACCAAGTTCGGTAGCTCACCAGATGGTGTACCAGAGTGAGGTGTCTTTGCTGAATATTACTGCTTCAGTCTTGTCTCTGTTTAGCTTGAGGCAGTTGGTTTTCATCCATCTGGAGACTTTGGTCATGCATCAGAGAAATTGGTCCAGTGCTTGGTGTCTTGTTGGAGTGGGACAGTATGAACTGGGTGACACCAGCATAGGATATGATATTGATTCCATGGGCGCGGATGATGATGCTAGTGAGTGGTATAATGTAGGTGTTGAACAAAGTGAGGCTGTGTGAGGATCCTTGTGGAACTCTGCAGATGAGGTTGGCAGCGTCCAAGGTGAATGGGCAGGCTGACCGATTGGGTGAAATCTGTCAGGAAGGAGCAAGTGCAGCAAACTGTGGGACCTTGAATGCTGGCTTTCTGCAGTAATTGGATAAAGATTGGTTGGGAGACTGTGTCGTAGGCTGCTGAAAGATTAAGTAGGCAGAGGGCTGTGGTGACAGCTCTGTTCATGATCAGTTGGAAGTTTGTCCGTGGTGGTGATGAGGGCAGTCACTTTACTGTGGTTGGGCCTGAATCTGGATTGAGTGATGTTGAGGAGGTGGTTTTCAGTGAGATGGGTGGCTAGGCATTTGCTTATCTTTTTCATGACTTTTACCGGGCAGGGTAGGAGGGAGATAGGCCAGTAGTTGGCCAGGGTCTTCAGGTCTGCTGAGGGTTTCTTGAGGGGAGAGAATACTGTGGTGTGTTTCCAGGCATCTGGGTAGGTGTCTGTGGTAATTGAATCATTCCGGATGAGGGTAGGGCCTGCGCTGAAGGGGTCAAAGGGTGTTGCAGAATGTGTGGACTGCATAATTGTTGTGGTTTCTTAAGTGGTGACGGGGGCCAGGTGGGCAAAGTGGTTCTCTGGGTGTTGGTAGAGATGGCCAGAAGGGCTCAGAGTGTGAAAGTGGTCAGTTGGGGCTCAAAGTTTTCATAGATACTAGTGATTTTGTTGCTGAAGATTAGAGACAGCAGGGTGCACAGGTATTGGGAGTAGGTTACACTGGTGGAGTTGCTGCCAGAGAGGTGAAGTCTTTCACTTTGGCAAATAATTCCTTGCCACTGTTGGTGCTACTTTTGATGCAGTCAGTGAGCACCGATCATTTGGTGGCTTTGATTTCCTGATGGTAGCTTCTGAGGACAGATTTATAGCTGCTCTTGTCATTGTCATTCTGACTTTGACTCCATCTGTGTTCAAGTTATTTGTAATGGCATTTGGTGAACCTGAGCTCTTCAGTGGACCAGTTTGCTAGCTGTTTGGTGATTGTGGCTTTGTTGGCTTTAGGAGGAGACAGGGTAACTGCATAGGTGGTGAGGTGGTGATCCAGGCATTGAATTTGAAGATATATTTGTAAAGGTTGTTGTTGCATAGAGGACTAGGGCGTAGGAGTTCGAAAGACCATGCTACTTCTGAGATGTTCTCCAGTCCAGTCATGGTGATGGTGTTTCTGCAGCAGTGTGTGGGATGGGTATGCTGAAGTTGATGAGGGTGTGTCGGACCAGATGATCGGTGTGGGGTTGTCTACTATGATGTTGCTAAAGCTGCTGAAGGTCCAGTAGGTGTCCAGTGCCATGTGTGGGGCCTTCCACTCTCTGGGTGAGTTCGAGGTTGGACAGGTCCTCTAGGAGGTTTTTGTGTTGGGATCAGTGAGGTCCTCCTAGTGGTAGTTGAAGTCACCAAAAAGGATGAAGGTGCTGGAGTAAAGGATCAGGTGGGTGACGAAGTCCCTGATATTGCTGAAGAAGTTGGCATGTGGTCCGGAAGGAAAGACTACGAGCCAACTTTGCACCAATCGTTCACTGATCTTTTTAGTCTGAAGGGAGCAGTCAAGCTGCCTCCAATTCGTAACCTGATTGTGGCAATGTCTTGATTCTTGTGGCAAAAAAACGTTTTCACAAGATGTATCTCTTTACTGTGAAAGGAGATCAAGTATAGGAAGACTATCTAGAAGAATGATTTAAGAAAGGATTCATAAGACATTCAAGTTGACTAGCATGAACCCCAATCGTATATTTTTATTAGTTGGATATCATGCCAATTAGGCAATACAAGCCATGCATCTCATAACACATCAGTACAAAAGTTAATATTCAAGGGAATTTATAAAATCCGCACTAAAACAACTAGTCTTCACATACAGATCAATACTTCCAATTAAGGAGCTGCAGACCAGAGTGTGGGATCAAAAGAACACACATAAAACTTGAAAGGTTAATCACAGTACAGAATTCAGCTCTGATATCAGGCACATGACTACTTAAACAACACGGACCAAGGACTAAAAATACCTGATATATACTATATAGGCCAATTTGGCAATAGAGAAAAGTTGACTTATAAAAACTGATTGTGCAATAGAGGCAATGTGTGCAAAACTGCATAAAGATTACGCTCTTGGGGGCGACATGTACAAAAGGTGTTAGCTGTCGCAAATGGAAAATCAGGCCATTTGTGACCGCTAAATAGCCTTTTGACATGTACTATCCCTATTTTGTGAGTCAGCAACCTATTACCCACTCGCAAAATAGGGTTTGCAAGTCGGTATTATGAAGGGGCGCGTCGATGGTGTCCTTTCCTAATAGGAGCTGCAGGGGGAAGTCTGAATGTTTTACGACCGGAATGTGGGTGCAAAACATTCTCAGTTTACCCCCTACTTCAAGTTGGTGGTAAGTCAGTTGCAAGCTGGAAGGGATCATCAAGTGTCCCCTTCCCCTCTCTGTTCTACAACATTCAACTAAAACTTTAAAACTAGAGGATGCCTGGGATACACCCATGGAATATGCTGCCTTCAGGCTGGTCACTAACAGAGCTGCCAAACTTTTATCACAAATTCTAGATAAGGCAGAATTTACACATAAACCTCATGCATGGGCAGTTTTGCCATCATATGCCACCTGAGGTCGACAACCATACCTGACTGCTCATTTTTCCATGGCCATGAAACATGCCCTGGTGCGCATTTGTATTTGTGTTTTTCCACCAAAGGACTATGGGCCAGATGTACGACCGTTTTTTGCGGTTGCAAACGGGAAATCAGCCCGTTTGCGACCGCAAAATAGGGTCCTGGCATGTACATACGCAATTTTGCGGGTCGGTGACTCGCAAAATAGCGTTTGCGACTCTCGCTATTAGGAAGGGACGTCCCTTCCTAATAGCAAGTCACAATGGAATGTGACATTGTTTTGCAACCACATTTGCGACTGCAAAACACTCACAGTTTACCACCTACTTCAAGTAGTTGGTAAGCCACTATCAAAAGGGAAGGGGTCCCCAGGGGACCCCTTCCCCTTTGTGAATGGTTGCAAAAATGTTTTTTAAGAGCTAGCAATGGTCCCACGGACCACTGCCTACTTTTAAAAAATGAAACTGAAATGTTTCATTTTTCTTTTTGAAATGCATCCAGTTTGCCTTTAAGGAAAAATGGCCTGCATTTAAAAAAAATGTTTCTTTATTTAAAAGCAAACTCAGACATGGTGATCTGCTCTCCACAGAGTGCCACCATCCTTGTGTTTTAAGCGATTCCCAATGGGTCGCAAATTGCAACTTACATCATGAATATTTATGAGGTAGGAAAATTTCGACTCCATTAGGAATCGCTAAATGTGTCTGAGACACATTAGAAAATCGCATTTTGCGACTTCCTAATTGCGAGTTGCAAAAAGTCGCAATTTGGAATTTGTAAAATTAATTGTTCGTACATGTGGCCCATAGATTTTTTTAAAATAGCGACAAAGTAAAATACATACATACCCACGGTCAACAATATAGTGCAAAGACCAAGTAACATTATCTTGTGAGAGAAAAAGCTAGCTTTTCAGCTACAGCGGACAGAAATTTTGCCAAAGCCCAACATATCAACATATTATTACACTGCGTAATTATCCTCATCAGATCGCTAATGATCTGAACCAGCAGCTTTCTAAAAACCAGTAATAGCAGGCAGCGTCTTATTTTAGTGAAAGAAACACAAAAAACAATAAATGGCAGTGCATCAAGCTTACAAAAAGGGCAAAGATCCTTGTCTAGCCCCACCTGATTAATCCCTGT
The DNA here is from genome assembly GCA_963921515.1 of Calotriton arnoldi. NCBI lineage: Eukaryota > Metazoa > Chordata > Amphibia > Caudata > Salamandridae > Calotriton > Calotriton arnoldi. Next base: position 887,796 of record CAWUFW010007561.1, read on the forward strand.
TCACCTGACCCAGCCTAACCTTCAGGGCCCACTGCCTAATAGATCTACTCTTAATATCAATCAAGTAGGGCTGAATTAGACCACTATAATCTGCATCCAATAGATGCTGCAAGTTAATTCTCTTACAAAAATCAGCCAAGTCTCTCTTTAGCGAACACTCTTTTATTAAGTGTGTTAATGGCATTTTCTGTTGGTACGTGCAAATGTTCAAGGGGGATTACCAGGCAGGGATATTTGGGGAAGCATCAATAGCCTGTATGTTATTTACCCATTGTCCTATATGTGTCCCTTATAATTGGAGTTTTATGAAGTTCCTCAAGGAGCCTTCTTCAGATTTTAAAAGACCTGCCCAATAGTTGAGCAACCTCTGTTTGTATTTAAAAAGAATGTTAGTAAGGCCCAACTCTAGCCTCAGGGCACTACTCACTTAGCCTGTCGGCAATCCCAACCACTTTTTCCAGATGGTTGTTTCTATGATTTGCAAGTGCTTGACATGTTTTTCAAGCCAAACCTCACAACCACAGAGTAACAGAGTAACTATTTCCGCGTTATATGTCTCTCTCAGCACATCTACAGGCCTATGGCCCAAAGCAGAATCCAATCTCTGAAGCATGCCGACAATAGACTTGGCACTTGATTCTTGCAGTGAGACATGAGCCTCGAGGTCTAGATTGATGCTAAATAACAGGTCTAAGTATTTTGTATGCATTTACCACCTCCACTTGAACACCACTCAGCCATCACCTAAACCTCGGGGTCACCTCCTACCTTTTGAAAAAACCATGAGCTTAGATTTGGCCGTGTTGATCTTTAAGTCATTTCCCTTCCAATAATGTGAAAAGGCATCAAGTTGCCTCTGCAGCCCGGACAGCGTCAGATCTAATACGCTGTGTCATCTGCATAACACAGCACGGATATAGACTCCATCCTCAGCTTAGGTGGAAAAGACCTGACTTGCTTTAGGCCTGCCAAAGCATCCCCTATGTAAATTGAAAACAAAAGCGGAGCCAGGATACACCCTTGCCACAGCCCATTGGGGTGCTGATCTTTTTTGGGCAAGGCCCCGCCGCCCCCAAGTTCCAACGAAAAAAACAGGTAGTAGTGTTCCCTTTGAGGGAAAGAACTGCACATCCAATAAGTACACGTATTTCAAAGCATCAATAATTGGCATGAAATATTCTATAAATGTTGCTAAATTGGCAACCAGGTGCTAAATCAGCTTCACACACCTACTACCTAGAGGTGTCAACTGCACATTAAGACTTAACATGCATATAACTCAACACAAAAAAAGAAGCTGCTAACAGCACACCATTAAGACATATGTATTATCCAGAAATAGTACTGGTCCAAAATCAAGTCAACTGATAACGGAATTGCTCATGTACAATGTGGACGATAAGAGAATATCCAATATAAGCAAATCAATCCAGTGAGATCGTCAGTCGAGATTTCATATCCTTTATTATTGTCCAAAGGTTAAAAATTCCCAGCACACGATAGCCGACACGTGTTTCGTCTTTACTCAGACTTTTTCAAGGCTGGAATAACAGATATATTGAAAACAATATGTTATATACATTATAGTGACAATGTTAAAAACCACAAAATATACAAATAAAACTGTCCTGTACAAATAATGTACAAGACATGTCACTACTAAAATAAAGGAAGATAAACATACGTTCAATGACAAAATTCATATATTAACATAAAAGATACTCAGACACCCAGTGCCTGGAACCCAAAGAAAAAAAGGTCGAAATGCATCCAGAAATTCAGAGTGAAAAGAGAGAAACCAAGCATAGGATTACCAAAACAACCTGATACACCAAAGCGTAAACTACTCAGTAGGATGTTCCAGTTGTGAGAACAAAATGATCAGTTGAGTGGCTAGACGACAATCTACTATAATCATATGGTGTTCATACCAATCCTCTACACCCTAATGCCCGGTGAGTGAATCTTAGATTTTTAGACTGAAAAAGAAGAAGAAGAAGAGAAGAAACCCACCAAAATTTGGGAATCTTGACAATCTGAAGTCAGAGAACGAATCCGTCCCTCCAACACATCCACTGTAAGAAGTAGGTATCCAAGTGAAGATGTCACAACAAATACTAAGGAAGACTGTACACACAAGAGAGAACAATATGAAAAATGACATGGTAAATTTATATGGTAAGTAGCCTCATAAGGAACAAAACACGCAGTACATCAACTACCTATACTTGATAATGGCAATAAACATACTGACTCGGTGTCAGAAAAATTAAACATCACACCGTCACCGTAGTGATTGTAGAGGTGATACTCAGCTACACAGCTAAACCAAAGACCATGAGTAGTCAGCACAAAAGTAGTGGTCATAGCGCTAAAATTGGCTATTGGTAGACATAATGCTATTAATATGCCAGTGCTCCTGAGTATAAAACTCAATTGCCGCCATGTGACTCAAAAATTAACAATCACATGTTTAAAATAGACTCCACCACCATAAAATGTCAAAACTTATGAGTTGCAGTGGAGTGCCGACGACTAGACAGAATTTTTTTTTTAACTGTTTACTCATCGTTATTGATAAACTTCCAACGTCACATACTCACCACAAAAATACGTATCTTTACCACACTTGAAATCCGTCTGTATAAGAGATCCCAAGGAAACGAAGCTGTAAAGAGCACTGATATATCTGGAAACAACATGAAATAGATGCGCCCATGAGCTAAGATCGTCATCAAATGTGTCCAATAAAACACGACACACTATCGATAAAGTACTCACCCGTAGGGTGAGCTCCAATAAATAAAGTAGAAACGTCGAAGACCATATGATATTGGTGCACACTGCAAAACGTGGCAAACGCTAGTAGAGTGTAGCTGAAATCCAAAGTACCTCCATAGATCCTGGATACCATGGGGTACAACCCTGATAAGTTACCCCTGTAACCAAAGACAAAGATATATCATGTCTTCAGCCACTAAACATATTATAATACAACCCTATGCCCAAACAAATCCTACCTTCAAGGGCGAGAAACCCGTCCATACACACACGTGTAAGTGGTCGCGGGATGCGTAAAAGAACAAACTTCGCCATCTTGTACTTAACCGCTACCTTCAAGGGTCACATGACACAAGAGCACGTGACTACAACGTAATCCGCCATAGTAAATAACCAATGCAGCTACAAACAAAAGAGTTGCCATATTGAACCTACCAACGGCCCATAAGAACTCATTAAATCAACACACTAGGGTACTATAACAAAGGCAATCCATCCCATGTTATTTATAAAATAATCCAAATATCCAGAAACTAGTAACAACGTTCACCATATCAGATCAAAACAGGTTAGTAGTGTGTACAGCCAACCGTTATGTTACGCTGAATCAGGGACAAATAAAATCGATAGTGTTTTACACACTGCAGGAAAAAAACGGCCAGCGCATAAAATCCTTCTGAGGGACCAATAACCCCTAGAAATTGTAGAATTTACCAAAGCTGTAAAAAACGACAGGAGCGATGTCAAATGGGCCGCCATCTTGTAGTATACTGACAAAACGCAGTAGCTCACCCCAAGTGTATATACTGTGGAAGACAAACCAATACAGTAAAAAGCCTCTCCCCCTCAAGATAAATGGAAATATGTAAAAAGACAAAACCCAAGATGGAGGTTGTTAGCAGAATGTTAGGTCCTTGTCTAACATAAGAGTTCTGGAGTTGATATGTAACATAATAGCCCAACACCCGTGCGATAAATAAGGGAAAAGAACCATAAGTCAAAAACAGAGAGATGTAGAAATTCAACCTCAAACACAACGATTACAGATGCAGTGTTAAGGTAAAAATCCAACTAGTTTTGTTGTAAACACTCATTGAGCCTGGAATAGAATGTCAATAATAATTAGTATTACAGATCGTACAATTTCGAACATGAAAATATTCAGCATGAAAATAGACTTCCTTATCGACCAATAGAATGGATAAATAACAGATACACCGATGTAACCTTAACTGCATTCAGTCTTTTAAGAAAACATGTGATTCTCTGTCCATATTCAACCCTTTGTCTACCGCTCGCAATTTTATGAGCCATTTCGACTCCAATTTTCTCAATGCCAAGGTTCTATCTCCACCTCGAGGATTGTCCTCAACTACAGCAATCCCACGGAATTTGATTCTGAGAACTTCCGAATCAGTGTGTGTAGTATTGTAATGAACAGCTAAGGGATAACTCTCATTGCCATTGCGAATCGCTCTAATGTGTTCTTGCACTCTCTCCTTAAGCGGTCTAATCGTGCTGCCAACATAGATTAAATTGCATTGACAGATGATGCAGTAAACCGTATATTTAGTGTTACAGTTCATGAAATGATATATCTTGTGTTCCTGTTTGGTGTTATAGCAAAAACTAATCTTTTTATTTTCAGCAAACTGACACACATTGCACATCGAACACTTGAAAAAACCTTTCGGTTTATCTGGTAACCAACTTTGTATTGATTCTCTAGTTGGATTGGTATTGATGGATGGACTTAGAATATTTCTCAATGTCCTACCCCTTTTATAGACAATGTGTTTTTTTTTAGATATATATGGATCCAGATCATGGTCCAATTTCAAAAGTTGCCAGTGTTTATTAAGTGTTTTGAAGACCTGACTGCTATGAGAATTAAACTGTGTTATCAATACAATCCTATTTTCTTCCGATTTGCGCTTCTTTTTGTAATTGGGCTTGAGAAGTCTTGTTCTTTTAGTCCTATTAATCCTGGTATGGGCTTTGTCTAATGAAGTACGATCATACCCCCTAATTGTGAAGCGTCGTTTGAAGCATTCCACCTCCTGCTGGAATACAGTATCATTGCTACAATTGCGTCTCAGCCGAGACATTTCACCAAATGGTATGGCACGAATTTGAGAATCAGGGTGGGCACTACTTGCGTGCAATACTGAATTGCATGCCGTGTCTTTACGAAAAAGTTTACACTCAAGTTTACCATTGTCAATGAACAGAGTAATATCTAAAAAGTCAATGTGGCTACTACTGATATTGTGAGTAAAGCTCAGATTGTATTGATTGACATTAATATATTCTAGAAGCGAATCAAATGTCTTATTGTCACCTCCCCAGATCATGAGAATGTCATCAATAAAACGACCCCAATAGATAATGTGGTTCGTCAGATCAGGTGGACATGATTTCCAAATGTGCTGTTCTTCAAAAAAACCCATGTAGAAATTCGCAAAAGATGGGGAAAATTTGGCCCCCATAGCCACCCCTGAGTGTTGTCTGTACCAGGTCTCATGATGCATGAAATAGTTGTTATCAAGTGTCAAACGTGTCAATTCCAATATCATGCGAGTGTGTTCATACATAGTCGCATCACGTTCCACTCTGGTCCAGTAGCTTTCACTAACAGTTCCAAGAGGCCTGATGGGCAGTTCCATTTGGCCATCTTTTACTATAAAAGAGTTCTTTGTTTGGTGTTAAGGCAGTTGACAATTCGACGTAAGACACATAAAGGGGCTGTTTCTGTTTGAGGGCATAATCTTCAGCCAACAACTTTAATATCACACAACCATTTGTAGTTGAGTACTCTTTTTGAAAGCACATTTGACTCAAAGGTAGGATTCTAGCAACACCAATCTTCTAATAGACTCAACAGATGCCTCATATAATCTTTACTCGGGATATCCAACAGGGAGATCATATGATAGAGGGCAATGCTCTACGCCCTTTTTTTAAACAACGGCACCAGAATGCTACCTTTCTGGGTTTCCAGCAGGTTATGCCCCCAATTATTTCTCCAAACAACAGTGCCAAGGTCTGTTTCATAATGTTTGTGGAAATGCCATCTGGCCCATGGCCCCTTGAAGTTTTCAAGTCTTTAATCACTGCTTCAATGCCAACAACTGTGGGGAGTGGGATGCTCTCTTCCTCCCCATTAACATGCAAGCTTATTTGCCGTTTTCCTGCAGCACCCCCAACACCATCTTTGACTTTATACAAGTCTGAGATGTAACTAACCCATGTTTCTTCTGGGATTGAAACTGCTGTAATATGTGTGACAAGCCCGAGTATACCATTAGAAATATGCCAAAAGTCCTTAAGGTTATCCGTGTGCAGGGAGAAGATTGCCTTCGTCCATAGGTTCTCTTTTTCCCTCCATCTGATTTGCCACATTTTTTTCCTGAAGGCTTTCCTTTGTTGTGATATCAGACTCTCCCTATGATCTCACCTACTCTAAATGCCTCCCTCATTTTTCTATTAAGCACTGATTTAGCCCGTGACTTTTCCAGAGACAGAGAGTTGTTTATGACTCTTACCATTTCCAACCCTACGGCCACCATATCGCTTATATAGGAAATTAATTTTTCAAAGGCTTGAACTGTGTGCGGTGAGGGTAAGTTGAATCGCGCATTTAACAACCCCATCATCCTGTTTATATTATGGCATTTTAGTTTGGCAGACCACAAAATTCTATGCTACTTTTCACAGTACAGGGACAGACCATTGGGCCACATATCTCTCTGCCTAACCACGTTGGACAGTGAGAAAATAAGAGGCTTATGGTCACTATCAGTAAGATCACCTACAAAAAAATCCTTCACCATTCCAAAATACTCCAAAGAGATAATTGCATAATTGTTCAAGGATGTTACCTTCCCATTATCAAACGTCGGCTGAGCTGGCAGATCCCCTGGATGCCTACAATTTATTATGGTCATGTTAAGACTATTAATTAGGATACCCAATTGTCTACCAGACCTCTACCCTATCTGACTCCCAAGACCTGACAGGCACTGTTCAGTGCAATTTCTTTGTCCCTTTGGATAGTATCCCTTGGCTGCATAGGGGGGATTTTTACATTTAGGACACCCATCAAAAGAATAGGCACATAGGGGAATTACAATTGAGTCTTATCCAGTAGAAGTGCCAATTCCTTATATACCTGATTACAACTTTGGTGGTCCTGTAGCGGGCCACCACGGCGCTGCCCTGCTCTAGGACTGCCAAAGCTGTCTGCACACCACCTGCCGGATTACGAGGTAAAATTCGGCAGGTGATCCTGCGGTGGCTGGCCCACGCCGCTGCCTTTCAAAGGTTCATAGGAGAGCCTTAGAAAGGAAGTGCTGTGGGCCAGCCACTGCGCGTTCCAGTATGGCATTGACTGTCAAGTACATGCCGTCCTGGAACTGGGGGTGCATACAGACAGGGGGCACACCAAGTATCCCCTGCATGCACCTCCATGCACAGAGGTAACAGGGAGCCCTGTAGGGCCACCCTAGTTTCCTCACTGCCAGCATTTTCATGGCTGGCTCACCGCCATGAAACTGATGGCATTGAGGAAACTTGTAATATGATTGACTGTGCCACAGCGGCACCACCAAGCATATTGTAGCCTCAAGACTGCCGTGCCACACCCGGGATCGGGGATCCCCGGCGGTTGCGGCGGTTTTGTGGCAGTCCGACCGCTGCAGTTGTAAATCTACAGGCGTCCCACAGTGCGGCAGTTGTCAGAAAGCCACCGAAAACTATGTTGTGATTAGGCCCTAAATAGATAATCTTTACCAAGTTTCAGAGGGAGGTGATTTTAATAAGTATCTAATCGGGACATCCTTTTTGGTCTCCCATGCATGATATGATTGAAGGAAGACCAGACACAGATAATACTAGAAAGTTTGTGAAATACCTAGGAAGGACAGAGACAACAACATCATGCCTAACAGATACCAAAAAAGCTAGATCCCCCTGCCAGTCTCCCAAATTTCCCCATAACTGCTTTTAGGATAAAAACAACAAAGTCAGGCAACACCCAATCCTTTCTCAGGTTTCTTGTAATGCAGCTATCACTACTTTGTTATCCTTAATGACCGTCAAAAGCAACCCAAAATTCCTTTTCAGACCAGCTATGTTCCAGGATAGGAAATTGACCCCGGTGGCATCAGGAGCTGTAAAAGCGGAGTTTTGATAATTCCCTTTTTGAATCGATTGTCCTCGCAATCCAGTTCCATGTAGATTCGCTCTTTTCTGGAGTCTCCACCCGGCTAGTGAAAATTTGCCTGCCTTTTTTCCATCTTTACTACAAGGATCTTTTCCAACCCTACTCCCAACTGGCCTCCCTCGACTATAAGTGGAGGACCATGATTGGATAAGGGGGGATATGACCCAGACCTGTCCCCTCGGCATGTAGCGCCCATTGGATGAGTTGACGGGAGAGCCTGCTGATAAATAGGTGTGAGATACATTTTAAAGCCTGACCACATGAGCTCATCCAATGATTTCAGGCCTTCTTCCACCATCATTCTGGAATAGAAGTGAACCCAGACATGTGGCCAGGCCGCAGATAACTCACTGGCGTCGGACGACCAAGGAGATGTCTTGAGACGAGATTTTTCCTGCCTGTGGGATTGATTGAAGGAGAGATTAAAAACATGATCTGTTGAGTACCCCTTCTGCCTCAGAGTCAGCCAAAATATACACAAATTGGAGAACCAAAACGACGTTATTGTAAGAATTGGCAGTGGGTTTTAGCCCCCACAATGTGTCATCCTCCAATCTAACATTCCCCACTCCAACTCCCACAAGGGTAACTATAGAACTCTCTTGCTGGGTGGCCAAGAATACGACATGATCAACCTGAGTGGGTCTGAGAACCACCTTTCATCTGATCCTACAGGCTTGGATGGAATAGCCACAACATCAGAAGGTGCCGGGCCCTGGGAAACAGCGGCTAGATCAGTTATGTAAGCACACAGCACCATGGACTTCTCTGTTGTCTTGATCCCAGCATGAAATTTAACCTTTCTTGTTCTTCTCTTGTTATTTTTCTCACTTTCCCTTTTGCCTTTTGTTTTGTGTTTATTTGTCTATTGTGAGTTATTCCCCTTTCCGGCTGAGGACCTGTCTCTTTGGTAGTGATTTCTGGCTTGATCCTAGTGACTTTTTAAAGATGGGAAAGACTTCACCTTGTTCACCTGAGTGCCAGGCAGGACCAGTGTGGTCTTGTCCATTATTTGTACCCTAAAAGGCTGATAGTTCTTCCTCCACAAAGAGGGCTTCAAGATCACCTAGGACCAAGGATTGATCACATCTTTTTTCCTGTCTATATGCAAACATCCTAGGGTCGCTCACCTGGGTACTCATATCCGCTGTACTGGTTACAAAGCTCTTTATATTGGATTTATTCTCTTCCTTGTTTAAATGTACAGGTAGATTCTTCAATGTAACCGAAAGAGTATCTAAAGTGTGGTCTGAGTTGTCACTATTCTTTTCCAATAAGGACAGAATGGATGCCAAAATACGTTCAATAATCTGCAAAGATCTGGAGAAGCATACATAGTCTGCTGAGGTATTCACTGGAGGGTTCAGCAATAAGTCAGGTGAAGCAGAAAGATTAACCTGATCCGAGATTGTAAGACTGAGGGGCCGATTCCGAATGGAAACCGTATCGACCGACACATACCGGGCCTGGAGTCTGACCGACATGTACCGGCGCCGATCGACCGGCCGAGTTCGATGCAAGTCTAGTGAATCACAAGCGACTCGCCACGGAGCACAATCCGCACGACCGACACGGACGGAAAATCGTGATTCGGCCGTAAACTGACCGGGAACCATTCCGAACGACACGGACCGAGAATGGGTCCGACCGACACGCTGACACGCGCTGTACGTCCGGCCCAATGCGATGCAATGCGTGTGAAATACTAACGACTCGCACGGAGCACAATTCGCAAGACCGAAACGTACGGGACATACTGACTACCATGTAAAAGAGCCCGTCGTGACCGACGCGTACGCGAACGCTGCAACATAGCATAATGTGAGTGTGACACACTCGGATTAGCCCGCAATTGCTGCTGTAAGCGTCCGTCCGGACAACTGAACGTGTCCGTCATGTTCACCAAAATGGCATAGAAACAAACTGAAAAAGACCAAACAAGCATTGACAAAGTCAATAAAAAAAATGGAACAAAGACACACCCACAACTCCACCTACATAAAGGGCCAAAATGCCTACCATGATCCTTTGCAAATTCCACACATATGACAGCAGAGAACACCACCACCCTGCACTCAGAGACACACTGACAACTCACCCACCACACAACCTTCACACCATTTGCACCTCTCAAAAACACACTCACAAACACCAAGATAAACTGACACCCACCCACCGTCACTTTCACCCTCACACACACATCAATCTCCACAACCTCCCATCACCATGCCCCCAAAGAAGAATCCAAAGTTCACCGATAGTGAGTTGGAAGTCTTGGTTGATGAAATCCTCAGAGTAGAGCCACATTTATTTGGCACATTGGTCCAACAGACCCCCATGTCACAGAAAACAAAGATGTGGGAGAGGATTGTCAACAAGGTGAATGCACAAGCACCTTGCCTGCGCACAATGGAGGATATCAAGAACAGGTACTACGATGTGCGAAAGAGGGTCAAAAAGCTGATTTCCAGAGACCATGCCCTGAGCCAGCGGACCGGTGGTGGCCCTCCTGCAAAACCAACGCACTTTACTTCCTGGGAGAAGAAGGTGCGGGCCATCCTTCCACCGGAGGGCATCCATGGATTAACAGGAATACCAGAGCCTGGTGAGTACATAACCAACTAGCCAATATTGCGAGGCAATACCCACACAGACATCACTGTCAAGGGGACAGTAAAACCAATATCTGTAAGCAAAGCCATAGCAACCGAAAGCTAATTATCCTGCAATGTGTATGCCACTTAGATAAGCACAATACCTGCAATCTCAGAGTAAAATGGAACTATGTCATAACATGTACAAACTTACCAACAAATACAGCAAGGCATTGGCCCAAAACACCAACAAACACTGTCAGCCATTTTGCCAGCACTATGTCATCCACTCACAGGGAAGCAGAGTCAAAAGGAAGGAAGGTTGGGTATGCTGGGAAGGTGGGTGTAGCCAAAAGCATGATGGGAGTTGCAGTCACAGCCAACAGTCCCCCTCCCACATGGCCCATCAAGCCCACCCTGAACCATGCTCACCTCACAGGGAGTAGAAAGAGACTTGACTAGATCGCTGACACTGGGCTCTGCTGTGGGGAGCACTAGGCCCTGGTGGGAGTACTGCTCAAACAAACAACAGGACACCATTGTCAGCCATCTTGCCAGCACCGTTACCCTACCTCACAGGGAAGCTGAGTCACAGGAAGGGAGGTTGGGTATGCTGGGAAGGTGGGTGTAGCCAAAAGCATGATGGGAGTTGCAGTCACAGCCAACAGTCCCCCTCCCACATGGCCCATCAAGCCCACCCTGAACCATGCTCACCTCACAGGGAGTGGAAAGAGACTGACCAGATGACTGACACTGGGCTCTGCTGTGGGGAGCACTAGGCCCTGGTGGGAGTACTGCTCAAACAAACAACAGGACACCACTGTCAGCCATCTTGCCAGCACTGTTACACCACCTCACAGGAAGCTGAGTCACAGGAAGGGAGGTTGGGTATGCTGGGAAGGTGGGTGTAGCCAAAAGCATGATGGGAGTTGCAGTCACAGCCAACAGTCCCCCTCCCACATGGCCCATCAAGCCCACCCTGAACCATGCTCACCTCACAGGGAGTGGAAAGAGACTGACAAGATGACTGACATTGGGCTCTGCTGTGGGGAGCACTAAGCCCTGGTGGGAGTACTGCTCAAACAAACAACAGGACACCACTGTCAGCCATCTTGCCAGCACTGTTACACCACCTCACAGGGAAGCTGAGTCACAGGAAGGGAGGTTGGGTATGCTGGGAAGGTGGGTGTAGCCAAAAGCATGATGGGAGTTGCAGTCACAGCCAATAGTCCCCCTCCCACATAGCCCATCAAGCCCACCCTGAACCATGCTCACCTCACAGGGAGTGGAAAGAGACTGACAAGATGGCTGACACTGGGCTCTGCTGTGGGGAGCACCAGGCCCTGGGGTGGGTTGTGCTCCAACAAACAACAGGACACCACTGCCTGACATCCTGAACGTCAACTTTGACTCCATGCAATGGAGGCATGCTTCGGTGGGATTACCTGGGCTCGGTGGGTGAAGGTGGACCTGCAATGACTCCAAATACTATCAAGTCTGGCTCAACACACACCTTCTCAGCCAGAACAAATAGCACCCTTGGGACTAGTAACCCTGAAAGTAAATGCCCTGGAAAGATGGCTGATGCATAGGCCTGATATATGATTCGGCTGCAAGTCACACATAGGCACTGGCCCCCACAAACATGATCACACCCACAGCCATCGCAACTGTATGTTTCCACTCACTGTCTGGGGAAGCAGTGTCCCAGGGGTGCCCCCTGGCCTGGCTGTGAAGGTGTGTGGGTTACATGACAGTTGAGGAGATGCAGACATAGCACATATGAAAACACACACACAAAGCTACATATACATCATTGACAGGGGACATATGACAGTGAATGGAATGGCCACAGCAAGATAGCTGACACTGTTGCATGGTGTCATGTACACAAGGTGCTGTTGTGAGCTGCATTCCACTGCTACATCATGCAGCATTGTCAGCATCCTTGACACAACACTCCCCTTACTGTCATTGACACTTGCAACACAAGGAGTAACCTGGACTGAGTAGGAGGAGCCATACAACTTATAGCAGCATAACTCAAACACACAAACCTCTGGCCCTCACTGTCATGAGCATTGAAAATCAAGAGGGCTGCCTTGGTTAACTACTCTTCCATGGAGGACATTGACAAGATAAATGACGTTATCACGTACAAAGCACAGCAGCAACATCATTTGCTACAGTAACACCATCACATGTGTGCAACGAGATGTAAACCAGGAACACATACATCAATATGGTAGCTCACAAGAGATTCCCGACATACCGGACTGTGACCATGTTGTTCCGACACACCAATGTGACTCAAATAAACATGCACAAAGGCCAGCACACATGCCCCAATCTTGGAACACATCGTAAGAGGAAGTGAACGTATGACCTTGTCAAAGCACAAATGATGATAAGGTAAACACACCTGTGTCAGGCACAGGATAGCACTTGAGCAGCAATGGCCATGTACAGTACTTGAATCAATACATGAGCTGACCACGCACACAGCTCCAACTGCCCATCAAAATGCATCAGGTTGCCATGACAATGTGCTTAAGCAATATAGACCTCTGTCTGTGACAATGGAGTACAATGCAATGTACATACACTCATGAAGTACAGTAGCAACTGTAATGTGTGTGATCTGTTGATGTGTGCTGAACCTCAACATACATGTGTGTCTCTTCCACCCACAGGGGATGCTGGGGACACTGCAGGGACCGAAGAAGGATCCCAGGCCCAGACTCTGGTTGACCCTGAGCTCTCTGGTGTGTCTCTCAGTCCTCTTCGGACGACGACGAACGACCTGGCCCCTCCGGTGTGGCTCCGCGTCCAGCCCCAGCAGCTGTAACATCAGCACCCCCTGCCACCACTCCTGCCACATCTGCAGACACACTAATGACCTCTGCCGACACGGACGGACCAAGGCAACAGAACACCGACCGCACAGCTACACAGGGCACCCTGGAGGTGAGGGACAACACCACCAGTGCCAACACAGAAGGGGGCCCAGTGTCGTCTGTGCCTGCCACGGCAGGTCCTGCCCGTGTGGGCAGGGGTGGTGTGAGGGTGGGCAGGCTGAGGCCACGGCCTGCAGATAGGGCTGGACTGCAGGATGATCCACAGTTGGGATGCATCATAGATGCGTACCAGGAAAGCACCGGAGGCTTTGGCCAGGTAGTGGGGATCCTCAGGGACATGCAACAACAGCAGGCTGCCCATCATTCCAGATCCGACTCCCACATATCCCAAATGGAGTCCAAAATGGACAAAATCGATGAACTCACGGCCGTGCATAGGGACATACTCACATGCCTCCGCAAGATAGCTGACAACATGACCACAACTCCCTGTGTGCCCACTACATCTGTTGCCACTACATCTGCAACTGCCACAGGGAGGGATGAGGACTCTGGCGGAGAGTCCCCGGCATGGCAGCAGCCTGCACCTGAGGGTCCCCTAAAAAGAAGAAGAGGGGTCGTCCGAAGAAGGACAAGTGAGAGGCAGATGGCCATGCATACCCCCCAGGAAGTGAATACCTGTTCCAGACATCCTCCATAGTGTGCAAAGCGTTCACCTTGTTGACTGTCGCTAAACTCCCACACATGTGATGGAGGGTCTAAGTTGGACCAATGTTTCAAATGACTGTGGTCTTTGCTCTTGAAATTTCATCTACCAACACTACCAACTCCTCTGTGAACTTTGGATTCCTATCGCACTGTACAGCACTTTCATTTACGTATACTGTTCTAACACATGCATGTTAATAAATGCACAATCACACAAAACTTGCTTCTGTTGTGACTTTAACTTGGTTTGTGTCATAGAGATGATGACCTGCTAAAAGTATACTGTGCATGAAAACAACTACAGCAATGTAAACACAGATATGTGAGTCATGGTGATGTGACACATATGAGGGAGACACACCACTACGTCAACACAACACATACTTACCATGGCCATCTAACTCATCGCCTACACTTTTGTGAACTGAAAATACAGTGGAATGCACATACACAACACCCATCCTGAGTCATTGTCAATCAGCCCACAGGTACAGTATGTATTTGATTGTCGGATGTGTGGACACAGACAAAGCACAGTCCAAAGTGACACACAGGTTTCATACACAATCACTACATGTGAACTCCACAACAGATGGAAGGTAACCTCATGTGACAGTGAGCACAAAGTAACCAAGTGGTAAACAATGAAAGTCCAGGGGTGTGTGGCACATCATCGGTTTGACAACGACAACTTGCACTCTGTAACAGGAATCCTTGTATCGGGGGTCACACTTGACCAAACTACAGCCAAAGGACCCTGTGAAGGACAGACATACAACACTATTAATATCACAAAGTAACAGCATACATCTGCAATACACATGCCAAACACAAATCTTAAGATACGTGAACACAACCTAGTAATCATGTCAACACTGTTTGGGAGTACATACTAACTTAAAGGACACATCACTGCAAGCATCCTGTCAAGTAGCACACAGCCACACATATGCAGCAACATTGCACCACCTACACATATCAGGCCATGACAAAACGTAGACAACACATCACTGTATACTCACAATCATGTGAAAAAGTTGTTGATGAGCTGTGTCCGAACATCCCCCTCACCCTCATCATCACTGGCAACATGACCCAGAGCAGGATCCTCCACGGCTGGCAGCTGTCGGTAATCATCATCCTGGATGAGAGCCAACTCCTCCCTCACTGCCAGGTTGTGTAGCATGCAGCACACAATTATGATTTTGCATACCTTCTCAGGGGCATATGGGAGGGCCCCTCCAGTCCTGTCCAGGCAGCGGAATCTGCTTTTCAGTAAACCAAATGTCCGCTCTATCACTCTCCTGGTCCGCCCATGTGCCTCATTATAACGTATCTCCGCCGGTGTCACAGGGTTCCTGAGGGGTGTCAGCAACCACGGCATGTTTGGGTATCCGGGGTCACCTACATACAAACAAACAAACATTTAATGGGTCTGAAAAGAGGTTGAAAAATAATTTACCAAAAACACACAAGGGAAACACATATTACACACCGACAAGCCAGGCACACTGGTTCTGCAGCTGTGATATCATTGTTGGGATCCGACTAGTGCGCATGATGTAAGCGTTGTGTGCTGAACCAGGAAAACGTGCACACACATGTGATATAGTCATGTCCGGCAGACATACCACCAGGGCATTAATGGAGTGGAAAAGTTTTCTGTTCCGGTATGTCTGCTCATGTGCTTGTGGTGGTACCAAAGCCACATGTGTACCATGTATGGAGCCTATGACATGTGGCATCCTTCCCAGTGCATAAAAGTCACTCTTTATGTCAGTGAATTGTCTTGGGGTTGGGAATTTGATGTAATGGTCCAGAAAATGCAACATCACCTCCAAAACATCACGAAGCACACGGCTGAACATGGTCTGTGACATCCCACCAGCAGAAGCCACAGTGTGCTGGAAGGTGCCAGTGGCAAAGAAGTGTAGGGCTGCCATCACCTTCACCTTGGGGGTCAGCGCTGATGGATATGTCCGGCCAGGTTGTAAATGTGGGGCCAACTGCTCCGCCAACACCTCAATCAGTGGTCTGGTGAAGCGGTACCGTCGGATGCAGTCACGTTCAGCCATGGTTGCAAGGTCTAGGAACAGTCTATGGACAGCTGGTCTCCTGCAGTACATAGTTGAGCAAAGAAAGATTGTCAGTTCCCCTACATATGTGGCAATGACCATGCTAAATATCACATGCTACATCATAGCAAGACACAATTACTTGATGTGTGTGCTGTTGGGCATGGACACATATGTCAGCTATGTGCCCCTCACCTGACATCTCAGCTCAACATGGATACACAACAAGTGCAATGCTGCGGCGTGAACAATCAATGGGGTCTGTCACAGTACATCTGCACAAATGTCACATACCAAACACACACCTCAGTGACTAGTAAGGATAGATGTGTTCCCCACATGACAGGTGCTTTTTCAGTCACACACACAAGGACCTTGTAGTGCCACAAGGACACTGTTATGATGTAGCGTCTGATGTACACGTACCAAGACACCCATGAAACCCACATGATGTGCTACCAGATTTGTACGCAGGGCATACATGGATGTCTGTGACACACAGACACAACAGCAACTCACATGACCAAATCACATGGATGTTGTAAACGATTGACATCTACCACATACAATCAGAGACATGTGTGTAGCACAATATGCACATACTCTGGATTAACCACACAATGGTAGCTCCGGGACACCCTGTGACACACAGTCCATTTCACCTATGAGTCAGGGTGTATGTAACATGTCATCACACAATGTGCACCTTGAACTGTGTACAGGCCTCTGGGTTGGATCTGCAAAGTTGTCACTCACAGTAGTGATGTGCCTCACACACAATGGTTTTTGTCCACATCAAACATGGCACATCCTGGGAGTGTGTGCCACTAAGTTCCACGTCCAATATGACATGTGGAGCCATATACCCACACATGTTATAAAGCCTGAAATGCCATTCCATATACTGTATGACAGGCTGTATGTTTGTTGTAGAGCACTGGAGTCCCTGCCAAGATATTGTGTGTGGCATCCTTTGGCTATTGACTGTAATGGTGACAGACGCGGGTGAGATATCAAGAGACGCGTCGTTCACACGCATTGGCTCTTGACTGTCATGGAGACTGATGTGTGTGAGTTATCAAAAGACGCGCCATACATTTACGGGCCGAGCCGGGCGCACGCATTGGCTCTTGACTGCAATGGTGACAGACGCGGGTGAGATATCAAGAGACGCGTTGTACATTTACGGGCCGAGCCGTGCGCACGCATTAGCTCTTGACTGTCATGGAGACTGATGCGTGTGAGTTTTCAAAAGACGCGTCGTACATTTACGGGCCGAGCCGGGCGCACGCTTTGGCTCTTGACTGTCATGGAGACTGAAGCGTGTGAGTTTTCAAAAGACGCGTCGTACATTTACGGGCCGAGCCGGGCGCACGCATTGGCTCTTGACTGTCATGGAGACTGATGCGTGTGAGTTTTCAAAAGACGTGTCGTACATTTACGGGCCGAGCTGGGCGCACGCATTGGCTCTTGACTGTCATGAGGACGGACGCGGTTTTGATACTTGTACGAATCGCGTCCAGAAAATTCAGTTGGCACCCAACAACAATGTATCAAAGTCAATGGTGTCATGATGGGGAAAATTTGAACGATGCGGAAGGCGTGTACGAAGCGTGCAATGCAATGGATTGGCCAATTTCATAAAAAGCAAACGTCTCGGACCTATCGGTTTGGACGCATGGGACAGATTCAGCCTCTGCAGCACAGATATAAGACTGTCTGTTCCCCAGAGACTTCACTTGCCTGCACTACATGCTACAGGACTACATCTACCACTACCACTGCTGCTGTCTCTGCATCCTCTGGCTACTGCAATGGCACGTACTGTGGAGAGGGCCCCAGCATTCACTGAGGAGGAGAACCAGGCCCTGCTGGACAGCCTCCTGCCACAGTACAGCAAGCTGTATGGGAAACCAGGGGAGCAGGTGAGTGTGCAGTCCACTGCCTTTCTAGTGTGCATGTTGGCAAGCAAGCAAGCATACTCACTGAGTAATTGTAAGTCTCCAAGTGTGTAGAAACAAGTAATGTACATGTGCAGTGTCTAAGAAATAGCATTTTGTATTTGCTTTGGATTAACATGCACTGTTATCATGTTGTCAATGCTGGCTTGCACCCAGGACAACTGCCCATGTCCATAGTTGCACTCCCTGTTTCCATCATATGCCCTTCAGCAAATGACATGTATGTCCAACTGTGTGATGAACAGACATGTTGCATGTGTGGCAATGGTGTCTAACTTTGTCATCCATGCAGGTTGATGCCCATCAGAAGCAGGAGATTTGGCAGACCATTGTCCGGGCAGTACGATCTGTGGGGGCCTTCAAACGCCACATCCGCCACTGCCAGAAGAGGTGGCAGGACCTTCGTGGCTGGACCAGGAGGATAGCGAGAGTCCAGCTGAAGCTGTCGCCTCCACGCAGACGGGGCGGACGACGGACACTGACCCCCCACATGCTCCGGATTCTGACGGTGGTCTTCCTTGACCTGGATGGGCAGTTGAAGGACAGACAGCAGCAAGGAGGGGGTAAGTTTATGCCTTTTTGGTGAGCTATGTCTAACATGCAATTTGCATCCCTTCAGCCTGGTAACACTCCCACAGTTCGTCTGTCTGCTGAGACAAGACTCATGTGGCTAAATTTGGTGATGCCCCATTCTCATCTGAGAACCAGGTGTGTCCCTTTCGGTCTGTGACTTGTGTCACTTGGGTTGTGTGTTCTTGCTGTTCTCCAAGGTTGATGTTGTGAACAGCATCTGCTACAGGTGCATTGGTTTGGGCTTCATGAGTGGGGCTATTGTCTGACGTGCGTCAGCACATTGACAGAAATCAGACCTGTACTCTGTGTCGGCCATACATAAATGTTCTAATTGCTGACCTGGGTCACCATAGGTGTCTGAGGTGTTTACCACACACCCATGCAGCAGGTAAGACCAATGTTGTGGCCTCAGGGTAATGAAATTCATGCGTGTAACTAATGCATAGCCACCTGCCAAGTGTTCCTGGTAATCCCATGTTGCACATGATCCAGGACAGGTATGGCAACTCCGGCCATCCGAGACACTCTGTCCTCCTAATCCTGGGTGTCAGCCAACATCATGACCATTGCGAAATGTGAATTAAGGTGTCTGACTCTGTGTCATTGTGGACTGGCATAGCTTTATGGACTTCATGAGTGGTAAAATGTTCATAATGTACTGACACCTGATTTGTGGCTGTTGGATCTGCACATAGGGTAAAACATATGTGTGTAATCACTGGACTGTGCCTAATGGTGGATTCCACATTGATGTGCAAGCAGCTTTACTTTGTTCTCGTCAGCCTGTGATGTGTTCATGTATACTGATTTGTGTCATCACACACTCAAATGTCTCATTTGGATGAAGTGTGATCATCAGATTCTTCCTGATGTGGGTTGCATGGGATGTACATGTGTACTTGACCACTACAGAGCTTGCATTCCCCACAAAATTATGAGTGTGACACGGTGCAGACTGTTGTTTTTGAATGTACTGCCCCTGTGACAGGAGCCAGTAATGACTCATTGGCCAGACAGGCCTGTGGCATGGTGTACCACATGCCAATCGGGAGCCTGCAATATTGTCAGTTGTCCTGCCTGAACTCCATTGTAGCATTGGCTAGCAAGACATGAGGCCATCATGGTGTCTGAAGATGGAAGCATTTCCATCATATCAACAATGACTGCAGCCAGCCCATTTACTGACACAAGTACTCAGTCTCTGGCAGGAGATGGGATATGTGTATAATGACACATTACACTCACAATCCTTGCAGATAAGTAAACTGGCAATGTGGTGCATGTTTGCACATATCATTAGGGATATCATACATGCACCAGCCAGATGGGTCCATTGCCAGGATGTGTACGAGGAGCATGGTTGACTGGCAGACTGACAAGTGCCTGGTTCACATATGTGTCATTCATTTAAACAATGATTTCCTGATAATGCCAGGGCTTGCTCTGTGATGTGCTGCAATTACAGTCATGTGTCAAGTCAATGCAGGTGACTAATGTGATTCTGTTTTTCCTCCTTGTTTACAGCATCATCTTCGGCTACTGGAGGAGACAGCTCCACAGACCAAGAGGAGGCGCAGAGCCAGACAGGGTCCGCTGTGGATGAGGCGGAGGGACCCAGTGGCACGGAGGGTGAGGGGAGCCACACTGAGGGACACTCAGCAACAACCACCTCAGCTGAGGGACACTCCAGCTCCAGTGAGGACTCCCTTGTGGAGGCGGGTGTTACAGGACCACAGACCACAACTAGTGAGTCTGTCCCTGCCACCACCACCATCTCCACCCTCCCAGCTGCTCCCATACCAGATGTCCGTGGAGCCTCCTGTGTTAGGGAGCATGTCTCCTTCAGTCCAGGCACCGCACCCCCTGCCTCTGTCTCCCCTGCTGCCCTGAGTGTGGAGTCTGTGGACTTGCTGAAGCAGATCCATGTGGGGCAGACATCGATGCTGAGTGTCCTCCATGCTCACACCGGTCTATTGACACAATTGGTGTCATTCATGGAGGGCATCTCAGCAAACATGTCTGCCCGACAGCGGACCAGTCAGTCCATGGCCTCCTCATTGACGGCAGCAGTGTCTCTCCTCCAACAGTCCCTCACCCCTCCTACCTCTGCCTCATCCACAATCACCACTACCCTACGTGCCCAACGCACACTCAGACAGGCACATGCACGCACAACAACAGACACGAGCAGCACACAGCAATGTCAGTCCAAGGCAAAACGCGCAAGCACGCACACTCAGGGGACTGATGGCACACACACAGGGGATAGGGTACAGATGCACAGACAGGCATCCAAAACCACTCCGCAGTCCTCAGATACCTCTCCCTCCAAAACCCCTTCCCTTGACTCACCTGCACCCCCCCTTCCCAGAAGGTCTTCCTCTTTGACCTTGGCTTCTTCCCCACAGATCCATCTGAACCAACTCACAAGGGTAAGAGGAAGTCACCACACACAGAGAGGAGATCCCCCACCACACGCACACCCTCCCCCAGGAGCAGGAACACAGAGGCCCCCACCCGTAAATCCCCCAGGACCAGAAAAAGTAAAACCCCACCACAATCCCACACTTCCACCACACAGTCTCCATCCTCCAAACCCCAAGCCACCACTCCAGAAGTTCCCAAACCACACCCTGTCCCAGGTTCCCCCACACACCGTTATGTCATCCCCAAGATGATTAGGCCCTCCCCCCCGCCACAATCACTTCCACATCACACCCTCAGTCTGTTCATGCTACTGCAGTGGAGATCGTGTCCCCCCAATCTGACCTGCCCACTTCATTTGAGCCCCCGCACACTCCTTCGGACATTGCCTCTGCAGTGGAGACCCCACCCACTCCGTCGAACATGGGCACTGCAGTGGAGCCCCCGCCCACTCAGGCCGACAGGTCCACTGCAGTTGCCACTGAGGATCCTGTAGCCACCACCCCTCCCCTGCCCCATACTGCTATCCCATGATCATGTCCCTGCGGTGCCTGGCCTGCCCCTATGGATGCCCCTCCAAGGGGAGATGTCCCCTAGTTGTAGCAATGCAGGCAAGCAATGTGTGACAACTTGTCATGTGTCACCCATGACGGACAATTGGAATGGACTGGCCATTGGCCTTTTGATTGCTCTTGCCATCATTTTGTTTTGGGCCAGCTGAATAAAGCATATTTCATTTCTTTATTTGAATTGCATTTAATGGACATGATGTTGCTGATGAATGTCCTGAAGTTGCTGTTGTGAAAGTGTTTGCTGACAATAAGTGATGTGGTGAGGTGATGGACTGCATGTGGTCCATGGCATGTGTCCTATAACAGTATGTAGCAATGTCATCATTAGCTGCAATTTGAGGCAGTCATGATCCACAAAATTTGGCACTGGGAGTGTAACCTTCTTTTCACCACTTCACATCTTGGCCGTACACTGTTGCACATATGTAGGGCTGACATCTGTGCACATTGTACTTTTTTCTGACTTTAGGCCCATCTCCACTTGACATGCAGAGTAGTGCATTGATGCTGAACAAGTCATCTGTGTCATCAGTGCAACTTGCTATACATGTGTTTGGAGTATGTGCAGGTAACTTAAGACACACTCCTGTACACAGGCTGTGTGACCAGAGCTTTGAGTGTGTTGTAATTGGTGGCTCAATGTCCGAGTTTGATACTGACATGACAGGGCCATGCACAGACAACGTTTGACACAGCTGACCTTCCACATGAGTGTAGTCACCTCATGGCAGTGTGGCATTAGGTGACATTGCCTGAGCCCATGGTGTGTGTTCTGTGAGCATGACTCTGTGTTGTCCTGTGCTTTGTCAACATCTTTGACCTGGGCTTGCTGGGATGTAGGTGCATGGAAAAATACTAGTCATTAGGGAGTCATCCATGGTTGTGGTTGATGTGAGGGCCTGCACTGTGTGCAAATGCACATTTTACATTTTCAGGATTCCCCGAGTCACATTTGTGTTTCCAAAGTAATCTTGTTTTCACTATGTGGTATCTTTCTGTGACCTAGTCACTTGTATGTGTGTGTGACAGCTCCCACTCATCAGATCCTAGCCTTCAATATTGGATGATGTCAACATGTGTTATTTGTGGGTCTCCTGGGGTTTTTATTTGTCTGGGACAGTGACAGAGATCCCAATGTGTCTGATACATTTCACCTCATGCACATGTACCTCATACTATGCAGTGTGACTGTCACTCACAAGGTTTGTTGACTGGCCATGTGTAATGTGTTTGTACACCTCAGATACCACCACCATCCCTGGGATTGTCATGGGTGCATGTGCAATGTCACCAGTCAATGTGGGCTGAGGTGATGCTCATTGTTGCAGATCAAGGTGTGTGGTATTGAGACTAGCAAATTGTGACTTGTCTCATGGCTAGGCCCCTACCTACATTGTGGCCTTACATTACGGGCCATGCCCAGTGAGTTGTGTTTGCGTAAGTGTGATGGACGTTGGTCTGTCAAGACACATGACAGTGCACACAGGTGAACGTGCTCCACAGTATGGGCAACATCCAAAATTGTCATCACGGAGGGATCATCATACAGGCTACTGTGACCACAGTGTAGGGTCCTTGAGGGTACTGCTGGAGTGGGTCTGTCTCTTGATGTGTTGGTTGTTTTCCCGCACAGCTTGTTGCACATGTGTCTGTTGTGGACCTGCTCAACTAACAATGGCCGTTTGCCCACACACAGGAACCCAATTCATTAGTTACCTCTGGATTGTAGTGAATACGCATATGTCTCATTGGAGTTCAGTCCCCCATGATGTGTGTTGTTGTAGCCTGGGGACACTTACACTACACACACACACACGTTGTGTTTGACATGCAGTGTGTGGCTGGCTGATTGTGTTGGTGCATCTGCACCCATGTATTTATATTGGTTTAGTGGTGCGTTGAGTGGATGTTGTTTAGAGGTATTTTATCTACTGGCCCTGGGACTCCTACATCACCAGTCTGCACATCCATCATGTTCACTACTTCCCATTGCTGCCACAGTATGGAACGTGGTCTCATAAATGCTGTGGTCTCCGAAGGATTCATTCATATGTGTGTCTGTTTGTGAACGAATGTGATTATGCATAATGATGGTCACTTCTTACATTGTCCACTTGAACATTGGAGGCATTGTCTGCCCCCACGGGTGATGATTTTCTGCACATGGCTGATGGTATTTTTGAAGAGACAACAATGTTTCCCTCAGCAGATCTGTGTATGTTTGGCACACAACCACTACTTTGTCACTACATGGCTTGTGGTTTTAGGACCAGGAATCCTAAATGATAGCTAGCACATGGTGGTTTTTTAAACCCCTCACTCACCTTTTGGTCACTGCAGGGGGGGGGGGTGTTAAACCCCATTACACAAATGTCCCTAACAATGCTGGGGGGTTGAACCCCACACTCACCTTTTGATCACTTTAGTGAGGGGGGTTAAAACCCATTACACAAATGTCCCTAACAATGCTGGGGGGTAGAACCACACACTCACCTTCTGCCACTGCAGTGGGGGGGGAGTTAAACCCCATTACACAAATGTCCCTAACAATGCTGGGGGGTTGAACCCCACACTCACCTTTTGATCACTTCAGTGAGGGGGGTTTAACCCCATTACACAAATGTCCCTAACAATGCTGGGGGGTTGAACTCCACACTCACCTTCTGCCACTGCAGTGGGGGGGGGGTTTAACCCCATTACACAAATGTCCCTAACAATGCTGGGGGGTTGAACCCCACACTCACCTTTTGATCACTTCAGTGAGGGGGGGGTTTAACCCCATTACACAAATGTCCCTAACAATGCTGGGGGGTTGAACCCCACACTCACCTTTTGGACACTGCAATGATGGGAGTTTCAGTAAGTTTTCCCTTTCAGTGTCACTGTTGCAAACAGTTTACACACAGAACACATTCTTGGCATGATAGCATTGGGGGAGTGTTCGGCCTACAACCCCTATGGGTGGGGACTGCTGGTGGTGATTGGCATCCACCCCCCTATGGGCTGGACAATGCTGGTAGTGATAGGCATCCACCCCCCTATGGGCTGGACAATGCTGGCAGTGATAGCCATCCACCCCCCTATAGGTATGGACTGCTGGTAGTGATAGGCATCCACCCCCATGGGTAGGGACTGCTGGCAGTGATAGCCATCCACCCCCCTATGGGTAGGGACTGCTGGCAGTGATAGGCATCCACCCCCCATGGGTAGGGACTGCTGGCAGTGATAGCCATCCACCCCCCCTATGGGTAGGGACTGCTGGCAGTGATAGCCATCCACCCCCCTATGGGTAGGGACTGCTGGCAGTGATAGCCATCCACCCCCTATGGGTAGGGACTGCTGGCAATGATAGCCATCCACCCCCCTATGGGTAGGGACTGCTGGTAGTGATAGGCATCCACCCCCCTATGGGCTGGACAATGCTGGCAGTGATAGCCATCCACCCCCCTATGGGTATGGACTGCTGGCAGTGATGGCAATCCACCCCCCTATGGGTAGGGACTGCTGGTAGTGATAGGCATCCACCCCCCCCCATGGGTAGGGACTGCTGGCAGTGATAGCCATCCACCCCCCTATGGGTAGGGACTGCTGGTAGTGATAGCCATCCCCCACCCTATGAGTAGGGACTGCTAGTAGTGACAGTAACCCCCCCCATATGAGTAGGGACTGCTGGTAGTGATAGGCATCCACCTCCCTATGGGCTGGACAATGCTGGCAGTGATAGCCATCTACCCCCCTATGGGTAGGGACTTCTGGTAGTGATAGACATCCACCCCCCTATGGGTAGGGACTACTGGTAGTGATAGCCATGCCCCACCCTATGAGTAGGGACTACTAGTAGTGACAGTACCCCCCCCTATGAGTAGGGACTGCTGGTAGTGATAGCCATCAAGCCCCCTATGGGCTGGACAATGCTGGTAGCGGTAGCCATTCACCCCCTATGGGTGGGGACTACTGGTTGTGATAGCCATCCCCCACCCTAAGAGTGGGGACTACTGGTAGTGATAGCCATTAAGCCCCCTATGGGCTGGACAATGCTGATAGTGGTAGCCATCCAACCCTTATGGGTTGGGCAATGCTGGTGGAGAGGGATATCCCCCCCTATGTGTATGTTGCATTTCGTTTGTTCATGATGTTTGTTTGTGTGGTGGGTGTCTGACTTACCGTCTGCGACGTACGCGTCAGTTCCGGTTGTTGATCCGGTCATAGATGTACAGCGCAGGGATGACCTGCGCGATCGGCTTAATTGTTGGTTCGTCTCGTAGTCGTTGATCAGTGGTTCGTCTCGTAGTCGTAGATCATTTTGTGGCATGAATCCTACCTGATATACTGCTCTTCCGGATGCTGTGACGTGCTGGAGGTGGCGACCTGTTCGGCGCGTAAGACCTACGCATCGTACTTGGCCGGCCAGAAACTGCCGTGGAAATGCTTCCGGGCGACTCTATTCAGCATTTACGGATCCGGCTCGTACGGGAAATGTAGCTGGAATCAGAGCCTACATGTCGGTGGGGATTTGGACACATTTGCGCATCGTACTTCATCGTTCGGACGGACCGGCTCCCGGGACGAGTAGGTCGTAAGGCAACGCTACGGACAGCTCTCGGAGGGCTGTCCGAGCGAGATCGGAATCGGCCCCTGAGTGTAATCTAGAACAGGGCCATAGATTGTTTCTGCTGCTATGGTGTTTCAAGTGGTGCTTCAGCCCTCCTGAGACCAGGGACACCGGTTTAGATGGTGAGATTTCCGGTAAAGTATAGTCCAGACTTAATGAAGGCTGAGAGGCCAAGGGGACAAGTGAAGCCTCAATACCATTACCCCCTGATAATGAGCATAAGGAGGGCCACTTCCCTAGAGGACGGCAGGCTGTCCTGGCCAAAGATGGCACTTGCTTTTGAGAGTGTGGCGAAATGGGAGCAGCCAGCTGATCTACCATCTGTAACTTTGGGGGGATGACCTCCTCCTTTGGCTCAGCTTTTATAATGGTGGGGTTATCATCAGGAAGGTTTTTAAAGAAAGCTGGTATTTTACCACTGCTAAAAGATAAATGGGGAGCTTTATTCTTGAGCAGATTAGCTTTGGTCTTCTGTCTGGTGGTTAGTGTATGACCTGACCTCAATTTTTTTATCTTTTCCGGTTGTTTGGGCTACAGATGGTAAAGTCGGGAAGTAGACATAATATTGAGTTTTTAATATCGTTGTTCTATAATATCGAGTTTAAAATGTCGAAAGTCAAAAATATCGTTGTGTATACTATCCATGTCAAGAATATCGATTTATAAAATATCGTTAATATAAAATATCAATTTTGTTAATGTGAAATTTTTATTATAGTATATATTTGTAAATGTATTAATAATCTTTTTAATAAATTGTATATGTTTTATAGAAAAAATGTTTTAGGAGCGAAATGTTGGGTTTATATTGGATAAGGGTGGGGAGTGTTTTAAAAAAAAGAAAATTCAATGTAAAAAGTTTTCAAGAAATATTAAAGAAATTTCAAATTGTTTTTTAGGAGGGGGATGTTGGGTTTATAGGGGATAAGGGTGGAGAGTGTTTACATTTTTTTTTTCAACGTAAAAAGTTTTAAAGTAATATTAAAGAAATTTTAAAATGTTTTTTAGGAGCGGGATGTTGGGGGTATAGGGGATAAGGGTGGGGAGTATTTTAAAACATTTTCTTTTTAAATTAAAAATGTTTTAAATTAATATTAAAGAAATTTTAAATTGTGTTTTAGCAGCAGGATGTTGGGTTTCTGGGGATAAGGATGAAGAGTTTTAAAAAATGTAATTACAAAAATTAAAAAAATGTATTAAATTAGTTTAAAAAATATTATTTTTTTATTTCAGAGCGGGATGTTGGGGTTATAGGGGATAAGGGTGAGGAGTGTTTTTAAAAAGAAATTGGAAATTTTAAAATAAATTTATATTTTATAATGAATAAATTTAAATTTGGATTTTAGGATTGGGATGTTGGGGTTATAGGTGATAATGATGGATGATGGATGAAGAACAGCCGCCTGAAACTGAACTCGGACAAGACGGAGGTCCTCATCCTCGGCTCCACCCCCTCCACCTGGGACGACTCCTGGTGGCCGGCCACACTGGGAGCTGCACCGACACCCACCGACCACGCACGCAACCTGGGGTTCATCCTAGACTCATCGCTATCAATGACCCAGCAAGTCAACGCCATCTCCTCCTCCTGCTTCAACACCCTCCGCATGCTCCGCAAGATCTACAGATGGCTCCCCACTGGAACCAGAAGGACGGTCACCCAGGCCCTCGTCAGCAGCAGACTGGACTAGGGCAACGCCCTCTACGCGGGAACCACGGCCAAACTCCAGAAACGACTACAACGCATACAGAACGCCTCTGCACGCCTCATCCTCGACATCCCCCACCACAGGCACATCACAGCCCACCTGAGAGACCTGCACTGGCTCCCCATCAGCAAGAGGATCACCTTCAAGCTCCTCACCCACGCTCACAAGGCACTCCACAACACCGGACCAGCATACCTCAACGAACGACTCACCTTCTACACCCCGAACCGCCAGCTTCGCTCCGCTGACCTCGCCCTCACCACGGTTCCACGCATCCGCAGAACGACCGCCGGCGGCAGATCATTCTCCCACCTCGCCGCCAAGACATTGGAACACCCTCCCCATCCACCTGCGGCAGACCAAGGACGTGCTGACCTTCAGGAGACTTCTCAAGACCTGGCTGTTCGAGCAGTAGCAGCTCCCCACCCCCAGCACCTTGAGACCCTCACGGGTGAGTAGTGCACTTTACAAATGTTTGATTGATTGATTGATAAGGGGGGTCGTTATTAAATACATTTTTGTACAAATTAAATTTAAAAAAACAAATTAACAAATATCCAAGAAAAATTAAAATTATTTTTGAAAATTTGCAGATAATTTTGTGGAGTAATGTTTACATTTAAAAAAATTGAAAAATTGTAAATTTGAGAAAAAAAATATTATTAGGATTTGTGTTTTAATATTTTATTATAGTAGTGAAAATGAAAAGTCTAAAATAAATAATTTAATATTTAATATAGAGTTGTTTTGTTTTAGGATGGTATTATTGTTTTTTTATTTAAAAAATTGTAATTATATTGTAAAAAAATATAAAAATGTAATAAAATAATTAATACATTGAAAATGTTGAAGATGTTTAATGTTTGGTTTTGAAAATAATAATGTTATAAAAGTGATTTATTTTTATTGTTTTATGTTTAATATTTGTATATAATATTAATAATTATATTTTATTTTTGTATCAATTTGTTATTAATTTTTAAAAATTTAATTAATAAATTCAAGAAAATGTATTAAAATAATTTAAAAAGTCTTATCATTTTTATATGGATATGTTTTTATAATTGGGAATAGGCTAATGTATATGTATAATATGTGTTATTTTATATGTGTTTATGTAATTTTTTGGGAACATAACATTTTATGAGTATATTGTTGTGCATTTCCAATTAAGTTAATATAGTTTGGGTTGGGAATAGTAAATTATATATGTTTATTGTAAAGGACATTCCCTGAGTTAATACAGTTTGCAGTGTGAATAGTAAATTATATATGTTTAATGTCCAGCACATTCCCTGACTTTTTCTACTTTGGAGTGGGAATAGTAGATTACATATGTTTAGTGTCTAGCACCTTCCCTGAGTTAATATAGTTTCGAGTGGGAACAGCAAATTAAATATGTTTAGTGTCCAGCACCTTCCCTGACTTAATATAGTTTGGAGTGGGAATATTAATGTATATATTTTTAGTGTCCAGCAGCTTCCCTGAGATAATATAGTTTGGAGTGGGAATAGTAAATTATATATGTGTAGTGTCCAGCACCTTCCCTGACTTTTTCTAGTTTGGAGTGGGAATAGTAAATTATATATGTGTAGTGTCCAGCACCTTCCCTAAGTTAATATAGTTTGGAGTGGGAATAGTAAATTATATATGTTAGTGTCCAGCACCTTCCCTGAGTTAATATAGTTGAGTGGGAATAGTACATTATATATGTTTAGGGTCCAACACCTTCCCTGAGTTAATACAGTTTGGAGTGGGAATAGTAAATTATATATGCTTAGTGTCCAGCACCTTCCCTGAGTTAATATAGTTTGGAGTGGGAATAGTAAATTATATATGGTTACTGTCCAGCACCTTCCCAGAGTTAATATAGTTTGGAGTGGGAATAGTAAAATATATGTGTTTAGAGTCGAGCACATTCCCTGAGTTAATACATTTTGGAGTGGGAATAGTAAATTATATATGCTTAGTGTCCAGCACCTTCCCTGAGTTAATATAGTTTGGAGTGGGAATAGTAAAATATATGTGTTTAGAGTCGAGCACATTCCCTGAGTTAATACATTTTGGAGTGGGAATAGTAAATTATATATGTCTAGTGTCCAGCACCTTCCCTGACTTTTTCTAGTTTGGATTGGGAATAGTAATTTATATATGTTTAGTGTCCAGCAGCTTCCCTGAGTAAATACAGTTTGGAGTTGGAATAGTAAATTATATATGTTTAGTGTCCAGCATCTTTCCTGAGTTAATACAGTTTGGAGTGGGAATAGTAAATTATATAAGTTTAGTGTCCAGCACCATCCCTTAGTTAATACAGTTTGGAATGGGAATAGTAAATTATATATGTTTAGTGTCCAGCACCTACCCTGAGTAAATAGAGTATGGAGCAGGAATAGTAAATTATATATGATTAGTGTCCAGCACCTTCCCTGACTTTTTCTAATTTGGAGTGTGAATAGTAAATTATATATGTTTAGTTTTCAGCACCTTCCCTGAGTTAATATAGTTTGGAGTGGGAATAGTTAATTATATATGTTTAGTGTCCAGTACCTTCCCTGACTTTTTCTAGTTTGGAGTGGGAATAGTAAATTATATATGTTTAGTGTCCAGCGCCTTTCCTGAGTTAATATAGTTTGGAGTGGGAATAGTAAATTATATATGTTTAGTTTCCAGCACCTTCCCTGAGTTAATATAGTTTGGAGTGGGAATAGTAAATTATATATGTTTAGTGTCCAGCACCTTCCCTGAGTTTTTTTAGTTTGGAGTGGGAATAGTAAATTATATATGTTTAGTGTCCAGCACCTTCCATGAGTTGATATAGTTTGGAGTGAAAATAGTAAATTATATATGTTTAGTGTCCAGCACCTTCTTTGACTTTTTCTAGTTTGGAGTGGGAATAGTAATTTATATATGTTTAGTGTCCAGCACCTTCCCTGAGTTAATACAGTTTGGAGTGGGAATAGTAAATTATATATGTTTAGTGTCCAGCACCTTCTTTGACTTTTTCTAGTTTGGAGTGAGAATAGTACATTATATATGTTTAGTGTCCTGCACCTTCCCTGATTTAATATAGTTTGGAGTGGGAATAGTAAATTATATATGTTTAGTGTGCAGCAGGTTCTCTGAGTTGGTATAGTGTAGAGTGGGAATAGTACAAAATTAAGGGCTCTTTACGATGGCGGGCGGAGGCACATCCGCCGTGCTGGCGGTGGCGGAAAATGCCCTTTTCCGCACTCCATCAGCGGTCTTTGCGTCCGCCGTATTATGATGGGCATAGATAGCCCATTTCCCGTCCGCTGCGGTGTCCCGGGTTCCGCCGAAAATCACCGTCCGCACCGGTAGCGGACGGAGCCAAAAGAGAGGGACCGCCTGTCAAATCACGATGCCTCAAACAGCCCACCACACCGCTGCGGAGAATCCGGTGGCAATACTGCGGATAGCTCCATGTGTTCCAGTCCACTGGGAAAATGGCGGTCTTTGGCCTTTCCGCAGCAAATCCGACCGCCGCGGATGGATTTTCAGCTTTTCCGCTGCTGAATCCTGGAATCCGACTGCCGCGGTAGGGAGTTTCTAGTGGTGCATCCTAATCTGGCCGGCGGTTTTGCCGCGGTACCTGCGGGCGGAAATTTCCCGCTAGCACGACGGTCGGAATGCTTTTCCACCCGCCATCGTAATGAGCCCCTAAGTTCTTTATTTTGGAGTAAGGTTAATGATAAAAATGTATGTTTAAGTGGTAATAGTATTTTATATATGTGTATTAAAAAAATAAACTTATGTCTGACAATTAATTAAAGATAAAAAATGTATTATAAATACAGAAAAAATAATAATATAGGAATTAAATACAAAACAATATTTACATTTTATTTATGTCTTTATTTTCATTCAAAGAGTCAAGCAAAGAAATAATATGCATTTATTTTTTTAACATTGTTTGATATACATATTGTCATACAGAGAAATAATAATACATTTTTTATTTTTGGATACATTGCATTTTTAGTACATATTTAAACTTAAACATATAATAATTAAATAAAGTCAGCATGAAACATTTTTATGTTTTTTATAATGGAGAACTAGGTAAATATGTACATTTTTTTACAAATAACAGATGTAGGGGCCGATTCCGATCTCGGTCGGAGGCGTACCCAACACCATTCGGTCGGGAAAAAAGCCATGCGAAAGCCTGTTTCCCGACCGATCCGTACAGCACACCGAACGAGTAAGTACGATGCGCACAACAGCAAAGAATCCGGCCGAGCCGTACTCACCCAAACCAGGTCCTGTTCCCCGACCGAGGCGAATCCGGAAACGCCGAATCGAGTCGCACGGAAGGAAAAATGCAGCCCCGTCCGGCCGGACAAGTACGATGCGCTTTCCGTACGCGCCGAACCCGTCGCTACGCACGGCACGTCAAAGCATCCGGGAGAGGCGCACATAAGCTCCGATTCGCGCCACAACACGATCCACGGCTCCGAGACGAACACGGCAGCGACGAGGACGACGCGAAGCGACGAGGACGACGCGAGCGACGAGGACGAGGCGAAGCGACGAGGACGAGGCGAAGCGACGAGGACGACGCGAAGCAACGAGAAGGACGAACGACACGAACCAACCATGAATCCCTTCGTCCCGATCATACCAATATTCTACATTTACTACCGGAACAGGCACGGACGCGTACGGCGCAGAAGGTAAGCCAGACACCAACCACGAAACACATACAACACGTACACGACACATCACACACACACAGAGGGATGCAGAATATACTTACACCAGCAACAGCAGCACCATAGGGGCGGGATGCCCATCACCAATGCCACATATGCACACAGGGGCCTGAATGCGCACCACCACCCTCACCCAGGGGGGCAGGATGCCTACCACTACTACCACCCTTAGCCAGGGGGGCAGGATGCCTACCACTACTACCATCCTCACCCAGGGGGCAGGATGCCTACCACTACTACCACCCTTAGCCAGGGGGGCAGGATGCCTACCACTACTACCACCCTTAGCCAGGGGGGCAGGATGCCTACCACTACTACCACCCTCACCCAGGGGGGCAGGATGCCTACCACTACTACCACCCTTAGCCAGGGGGGCAGGATGCCTACCACTACTACCACCCTCACCCAGGGGGGCAGGATGCCTACCACTACTACCACCCTTAGCCAGGGGGCAGGATGCTTACCACTACTACCACCCTCACCCAGGGGGGTCAGGATGCCTACCACTACTACCACCCTCACCTAGGGGGGGCAGGATGCCTACCACTACTACCACCCTTAGCCAGGGGGGCAGGATGCTTACCACTACTACCACCCTCACCCAGGGGGGGCAGGATGCCTACCACTACTACCACCCTCACCCAGGGGGGGCAGGATGCCTACCAATACTACCACCCTTAGCCAGGTGGGGCAGGATGCCTACCACTACTACCACCCTTACCCAGGGGGGGGCAGGATGCCTACCACTACTACCACCCTCACCCAGGGGGGGCAGGATGCCTACCACTACTACCACCCTTAGCCAGGGGGGCAGGATGCCTACCACTACAACCACCCTCACCCGGGGGGCAGGATGCCTACCACTACTACCACCCTTAGCCAGGGGGGCAGGATGCCTACCACTACTACCACCCTCACCCAGGGGGCAGGATGCCTACCACTACTACCACCCTTAGCCAGGGGGCAGGATGCCTACCACTACTACCACCCTTAGCCAGGGGGCAGGATGCCTACCACTACTACCACCCTCACCCAGGGGGCATGATGCCTACCACTACTACCACCCTCACCCAGGGGGCAGGATGCCTACCACTACTACCACCCTCACCCAGGGGGCAGGATGCCTACCACTACTACCACCCTTAGCCGGGGGGCAGGATGCCTACCACCACTACCACCCTCACCCAGGGGGCAGGATGCCTACCACTACTACCACCCTTAGCCAGGGGGGCAGGATGCCTACCACCACTACCACCCTCACCCAGGGGGCAGGATGCCTACCACTACTACCACCCTCACCCAGGGGGCTGGATGCCTACCACCACCCTTAGCCAGGGGGCAGGATGCCTACCACCACTACCACCCTCACCCAGGGGGGCAGGATGCCTACCACCACTACCACCCTCACCCAGGGGGGCAGGATGCCTACCACTACTACCACCCTTAGCCAGGGGGGGCAGGATGCCTACCACCACTACCACCCTCACCCAGGGGGGGCTGGATGCCTACCACCACCCTTAGCCAGGGGGGGCAGGATGCCTACCACTACTACCACCCTTAGCCAGGGGGGGCAGGATGCCTACCACTACTACCACCCTCACCCAGGGGGGGCAGGATGCCTACCACTACTACCACCCTCACCCAGGGGGGGCAGGATGCCTACCACTACTACCACCCTTACCCAGGGGGGGCAGGATGCCTACCACTACTACCACCCTCACCCAGGGGGGGGCAGGATGCCTACCACTACTACCACCCTTAGCCAGGGGGGGCAGGATGCCTACCACTACTACCACCCTTAGCCAGGGGGGCAGGATGCCTACCACCACTACCACCCTCACCCAGGGGGGCAGGATGCCTACCACTACTACCACCCTTAGCCAGGGGGGCAGGATGCCTACCACCACTACCACCCTCACCCAGGGGGGCAGGATGCCTACCACTACTACCACCCTCACCCAGGGGGGCTGGATGCCTACCACCACCCTTAGCCAGGGGGGCAGGATGCCTACCACCACTACCACCCTCACCCAGGGGGGCTGGATGCCTACCACTACTACCACCCTCACCCAGGGTGGGCTGGATGCCTACCACTACTACCACCCTCACCCAGGGGGGCAGGATGCCTACCACTACTACCACCCTTAGCCAGGGGGGCAGGATGCCTACCACTACTACCACCCTCACCCAGGGGGCAGGATGCCTACCACTACAACCACCCTCACCCAGGGGGCAGGATGCCTACCACTACTACCACCCTTAGCCAGGGGGCAGGATGCCTACCACTACTACCACCCTTAGCCAGGGGGCAGGATGCCTACCACTACTACCACCCTCACCCAGGGGGGCAGGATGCCTACCACTACTACCACCCTTAGCCAGGGGGGGCAGGATGCCTACCACTACTACCACCCTCACCCAGGGTAGGCTGGATGCCTACCACTACTACCACCCTCACCCAGGGGGGGCTGGATGCCTACCACCACCCTTAGCCAGGGGGGGCAGGATGCCTACCACTACTACCACCCTTAGCCAGGGGGGCAGGATGCCTACCACTACTACCACCATCACCCAGGGGGGCAGGATGCCTACCACTACTACCACCCTCACCCAGGGGGCAGGATGCCTACCACTACTACCACCCTTAGCCAGGGGGGCAGGATGCCTACCACTACTACCACCCTTAGCCAGGGGGGCAGGATGCCTACCACCACTACCACCCTCACCCAGGGGGGCTGGATGCCTACCACCACCCTTAGCCAGGGGGGCAGGATGCCTACCACCACTACCACCCTCACCCAGGGGGGCTGGATGCCTACCACTACTACCACCCTCACCCAGGGTGGGCTGGATGCCTACCACTACTACCACCCTCACCCAGGGGGGGCTGGATGCCTACCACTACTACCACCCTTAGCCAGGGGGGGCAGGATGCCTACCACTACTACCACCCTCACCCAGGGGGGGCAGGATGCCTACCACCACTACCACCCTCACCCAGGGGGGGCAGGATGCCAACCACTACTACCACCCTTAGCCAGGGGGGGCAGGATGCCTACCACTACTACCACCCTCACCCAGGGTGGGCTGGATGCCTACCACTACTACCACCCTTAGCCAGGGGGGCAGGATGCCTACCACTACTACCACCCTCACCCAGGGGGGGCAGGATGCCAACCACTACTACCACCCTTAGCCAGGGGGGCAGGATGCCTACCACTACTACCACCCTCACCCAGGGTGGGCTGGATGCCTACCACTACTACCACCCTTAGCCAGGGGGGGCAGGATGCCTACCACTACTACCACCCTTAGCCAGGGGGGGCAGGATGCCTACCACCACTACCACCATTAGCCAGGGGGGGCAGGATGCCTACCACCACTACCACCCCCACCCATAGGATGGACAATGCATGACACAACCAGCACACCACAACCTAGAGAATGCAAGAAGAAGACATCCCCCCAACACCATGACAAGCGTGTGTAGACTGTGTCAAATGCCTACAACACCGAACATGACTTTGAACATACAATGTGACCCCCTAGCACATGTGCCACACAAATATGTGTGTGGCACCCACAATGCAAGCAGGCCATGACCATTGTGGCAATGTGGTCCAAACCCCCATCATCACAGTGACCAAAATGTAAGTGTGGGGTCCATCGCTGAAGCACACTTTGAACAATGTGGCAATGGGGTCCAAACCCCCATCATCACAGTGACCAAAAGGTAAGCGTGGGGTCCATAGTTGCAGCACATTTTGAACATTGTGGCAATGGGGTCCAAACCCCCATCATCACAGTGACCAAAAGGTAAGTGTTGACAAAGTAAGAGGTGCAACTGCCAAACTGCATGGATGATTCCTGGTCACAGAACAACAAACACATCAGTGGCAAAGTAGTGTATGTGTCCCATTGCAACATAAATTGGGGGAGCCAAATCCTGCAGTGCAAATAAGACATAACTTTGGCCATGTGCAGACAAACAACACCCATGGGGTCTGACACCGTCAACAATCAACCTATGGGTGACACCCTGATGACCAGTAATGTGCCATGCACCCACATCACAGAGAACCCAGGGAGAAGACTTTGGGGGAACATAGCTAGCATCACAAACAGGTACAACACTAGGGATCACAGCATGCACAGCTAAACGGAAGTGAACACACAGACATGCACATACAATGACTGAAGTGACCATCCGAATGCAGACCCACATATTTGCACCAATGGGCACACACATGCAGATACCCTGTGGAGACTGCAGATGTGAGGTGAACAGATACCATACCATGGCAGCAATGGGACACACAAACCATGATCACTGTGCTGACCGATGACCTAGGAGTCCCAGGGACAGCAGGGGAAACCCACCAAACTACATACAGCCAATGGCACACCCAAGATATGCCAATGCAGTGGTGCAGATGCACAAACACAAACAGGCAGACCCACCCTGCACATCATACACAACAGGTGAGGGTGGGGGTGCCAGTGTCCCCAGGCAACCACACAACACATGAGGAGACATGAATACCAATCATACAGATGTGCATACAGTGCCACACAAAGGTAACTCATGGATCCAAATTCCCTATGTGGGCAAGCAGGCATTGTCAGATGAGAGGGAGCACAAATCACACATGTCACACAGGCACGTAGGGACAGCAACTGACACAGCAAGACACAGACACACCACAGCACCACCCCCAGGGCCCCCACAATGTGGTGACCCTGGGCTGCATTACAATCCCACTGTGATGACAAAGCTAAATGTGGTTCACACTGTGAACCACAGTCATGTGTACTGAGCAACTAACTACCATCACACCTACACAAGCACAAATCAAACAGCATGGCCAGTGAGCCAAGGCCAACATGGAGGCAGGGGCCTAGCCGGGCAACAACTCTCATCTGCACACACTCAACACCACACCCCTCGACCTCCAACAATGTGCAGCAGTGAAGCACACATGCACTGGTGACATTGCACATGCACCCATGACTATTCCAGGGTGGTGGGTGGGAACCAAGGTGCAGAAACACATCACACATGGACACTCAACAAGACTCCTGAATGTCTGACACACTGCACACTACGCCGTACATGGACATGACGGCAATACCACACCAACCAATGGGATCACA
Source organism: Calotriton arnoldi (assembly GCA_963921515.1). NCBI lineage: Eukaryota > Metazoa > Chordata > Amphibia > Caudata > Salamandridae > Calotriton > Calotriton arnoldi. Next base: position 925,774 of record CAWUFW010007561.1, read on the forward strand.
GCCACAGTCACACACCAATGAAGAAGCCAAGGTCACCCACAAAGAACACACATAGACAACAACCAACATTGCAGCCCGGAACCTGAGGAGTGCCAGCAGTCACACACACAACGTGTCACAATCACTGAAAGATAACACAAACTGGAAATCACATGACAGGGGCAAACAACAAGTGCCAAGGGGAAACCTGACTGTGACCGAGCTGCGTCTGCACACAAACTCAGCCCTGACAGCAAGCACACCTATGGGTGACACCCTGATGACCAGTAATGTGCCATGCACCCACATCACAGAGAACCCAGGGAGAAGACTTTGGGGGAACATAGCTCAACTCAGCTAGCATCACAAACAGGTACAACACTAGGGATCACAGCATGCACAGCTAAACGGAAGTGAACACACAGACATGCACATACAACACACACCTTGGGCGCAGGCAATGTCACATTAGTACACACTGCCATGAGGGGACTCCACACCTGTGTGAGGAAAGCTGTGCCATATGTTGCCTCAGTAGGGCCCCACCATGTCAGCTGAGCACATGGTCACACAATCAACAATTAGCACCAAATGAGGGCTCCCGTCACATCAGCCTGGTCATGGAAGTGCCAACGGAATCATCAGCACAGATCCAACACACTTGTATAGCAATGTTGCACTGACAACACAGATGAGTCCTTCCCCATTGATGCCCAAACCTGCATGTCCAGTGGAGATGGCCACACGGTCAGGGAAGTAGACGAATAGAACAATGGCAGGCACAACAGATGTGCAGGGGTGGAAGCCACAGATGTGAAATTGCCAATCTAAGTAGGAAATCCCATTGCCAAATACTGAACACATGACACCCTCAGATGCTGCTATGGATGACATGGATACACCACAGGATAGGACACATTCCCCCTGGACCACATGGGTTCCTGCACAGTAACACTTCATTATCATGAGACCAAATATCACCATCACTGCAGCAAGGGCATGGTTAGCATCATCAACATCATGTACATCAGAAGCAAAAGCACTAGAGAACAGAAAGTTGCTTTATTCAGCATATGTGGCATTAAAAGTAGAAGTCCGGTAGAACATAAACAAAGGCCAATGGCCAGTCCATCAACAAAGTCACAAGTGGGTGACAGTGGCAGATGCCACCCTACACATGCCTGCACAAAACCAGGGACAATCCACTAGGAGGGGCAACCGGGGGGTAGGCCAGGCACCGCAGGGACAGGATCAGGGCTCACCAGGAGGAAGCAGGGAAGGGGTGGTGGGTGCTGGAGAGCCACTGACAACTGCAGTGGAGGTGTCTGACATGGTGTGTGCCGGCACAACTGGGGGCATGGCTCAGATGTTGTGGGTGCCGGCACGACTGCAGTGGACCCTGCAGATGGAGTGGACAGGTCCGCCACTGCAGTGCCCAAGTCAGACAGGGTGGTAGTGGACTCCACTGCAGTGCCTACCACCAGGGGAGGAGAATGGGGAACAGGCAAGGTGGGCTGGACAGAGGGGGAGGACACCCTCACCACATCAGTGGCACAGACAAGCGCAGCGGGGGTGTTGTTCCGGGAGAGCAAGTGGCAGGGGGAGAAGGCCGGAGCCTCTTGGGGATGGTATATCTGTGGGTGGGGGAACCTGGGGCAGGGTGTGGTGGGGGCACCTGTGGAGTGGGGGCCTGAGGGATGGAGGAAGGAGACCTGGTGCTTGAGCTGCAGGGCGGCGGCGGGGTCTTGCTCTTAGCACTCCGGGGGACTTGCGGGTGGGGGCCTCAGTCTGTCTGCGCCTGGGGGAGGGTGTCCGGGGGCGAGGGGCACTCTGCTCCGTGTGGGGGCTTCCTCTTCCCCCTGGATGCTGGGGCAGCTGGATCAGAGGGGAAGAGGCCGAGGTCACTGAGGAAGAGGCGCTGGGTCTTTGGGGTTGCAGGTGAGGCAAGGGAGGGTGCTTTGGAGGGAGAGGCAACTGAGGACTGCGCAGTGCCCGTGGATGCGTGTGTGTGTACCAGGGCCCCATCCCCTGTGAGTCTGGTTTCAGTCCCCTGACTGTGCGTGCGTGTGCGTTTAGTTTGTGGCGTGTGTGTCTGTGTGCTGGACGTGTGTGTGCTGGTGTGTGCCTGTGCCGGTGTGTGTGTGCTTGGGACGGGTAAGGTGCTGGGGAGTGTGGATGGAGCAGAGGCAGGAGGGGTGAGGGACTGTCTGAGGAGGGACACTGCTGCCGTGAGGGAGGAGTCCATGGACCTGTTGCCCCTCTGTAGGTCAGACATGCCCGATGAGATGCCCTCCATGAACGACACCAGCTGAGTCAACAGTGCGGTGTGCGCATGGAGGACACTCAGCATGGCTGTCTGCCCTACATGGAGCTGGCGAAGGAGGTACACAGACTCCTCACTCAGGGCAGCAGGGGACACAGGGGCAGGGGGTGCGGTGCCTGGGCCAAAGGAGACACGCTCCCGAACATGGGAGCCTCCACGGACCTGGGGAATGGGAGCCGATGGGAGGGCGGTGGTGGTGCTGGTGGTGGCGGGGACAGCAACACTAGCTGGGGTGTGGTGGCTGCTGACACCCGCCTCCACAAGGGAGTCATCCTCCGAGTTGCTCTGGTCCTCAGCTGAGGTGGATGGTGCTGAGGACTCCTCGGTGTGGCTCCCTCGCCCTCCGTGCCACTGGGTCCCTCCGACCACTCCTCGGCTGCTGACCCAGTCTGGCTCTCTGGCTCCTCCTGGTCCATGGAGCTGTCCCCTTCCGTGGCCGTGGATGTATCTGCAAACAATGGGGAAACAGACAGACATCAGTCACCTGCACCAAACGCACACACCACTGTGAGCACAGCACATTACAGAGCAAGCCCTGGCATCATTAGTTGTACATTGCTAAAAGTGCCCTAACTGAACAGGAGAAGCCAATTGTCAGTCTGATGCCAAGCATGGCACTCACATCCCACATGGCCTTGCACCCATCTGTCTGGTGTCTGTTGGATTGCAACACCCCAGTGTGGACACATGCACCAAGTACACAGTAGTTGGACAGTGCAGAGGACACGGTGTGGCATGTGGACATGCACACATCACAGCTCTTGCCACTGAGTCAGTACAGGTTTCCGGATGAAAGGGATGCCCAGAGTCAAATAGGAAATGCATGTGATGCATACCAGCGACAGACACCATGATGCACCCATGTCCTGATAGCCAGCGCCACTATGGTGTGCATGTAGCACATGTCACTCCCCTGCAGGACCACCAATAAGTTGACACATGCCATGGCAGAGGCATGACTGCTAAGTCATACATCACTGTCTCAGTGATGTATGACTTGGCAGCCAGACAACAACACTATGCACTGTGTCACAATAGTAGGTCATGGGGAATGCAAGTCCTGGAGCTGCACAAGTGCACATGTACATCCCCCACACAACACATCATCTTAACCCTCATCTGTCCAGGTCACACCTATTGGACATATGGGAGACCTGTGACACTACCCTCTGAACCTGAGCCCCTCACAATTTGCTGTGAATGGGGAACAGCTGCCTGAACTTCACATTCGCATACCCCAGTCTGCACGGGCAGCTGATCAAACACCTATGTGACACACAAGTATCGTCTCCTATGGTCACATCTCCAGGGGCATGCTGAGCCCCTACCAAGAAACACCCCAGCAGTCCTGGCAACTAATCCACAGCACACTGACACAGAGGCAGACACCTGAGGGGTCAAATCACTGTGCACAATGTGTCAGCTGATACACGGGAGTGGGAGTACAGAGTGCATTGCATGGCCTGGAGTAGGCATGACTGTCCTGCTCCACATGAATGAGGGATGTGCCCTGGACAGTGGATAGCTGGCTATGTATGTGTGACACACGTAATCTGCACACTCCTGGGGCCCAAACATTGTTCCCACCCGCTGCATGGGCGTGTGCCACATACCCCAGGCACATGTGGTGGCTCAGCTCAGCAAGTGGACCGCATATCAAAGCAACACGCAGATCACATGTCCAAACCCAGGCGTTGTGTGAACAATGGACCCACCCATGATGCCCACAACAGAGTTAGGGAAACAGATGCTGTCCCCCACCTTTAGTGAAGCAAACTGCAAGGACACAGTCCCAAGTGACACAATTCCCTGAATGTAAGGGCCACACCTGGGTATCAGATGAGCAGTGGGCAGTGCACAATAGAGGGACATGGCTCCTGGACAACATGACTGCTGCACTGTGGCAGTTGAACCAGGCCAGAGGAGGGCACAAAGCATGTAATACAGAGTTCACAGTGCAGTCTTTGACTCACCCCCTCCTTGCTGCTGTCTGGCCTTCAGCTGCCCATCCAGGTCTGGAAACACCACCGCCAGGATCTGGAGCATGTGGGGGTCAGGGTCCGTGTTCCGCCCCTCCTGCGAGGAGGCGACAGCTTCAGCTGGACCCGTGCAATCCTCCGGGTCCAGCCCCGAAGGTCCTGCCACCTCTTCTGGCAGTTGCGGATCCGGCGCTTGTAGACCCCCACGGACCGGACAGCCCGGACGATGTCCTTCCAGATTTCCTGCTTCCGATGGGCATTAACCTGTCAGGATGACAAAGTGAAAAGGCCATTACCACACATGCAACATATCCGTGCATGACACAGTTGTATATACATGTCTCAATCACAGGGGCACATGATGTACACAGGCAGTGCAAAGCTGACCATGGACAGTTTGCCAGACGTCACTACATGGTATCATTGCATGGGAAGTAAAACCATGTTCAAATGCACTGTCACTGCACCATACCTGTCCAGTGCAAGTCACTACACACTATGGGGGTGACAACTACTCAGTGAGCCTGCTAGCCAGTGGCGTGCAGACTCTCAGCCTTGCTAGTCACACAAAATGCACATTCAGAAAGGCAGTGCACAGAACACTCACCTGCTCCCCTGGTGTCCCATACAGCTTGCTGTACTGTGGAAGTAGGCTGTCCAGCAGGGCCTGGTTCTCTTCAAGGCTGAAGGCTGGGGCTCTCTCCACAGTACGTGCCATTGCAGGGTCCAGAGGGGCAGAGACAGCAGCAGTGCAGTGGCAGATGTCGTCCTGGAGCATGTAGTGCAGGCAAGTGAGCTCTCAGGGGAACAGCCAGCAAGATATATGTGCTGGAGAGGCAGATACTGTCCCTTGTGTCCAAAGTGATAGGTCCAAGTCGTTTGCATCTTCTGAATCTGGCCAATCCATGGAATAGCAGCACCAAATCACGCCCACAGCATCCTTCAAATCTTCAACTTCATGACATACATGATTTTGCAACATTGTTGTGGGTGACCAACTGAATTTACAGCAACGACTCGTTCGAAATTCGAAAACGCGTCCGTTGCCAGGCAAGCCCATTGTCAATGGGTGCGCACCGATCGGTCCATTGCGGTACAACGCGCACAGGGGTACAACGCGTACCCGCACACATTGAATGCAATGGGCCGGCCGGAGGCACCGATCGGTCCATTGCAGTTCAACGCGCACAGGGGTACAACGCGTACCCGCACACATTGAATGCAATGGGCCGGCCGGAGGCACCGATCGGTCCATTGCAGTACAACGCGCACAGGGGTACAACGCGTACCCGCACACATTGAATGCAATGGGCCGGCCGGAGGCACCGATCGGTCCATTGCAGTACAACGCGCACAGGGGTACAACGCGTACCCGCACACATTGAATGCAATGGGCCGGCCGGAGGCACCGATCGGTCCATTGCAGTTCAACGCGCACAGGGGTACAACGCGTACCCGCACACATTGAATGCAATGGGCCGGCCGGAGGCACCGATCGGTCCATTGCAGTACAACGCGCACAGGGGTACAACGCGTACCCGCACACATTGAATGCAATGGGCCGGCCGGAGGCACCGATCGGTCCATTGCAGTTCAACGCGCACAGGGGTACAACGCGTACCCGCACACATTGAATGCAATGGGCCGGCCGGAGGCACCGATCGGTCCATTGCAGTACAACGCATCACTGTACATGTGACTGGCATATGTCAGCATGCCTGTCTCAGATGGACATATGCCAGCCACAGATAGCTCCCAGGGAGTGAGGGGCACACCTACATCACGACAGCCTGTCCAAACTTAATCATAAGGCATGTAAGGCTGCATTTCCTATTGTGTGTATGTTGGTGTACATGTTGTCCTGTGGGTGTCACCTGTGGGCAGCCACCCCCAGGCTGTGCACGTGTTCATGGGGACAGGATCCTGGGTGTTACGTGTACATGACCACTGTGATGTGCAACTGTTCATATCTGTGCATGTGCCATGGTCACATTTCACGGTGGTGTATGTGTATGTCATGTCACATACCCCGTGAGTCCCATGTGGGACGGTATGTTTGAGCCAGGGTGTCCCAGTGGCACAATAGTGATGGTCCTCCACAGTCTTTGTGCATGTAGTGTTTACAATGTCTCTGATTTCATGTGCACAATGGGAGACAGTCTCCACATCCACGTTGTGTGTGCATGGACTCTGATGTTGTGCGTGTGTGTGTCACAGACGTCCATGTCTGTCCTGCCGTGGCAAGTGGGGCCACTACCTGTGGGGGTCATGGTTGTTTTGCTGTGGTGTATACATGATACTCCATGTAATGCCAGTGTCCATGTGGCATTACAGGGTCCCTGGGAATGTACCTGTCGTTGAGCTGTGGTGCCTGGGGCACATCTGTCCTCACATGTCACTGTGGGGGTTATTGTGACACGGCAGCAGGAGATGGGAACTGTGACACAGCCTCATGATATCCAATGGGCCAACCTGGGACTAATTGATGCCACCTGTTGGACCGTGTTGACAGATGTTGGCCATGTATGTACCATACATGTCCTTCCGGTACTGCACACTTCATGTAGTTGTGCCTCATAATGATGTATGTTGGGATCTTGAGTGTGTTCAATGCCGCATATGTGGGGTGACTGACAATCTTGCTTACTTCTCCTCTGCACTGCAGGGCTCCTGCTGTCCATCGACCATTCCAGACCTGGCAACGATGGTGGAACGGGACAGCATCCGACGGTACCGCTTCACCAGGCAGCTGATTGAGGATTTGGCAGTGCAGTTGTCCCCACATTTGCAGCCTGGCCGGCCGTATCCTACAGCGCTGACCCCCAAGGTGAAGGTGATGGCAGCCCTACACTTCTTTGCCACTGGTACCTTCCAACATACTGTGGCGACTGCTGGTGGGATGTCACAGACCATGTTGAGCCGTGTGCTCCGCGATGTTTTGGCGGCAATGTTGCTCTTCCTGAACCGGTACATCTATTTCCCTAGACTGCGACGACTCACTGACGTGAAGAGTGACTTTTATGCCCTGGGGAGGATGCCGCATGTCATTGGCTCCATTGATGGGACACATGTGGCTTTGGTACCACCACAGGCCCAGGAGCAGGCCTACAGGAACCGCAAGCACTACCACTCGGTCAATGCACTGGTGGTGTGTCTTGCAGACATGACCATCACACACGTGTGTGCCCGTTTCCCTGGTTCAGCACACAATGCCTTTGTGATGAGGAGTAGTCGCATCCCCAGGATGATGGCACAGATGCAGAACCAGCGTGCCTGGCTTGTCGGTGTGTACTGACTTTGTGCCATTGTGTGTGATCTGATCTGTAGTATTCCGCCCACTTTTCCAAGTCAGCTAATGTGCACTTGTCTGTCCGTAGGTGACTCGGGATACCCCAACATGCCGTGGTTGCTGACACCCCTCAGGAACCCTGTGACACCAGCCCAGATGCGCTACAATGAGGCACATGGTCGGACCAGGAGAGTGATTGAGCGGACCTTTGGTCTCCTGAAGAGCCGCTTCCGCTGCCTGGACAAGACCGGAGGGTCCCTCCCATATGCCCCTGCGAAAGTGTGCAAGATTATCATCGTCTGCTGCATGCTCCACAACCTGGCAGTGCGGAAGGAGTTGCCTCTCATCCAGGATGACAATGACCAACATCCGCCACCTGTGGAGGATCCTGGCCTGGACCACGATGCCAGTGACGATGATGATGATGATGATGATGGTGATGTCCGCACACAGCTCATCACCAACTTCTTTAGCTGAATGTGAGTATCCTGAGGTGTCATGTCAATGATGTGAGTTGGCATGATGTGTGGGTGGTGCTCTGGTGCTGTTGGAGTGTGTCCATGGGCTACTTGACTGGATGTGTGTTGCGATGTGTGGTGACAGGTGGGCTGTACTCCCCAACAGTGTTGACATGCTAACTTGCTTCTGGGTGGGTATCTTGTAACATGTATTGTGCATGAGTTTTGCTGTTCTGTCCTGTACTCCATTGCTTTTGACTGTGTGTCATTTCTGTCCTTCACAGGGTACTTTCAGATTCGTTTGGTCAACTGTGTCCACCGACGACGTGATTGCACATCCAGGCTGGTAGCTGTTGTGTCCCTACAGGTGATGTGCGCCGCACCCATGGACTTCCTTCCGTCTACAGTTGTTGACTGTGTGCCCGCTGCCAGGTGGGATTACCTTGCATCTGTAGTGGTTACGGCATGTTGCAACTGTGTAATAAACCTGTGCTTCACTTTGTGATGTGCGTTGTCTGTGGTCACACATTTGACTGCCATTTGCTTACTGCACCTGTGGGCTACTTGACTACAACTGGGAATGGGTGTGGTGTCTGTGCATTGCACCGTCTTCCCTGGCAACATCAGTGTAGGCAATGAGTCAGATGGCCTAGGTGTGTATGTGTTGTGTAGCCCTGGTGGTGTGTCTCCCTCATGTGTGTCACGTTGCCTGTACTCACATGCCTGTGTTGTCCTTGCTGTTGCAGTTCGCATACACAGTGTAATTTTGCAGTTCATCATCCCCATAACAGCACCCACGTTGGAATCACGACAGAGGCAAGTATGGTGTATTAGTGTGTTTATTGTGATACATTTGTGTTAATAGTGCATAGGATGGGTAGTGCTGTACATAAATCTTGCAATCCCAAGTTCCTAGGTGAATTGAAAGTCCTGGTAGACAGGATCCCCAGTATCGGGGCCACAGTTGTCTGACACATTGGTCCAACTTGTACTCCCCATGCAATGTGTGGGAGTAGTGTTGCCGTCAACAGGGTGAACAGTCTGTGCACAAAGGCGAACATCCAGAACAGGTTCAGGCTTCCTGGGAGTTGCGCTTGGCCATCGGCCTCTCACTTTTCTCTCCTCGGACGACCCCTCTTCTTGGGGGGGCCCCTCAAGTACAGGCTGCTGCGGTGCAGGGGACTCTCCGCCAGAGTCCTCCTCCCTCCCTGTGGCAGTTGCAGTTTGTTCGGCACCAGATGTTGTTGGCACACAGGGAGGTGTGGACTGGTTGCTGTTCATCTGGCGGAGGCATTGTAAAATGTCCCTGTGCACCGCCGTCATCTCATGCAGTGCATCCCACTTGGACTCCACGCGGACATGTGTGAGTCCACACGGGACATGTGTGAGTCCACGTGGGACATGTGGGAGTCCAAGCGGGCATGATGGGCAGCCTGCTGCTGTTTGATGTCTCTGAGGAGCCCCACTACCTGGCTGAGCTCTCCGGTGCTGGACTGGTACGCATCAGCTATGCGTACCAGTTGTGGGTCATCATGCACACCAGCAACGTCTGCAAGCAGCGACCTCTGTCTCCCACCCCTCCCACCACCCCTGCTGACATGTGCAGTGTGTGCATTGGCACGCACAGATAACCCTGGTCCACCTTGGGGGTTGGTGGTGGTGGTGGTGTCCATGGCCCCAGGTTGGTCCAGGGTCCCTGTGCTGGTGTTGCTCCTTGTTCTGTCCATGTCGGCAGGGATGGTATTCGTGGTGACAGTCGTTGGAGGGGTGGGTGCAGGGGTGCAGCTGGTGGTCCTGCTGGTGCTGCAGCTGGTGGTCCTGCTGGTGCTGCATGTTGACTTGCACCGGATGTGCCAGGTTGTTCTTCATCGTCCGAGGAGGACAGAGGCTGTACGACGCCAGTGAGCTCGGCATCCTCTTGAGCCTGGGACTGGGACTCCTCAGCGTCTGCTGCTGTGTCCCCATCATCACCTGTTTTTGGGAGACACAAACAATGTATGTTATGTTTCTGCAGGCATCAATGGTTGACACACATGACAGTTGTGACTGTGCCTCTGGGTGCGGGCCTGTACATTGCGTTGTCCTAAGTCGTCACAGTCAGGGGTTGATATTGGTGTGGCACATTGTCCTGCATTATTTGGGCATTTCTATGTATTTTCTGGGGTGTGGACATGGTCTGCATTGGTTGTGTTTGGTTGACAGCCGGCCCTCCTTCCCACCCACCCAGCCAGTCAGTTATCCCACCATGGAACGTGCTTGCGTTGCAGGGAGTGTAAGTTGTCTCTCAGGATGTCACTCAGTGGTGTCCTGCTGTTTGTTGGTGCACATTTGCCAGCAGGGCCTTGTGCTCCCCACAGCAGTAGCCAGTGTCAGCCATCTTGTGAGTCCTTCTCCACTTCCTGTGATGTGAGCATGGTTCAGGGTGGTGTTGATGGGACAGTTGTGGGGGTGACCAATATCAGTGACTACGACTCCCATCATGCTATTGCTTCCTCCCCCTTCCCAGCATGCCCATGCTTCCTTCCTTTTGACTCTGCTTCCCTGTGGGGTGGGCTGGCTGTGCTGACAGGATGGCTGGGAGTGTTGTCCTGGCAGTTGTTTGGCTAGAGGTCCCAAGAGTGTCCCTGTGCTTCACACAACATAACCCAGGGTGGTGGTTCTTTGTGGGATCTTGTGTTAGGATGGGGGCATTGCATTCTACCAGGTGGGTTCTGTGGAGTTTGTGTTGGGGTGTGTGTGAGGGGAGGTGCTTGTGACTATGGTCAGTGCTGCAAGTCCCCCTTCCCACCCAGCTAGCCAGATATCCCACCATGGAACGTGCTTGCATTGCAGGGAGTGTAAGTTGTCTCTCAGGATGTCAGTCAGTGGTGTCCTGCTGTTTGTTGGTGCACAGTTGCCAGCAGGGCCTTGTGCTCCCCACAGCAGTAGCCAGTGTCAGCCATCTTGTGAGTCCTTCTCCACTTCCTGTGATGTGAGCATGGTTCATGGTGGTGTTGATGGGACAGTTGTGGAGGGGGCAATATGTGTGACTGCGACTCCCATGATGCTATTGGCTACACTGACTTGGCCAGCATACACAGAATTCCTTCCTTTGAGTGGTCTTCACTGTGTGTTGGTGTTGTTGTGGTGGCTACATGTCTGGATGTGTTTGTTAGTTCTATTTGTGCCACTGCCTAGCTGTAGTTGTAGTTGTGTTTGTACATGTGTTGGCACAGTTGGATGTGACTTTTTTGATGGCATGTGTTGTGTTTATCTGACTGACATACACATTTTGGGATGATTCTGTTCTGGTTGCTGTGTAATTGCTATGAGTGCATGGTTTGACTCTCCCTTGACAGTGATGTGTGTGTTTTGTGGCAGTATATTGTGTACATTTGTTGTGTACTCACCAGGCTCTGGGATGTCCTCTAGTCCATATACGCTCACTGGCGGAAGGATGGCCCGCACCTTCTCCTCCCAGGGCCTGAGGTATATTGGCTTGGCAGGAGGGCCACTGCCGGTGTATTGGCTGTTGATGTAGTCTTTCTTCAGCATGTCCCGTACCCTCCTGCGCACGTCATACCACCTGTTCTGGATGTCGGTCTTTGTGCGCCGACATGGTGATTGTGCGTTCACCCTGTTGATGATCCTCTCCCACATCTTGGTTTTCTGCGACATGGGGGTCTGTTGGACCAGTGTGCCAAACAGCTGTGGCTCCACCCTGAGGATCTCGTCTACCATGACTTCCAATTCACTATCTAGGAACTTGGGATTCTTCTTGGGGGCATGGTGATGGGTGGTGATGGTGGGTGATGTGTGTGTTGGTGTGCAGGTGAGGGTGTGTGAGTGTGTGTTTTGCTGGGTGTATGTGAGGTAGGTATTTGTTGGTGTGCTGATGGTGTGTGGCTTGTGTGAGGGATGAGCTGTGGGTGTGTGGTTGCTTTCTCTTGGGTGCTGGCAGTGGAATGGCATTTGCAAAGGCTCATGGTTGTGATTTGTGTCCTTTATATAGGTGGAGTTGTGGGTGTGTCTTTGTTCTCTGTCCCCACCCCCCAGTATTTATTGGCTTGGTAATTGCTTGTTTGGCCTTTTTTTGGGTGATTTTTCCTTTGTGCTGTTTGTGTATGTTGGAAACGTTCTTGTGACTGAGTCGGACCCTGCATTAGTCTCGTACGGTGTTCTCCGTTTCGTTCACGCTGTGTTTGTGCAGTTTTCTATGCTGCGTACGCGTCGGTCGCGGTGTTTTGTGTTGCTTCGGCTCGGTTTTGTATGCGTGTCGGTCGTACGGCTTGGCCTCCGTCCGACTCGCTCGTGGTTTTCGCGCCTTGCATCGTACTTTGCGGTTTGGAGTTCGCGTGTACGTTTCGGTCGGATTTGTTCCGGGTGCGTGTCGGTCGGTTGGATTCGCGTGTTTTTCGGCCGGATTGCTGTTTTCCGTGCGGCTCGGTCGGTCGACTTGGTTTAGGTACGTGTCGGTCGGATTTTTCGCGCCTTGCATCGTACTTGGCGTGTCGTGCGCCACGGGTACGTGTCGGTCGGTATTATTTCCGGATCCGAGTCGGTCGGTGCTTTTTCCGGCCCGAATCGGAATCGACCCCGTAGTTGTGCACTGGTTTTTATATATTTTTTAATAATTTTTTTTGGTAACAGTTATAGAATACTTATTTATATAGTAAATATGCATTACATAATTACATATAGTGTACATTTTTAATAACATATATTATTTAACAATTTTTTCATTGTATAACTTTCTTATATTTTTTGTATATTTTCTAAAATATAATTTTATATTTTCTATAATATTATTTAAATTGTAAATACAAATAAAATTATCAAGGTAAGAAAGCATTTTGAAAAAGAAATATTTTTAACATTAATACATTTTTTCACATTTTTACCAAGCAGTACAAATGTTTCTAACACATTGGTAAGTTAACATATTTTATTTTAATGTACAATAATAAATATTATTTATTTTCTAATATTTACTATTATAATTTAACATTTTTAAACAGCAAAGAAAAAACATTTTGTACATTAGTAATGTTAAATAGTATTTTTTAAACATTTTTTGCATTACATATCTAATGTACATTGAGGAGAAAGACCTCTTACCTCTGGTCTAGGCCGGCTCTCGCCCCAGCAGCTCCGCTGTGCTGTGCAAGACCTCTGACCTCCACCTGGTAGGTTCGAGGCTGCTGTCTGTCCCTGGTGCTCGTTCCTGCTGCCCGCCTCCACCTGGGATCTAGCCTGGTATTTAGCCCGCTCCACTGTCCTTCGCCGGTAGCTCCATAGCCTCCGCTAGTGTAGGATTTAATTTTTCTTTCTTGCCTTTTAATTACTGCGCCTCTTCTTTTTTAATTCTCCCTGCCTCCGTTTCCCGCCGCTGCTGCCCCTGCGGCCCCTCCCCGGACGGTCCCTGCTCCCGCCTCCCAGCTACACATCCCTCCCCCCTTCCCTATTAGTGGCGGCCGCTGCGGGGGAGCGCGAGCAAGACCTCTGACCTCTGGTCTAGGCCAGCTCTCTCCCCAGCAGCTCCGCTGTGCTGTGCAAGACTTCTGACCTCCACCTGGTAGGTTCGAGGCTGCTGTCTGCCCGCTGGTGCTCGTTCCTGCTGCCCGCCTTCGACCTGGGATCAAGCCTGGTATTTAGCCCTCTCCACTGTCCTTCGCTGGTAACTCCATAGCCTCCCCTAGTGCAGGATTTAATTTTTCATTCTTGCCTTTTAATTACTGCGCATCTTTTTTAATTCTCCCTTGTTTTTCCCTGCCTCTGTTTCCCGCTGCTGCTGCCCCTTCGGCCCCTCCCCCCGGATGTTCCCCGCTCCCGCCTCCCAGCTGCACGTCCCTCCCCCTTCCCTATTCAATGGAGGCCGCTGCACGGTCACGCGCAGCGGGCACGCCGCTGGCGCACCAAAGGCAAGACCGTCTGCGCCCGTCCGTGACCCGACCGCGGCCAGCGCCAGGGACCCTGGATCTTGAACCATCCACCGTTATAATGCAGCCGTCCTCCTCGCACGCAAACCTGGAAGAAACAACAACTGCCAGCAGGCCACGCCGAGCACGACCCACGGCCAGTTCTCCTGCTGCCACTACTGCCAGACCTTCACCACCGCCTCAGCTGCCGACACCACCGATGCCCTAAGATGCATCCTCCTCAACATGCGCTGCGTGCACAGACATGTCACGTAGATCTGGAACCTCTTGGACTCACTCTCACCCGACCGCCTTTTTCACAGAAACCTGGACCACCGCCTCCTCCGCCCCTGACATCGCCATCCCGGACAGATACAAGATCCAGAGGAAGGACTGCCTCAACCACACGGGAGGAGGCCTCGCCATCATGCACAAAAACACCCTCCGCCTCACCACCTCCAGCAAAACCTTCCCCGCCGCCGAACACCTGCACTTCCAGATTCAGACCAGCCCCAACTACACACTCCACAGCACCCTCGCCTACAGACCCCACGGCCCCCGGGCCCCCTTTGCCGACACCATCGCCGACCACATTGCACCCCACACCATCTCCGCCATGGACTATATACTCATCAGAGACCTGAACTTCCACCTCGACAACCCCAGCGACCCTAACTCCACCACCCTCCATGACAACCTCACCAACATCGGACTAAAACAACTTGTTACCACACCGACCCACAAGGCAGGACACACCCTCGACCCTATCTTCGCAGGAGGAAACAGCGTCCACTTCAGCCACCCCACGCAACCCCCCTGGACCGACCACCACTGCGTACACTTTCTCGTTGACAAACCCAAGACACCCAAACCCGCCCCGTGCCATGCGAAGGAACTGGAGTAGAGTCACCGACGAGCAACTCAACTCCACCCTCATCCGCGACACCCCCACCGCTGCAACCGATGCCAAACTCGCAACCAGGGAATTCCACACCTGGATCTCCAACTGCGCAGACATGCTCGCCCCGCTACGTAACCCCGACAAACAGCACCCCAGGAAAGCCACCTGGTTCACCACCGATCTCCAAGAAGCCAGACGCACCTGCAGACGCCTAGAGAAGAATTGGAGAAACAGCAAGACACCTGGAAACTACACCACTTACAAGGACGCCATGACGGACTACCACCAACGCATCAGAACCACAAAAAGGGCCTTCATCCACAACAAAATCCTCGCCAACTCCAGCAACTCCAAGGAACTCTTCAGCATCATCCAGGAATTCACCAATCCCCTCAGCGAAGCCATGGACATCACCCCCTCCAAGGACCTCTGCAACAAGCTCGGATCCTAATTCCACCTGAAGATCAAAAACCTCTATGACAACTTCAATGACCATATGCCCGACTCCGCAGCCAGCCCGCCCTCCGGCTATGCCAGCCAGCCCACCATCTCCTCCTGGACACCGATCACAGCCAAAGAGAACGCCTCGACCATGAAAGGCATCCACTCAGGGGCCCCCACCGACCCCTGCTCACCACACATCTATCACAGAGCCGCCACTGCCATCGCACCCAAACTACAACGCACCATCCACACCACTTTCGAGACCGGTACCTTCCCCGACGACTGGCAACGCGCAGAAGGCCCCTGCTCAAGAAGCCCTCAGCTGACCACACGGACCTCAAGAACTGCCGGCCCATCTCACTCCTCCCCTTTTCGGCGAAAGTCACTGAGAAGACTGTCAACGCAGAACTGACAAGGCTCATCGAAGACAACGCCGTCCTCAACCAGTCTCAATCCAGATTCCGAAGCAGCCACAGCACTGAGACGACCTACTCGCCGCCACAGACAACATCCGCACCCTCCGCACCCTCCGCACCCTCCTCGACCAAGGACACACTGCAGCCCTGATTCTACTCAACCTATCAGCAGCACCTATCAGCAGCATTCGACACCGTCTCCCATCGCACACTCGTAGCCAGACTACACGACACCGGCATACAAGGAACCGCCCTCGACGGATCAGAACATTCCTCACCGGCAGCAGCCAAAGGATCAGACTGCCACCCTTCCTCTCCGAACCCACGGAAATCAATTGCGGGGTACCACAGGGGTCAGCGCTCAGCCCAACCCTCTTACACATCTACATGTCCCCCCTTGCCACCATCGTCCGACAACACGGCTTCAGCATAGTATCCTATGCCGACGACACCCAGCTCATCCTCTCCCTCAAAAAGGACCCCACCACAACCAGACTCAACTTCCAGGAAGGAATGCAGGACGTCGAAGCCTGGATGAGCAACAGCTGCCTAAAGCTCAACTCGGAGATGACAGAAGTCCTAGTCCTCGGAACCACCCCATCGGCATGGAACAACACCTGGTGGCCTACCGCCCTCTGCAGCCCTCGACCCCCACAAACCACACCAGAAACCTCGGCATCATACTCGACTCCTCCCTCTCCATGAACCGACAGGTCAACGCCGTCACCTCCAGCTGCTTCAACATCCTCCGCACCCTCCGCAAGACTTTCAAATGGATCCCCCTGAGTCAAGGAAGACAGTCACCCACACACTCATCACCAGCAGGTTGGACTACGGAAACGCCCTCTATGCCAGCATAAACAAGTCTCTACTCCGCAAGCTCCAGACTATACAGAACACCTCCGCCAGACTAGTCTACGGCATCCCTCGACACGAGCACATCAGCCAACACCTACGGAAGCTCCACTGGCTCCCCGTTGAGAAGAGAGTCCCCTTCAAGATACTCACCCACGCCTAAAAATGCCTACACAACACCTCAACGACAGAATCACCCTCCACGTACCCAAAAGAAACCTCCAATCAGCCAACCTCCTCCTCGCCGAAACCCCACGCATCCACAGACCCAAAACAGGGGGAAGATCCTTTTCCTACATTGCGGCCAAGACATGGAACGAGCTCCCGATCGACATCAGACGCACCCCCTCCCTGAACACTTTCAGGAAGACTCTCAAGACCTGGCTCTTCGGCTGAACAGAACTGCTGACCCCCCCCCCAGCTGGTGAATAGCGTGCTTACAATTCCCTGATTGATTGATTGAGTTAAATTAAAAAAGTATTTTTATTATTTCAATTAGGTTGCCATTTTCTAAATTAAGTTGTATTTTGTAGGCTATCTGTGTTGTTTTAGGTCATTACTGAGTGGAGAAGCTCGCGGTTGGAAGCTGCGTCGCATAGGTTAAGGTAAGTTTAATTTAATTACTTTTAGGATTAATTTAGGTGTATGGAGAAGGTAGTTTATAGTGTATGTAATGTTTGTATTTTGTGTTTTTTGTGAGGTTTCGTTTGTAGATTTGCGTATGCGAATTGCGGTTAGTGCGTTGATTAGTGCGTTGATAGGTAGGTGTTAGGGTATGTTCTATATGTTTAATAATGTTTAGAGTATGGTGTTATTAGTATGTTTATGTGTGTGGTTTAATGCTTTGATTGTATATTTGTGCGGGAGGGATTTTTGTTGTGTTTTCCACAGGTTTTTGTCGTTTGGAAGTTGCTGTTGGGAGAAGTTTGCTTTTTTTTTTTAAAGGAACTGTGTATTAGTTTCTAGTAAACTAATAATTATTTTACAGTTCCTTTATTTTTGGGGTTTTCCTGGAGCATTTCTTTTTTTAATTAAATTTTTCGGGTTTTTAATGGATTCAAGTCTATGGATCTGTTGCCGGCGGATTCTATTTTACACAGTTATATTTTTACAATTTTTTGGGGGCTTTTTAACTAAGGAGGTCATTACGATGGCGGACGGAAAAACAACCGACCGCCATGGTAGCGGGAAAACACCGCCCGCCGCTACCGCGGGAACACCGACGGCTAGATTAGGATCCTCGGCGGTAAAAATCCAACCGCGGCGGAAAGGAGACCCGAGAAACCGCCGTTCGCCTGCGGAGAAGGCCCAAACCCGTCCGCGGCGGTCGGTTTCTCAGCGGAAACAGCCCAAACGACCGCAACCACAGTGGAGACTCCGCCATCAAAATTATGATATTCCCGACATCCCCGCGGTGCAGTGCGCTGTTTCCGACCGCCGCGGTCGACAACATTGAAGAATCAGTGAGACGGCGGAAGCGCCATAGCCGAGCCACCACTGCAGATCCTCCGTTAAAAAAATGGCGGTCGCTAGAAAAACACACAACATGGCCACAAAGTGCACCAACCAAACAAGGCATGCACCCAAAAATAGCTAGCACAGCCCAAAGACACACCCCCATGGTAAACTCCAAAACTACAAATCCCAGGTTCACACACACACCACACCTGCTACCAATACCCCATCCTGACACACCCACAGACACCAGTATAAATCCAGCCCCCAACATACCACAATCCTTTGCAAAACTCCACAACTGAGGGGCCATCCACCACAGATGACAGGAGAGGCAAATCTGCACAACACACACACATCACCACCACCTCCACCACTTCCACACCTGCACCTCTAACATCTTTGCACAGCACACACCATACACATCACAACCACCACTACCACTTCCAAACCTGCACCCTAAACACCTTGACACATCACACACCATGTCACCACAGAGAATGCCCAAATTCATTGAGAGTGAGTTGAGGGTCATGGTCGATGAGATAATCAGGGTAGAACCACAATTGTTTGGTAACCAGGTCCAACAGACACCACTAGCAACAAGGACGCAAATGTGGAGAAGGATAGTAGAGAAGGTCAATGCAGTAGGGACCGTGCCACGCAATAGAGATGAAATCGTGAAGAGGTGGCACGATCTGAAGGCAGTGGTCAAAAAGAAGAGAGCCAAGAACCATGAGCTGGCTCACAGGACAGGCAGTGGCCCTCCCGTTCCACTCAAAACATTCACTGAATGGGAGGAGAAGGTGCTTGGCATTCTACATCCAGAGAGTCTCTCAGGAATACCCGGGGAGTGGAGGCTGGTAAGTACAAACAAATGCCTAACATCACACAAATGTACTGTCTTGCACCATTACAAAATAATACCTCCTAAGTTCAAATTCATTCATGTGCACAACACTCCCCCCAACACATCTCTCACAGATACAACAGACACTCCCCTGAAGCCCCCAAAGGTAGTTAGCAACATCACCATGGGTACATGTGTACATGCTGCCTGCACTACAACTCCCACCAGGCCCCCTTGTCCCACAGCTGAGCAGGATGGAGCACTCCCCCACCCAGAAGCATGCCTCAGCCATTGTGTGCTTCACCCTCACCTAACAGGTAGGTAGCCATCTTTACAGGGAGGTGGGTGGGTGTTTGGGAGGCCTGCACTACAACTCCCACCAGGCCCCCTTGTCCCACAGCTGAGCAGGATGGAGCACTGCCCCCACCCAGAAGCATGCCTCAGCCATTGTGTGCTTCACCCTCACCTAACAGGTAGGTAGCCATCTTTACAGGGAGGTGGGTGGGTGGTTGGGAGGCCTGCACTACAACTCCCACCAGGCCCCCTTGTCCCACTGCTGTTTGCCCCTTGCCTGTGCAGCTTCTCATGTACCTCACCTGCACTGTGTCCCGGCCACTGGCCTTGCTGTTCACTGCTGTTTGCCCCTTGCCTGTGCAGCTTCTCATGTACCTCACCTGCACTGTGTCCTGGCCACTGGCCTTGTTGTTCACTGCTGTTTGCCCCTTGCCTGTGCAGCTTCTGATGTAACTACTCTGCACATTGTACTTGCCTTGTGGTTCACTGCTGTTTGCCCCCTGCCTGTGCAGCTTCTCATGTAAATACTGTGCATATTAAAATGCCCACTGGCTTTGCTGTTGCCCAAATCTGTTGTCTCAATATGCAAATTGTGAATAAACACAGTTGGCCCTGCTGTGAGTTGTGTCAGTGTCCTTCCTGAATAAAGTTGTTTATGTGTGTGCATGGTTTACTGTGTCACATGCTCAGTATGCCACTTCAACATTGCCAATGGGTTGTCTCACATTTCATTTCTTTTGCAGGGGTGGGAGGCACTTCATTTCTACATGACTGTGATACTTATGGGTGCAGTGCAGGTGGTTGGCAATGAATTCTTGTTGTCATCTTCCTTCTTTGCTCATGTTATCTATGGTGGACACATGTCAGGTTTGTGGGCAATGGCAGCACAGGGTGGGAGTTTGGGCACAGGCTTACAGGCAGGCAGGCCAGGGTCATGGGGTCTGTGTGAGCTTCCTTTCTGTGTGCCAATCAGTGTCGGTGTATGGACATCTTGTGGTGATGAGTTATCCAGGTCCCATGGCTTACTTCCAATGTGTGCACTTGGGTGGTGGAGAAGTGTATGGTGTGAAGGGGGTGACTTGGTTGTGACTGTGGATGTGTGTGCATCTGCATTGTCAACTACTGCCATGTGTGACCCTGGAGTGGTGTGCCTGTATGTGTACTTGTTTAGCCCTCTGGTTGTGTTTTGTGCACATGGCAGTATTATGTGTTGCTGTTGTGGGAGGAGGTATGTGTGACATATCCTACTTGTGCTTGGCTGTCATGTAGTGTGTCACTGTGTGTTGTGCAGCAGACATTGTCTTGTCCAGTATTTGGATGCCTATGTGTGGCTGGTCAGTGTTTGAGTTCAGGGCCTTCCTTACATCCCTGTGCCTATACATGGGTGTCCTTGCTGTCTCCAGGAGTTGTTGCATTGGGGTGACCGTGGTTTGTGTTGACTGACTGTGTCAGCCATGTGTGCTGTGATGGGCTCTGTGTGTTCTCACATGTGTCTTGTCTTGCATGTGCATCACACATGCTTGATGGTTGTGTCACTGCCCTTCCATTTGTGGGCACCTCACTTTGGCTTTCCTATATGTTGTCCTCCATTATTGCTGGCATGTGGTGTGTGTATGTAGCTGTGAGTCAGGGTGGTGGGTGTGTGTGTGACTTGTCAGGTAGTGTGTGCAGTGAAGTGTTTGGTCCTCATCTGTGTGTGTGTACATTTTGTGCCTGGCCTCAGTGTTCTTGGCTTGTGTGTGATGTTGTTGTGGTGTGTGTGTTGGCTGGGGCCTGGGCTTCTGTGCTATGTGTTCCTGTGCAAAGGGTCCTGCTGTGGCTGTATATGCAGTTGTTGGGACGTGGGGCATGGTGTGGCTGTAGTTGTGTGGTTGTTGTGCAGGAGTGGCACTTGGGAGGCACATGTTGTTTCCCTTCAGGGAGGTAGCTGGTGTGTTGTGGATGGAGTTGTGGCTCTGTGTGATTTGTACGGTGCCCTTGGCATGTGCTGGCCCTGTGCTCTGCGTTGTGTGCATGGTTTCATGCACACTGACCGCGGCGGTGACGTGACCGGGACATTTGTTCATGAATGCGGTACATGGGTGGGCAGTATGTGGCGAGATGTTTTTGTCACAGGTGGGACATGTGTGTGTGTGCAGTGATGGCTGTGTGCCTGTCCCCACAGAGGTGTGTGGTGTTCGCATGCGATGTTTTTCCACCCTGGAGCTGTGTATTGTGTTACTTGCACTGTTGTGTCTGTGCGTACCTGGGGAGGCGTCCGCGGCGGTGGATAACTTGCAGGTGGTGTATCATGTACAGCACCGGGAAGGCGTGTAGGGCAGGATCCATTGCGGTGTGTCCCGGGTGTTTCTTTTCTGTCTCCGCTGTGATGTCTCCGCCGTCTTTCGCTGTGCGGTTTCTCCGTCGCGGTGCGCTGCCCTGTTTCCGGCATCGTGATATCTTCGGCGTACGGGACGTCATTCCGCACGGCGGTGTGTGGTGTTTGGCTCACTCCGCCGCGGTGGCGGGCGCACTTTGATGGCGGTCGGCGTCGCACCGCAGCGGGCGGGAAATGTGCAATGTGTGGCCATCCTAATATGGCGGGCGTGGAGACCGCTGGCAGCGTGCGGTAAATGGGTGTTACCGCCACCGCCGGCACCGCGGTCGTGTCTCCGCCCGCCATCGTAATAGGCCCCTAAGTTTCTGCATTTTTACACGTTTGGATTTATTTATGGCAGTTTGTATTCAATTCTTCAGCAACAAAAAAATAAGTTATTTTAAATTATTTACAATGGGAGGGAAATTAATTTTTGAAATTTGTATTGATATTTGTAAATATATAAAATATATTTATGTCAATAATTTTTTTTAAAAAGGTTAAAATTAATTGACATAATATTTATATTTTAGATGTTTGGAAAGAAACGTTTATTTAAGAATTCATTTTATAATTATGATTTTTCTATATTTTTGTAATACTGTTTTAAAGTAGGGATCGAGCTATTGTTTCTAGCTATTCTAGCCCTTTAGTTTTTGGGTAGAGTCTTACTTTGTATTGTAAGTGCTCGAACATTGTTTTAGTTTGTTTAGTTAGTTTTGGACCTAATTGTGTTACAGAGTGCTCTAGTCTTAGTTGTTGGTAGCGTCGTTCTTTTTGGATTGATTGTAGTAATTTATGTAGGGTTGGTTGGGTTTGGCCTGTTGTGGCTTGGAAAGCATTATGCCATCCTTCCACAGCGTTATTAGTTTTTGCTTCTTTGTTTAGGGTACTGTTATATACATTCCACCATGGAATGTGGTATTTGGGCTGTCTCCTGTGTCCAGATCTGTGTAGCCTTCCCACCCAGGTATCCTCAAAATAGTCGAGTAGGGGACTTAGTTTATGTTCATTTGTTTGGTAGTAGGGACTTTATATTAATAGATTGTAGTGTTCTGCTACATCAGTTATTGGGACATATGCTAGTGCAATTAGCTTTTTAATTTCATATGCAAAACTGCTATTAGTTGCATATTCTATGCTAAGGGGATCATTACGATGGCGGAAGGCCCGCCACCGCCAGCCGTGCGGTGGCGGGCCCTCCGCCATCGGACAGCAATTTTCCCCCCGCCACATTACAATGGCGGGGGGAATCGCTTTGCGACCGCAGCGGTCACAAAGACCGCCCGCTACGCTTCCGACACAGGCAATCGTTCCGATTGCCTGGCGGAGCGGTCAGCATGTGTAAAATGGTGGCGGTGCCTAGCAGGCACCGTCTGCCAAATATGATGCTGGCCGCAGCCAGCCTTTCCGTGGCGGGCAAACCGACATTTAAAGGCTGGCGGGGATTGGTTTTGGGGGCCCGTTACGGGCCCCCTTTGTGTTGGGGGGAGGTGGGTGTGCACTGGGTGAGTACCCATGGTATCCCCCTGCATTTATCCTGCACTGAGTGGCAGGCACTGTGTGATGCCTGCCACGTAGTGCAGGGAAAGGCACTACATGCATTTTTACTATTGCGGCGGGTGCTGCAGTCAGCAGCACCCACCGCAATGGTAAACATGCAAGATGCGACCGCCACAGTGGCAGTCGCATTGTAATTTCACGTGCGGGACCACCGTGTTGCAGGCGGGTGGTCCCAGGCACCGCTACGGTGGCGGGCGGACTCGAGTCTGCCCGCCATCGTAATGACCCCCTAAGTGTAGATTTTTGAAGGTGTATCCATATGCATTGATTCAAGTGGTAATAGCAACCTTGAATTGCTGTGTGAGGGTAGTTTTTCAGGAAGACTTGTATCATTGACTGTTCAAAGTCTATGATACTTTTTGGGGGATAGTAATTATTAGTTTCTTGCTTTACTTTTGTTAAAAGTTCTACATAGGTAGTGGTTTGTTTGTTTGGTAACAGGGCATATATAAAGGGGATGTTGGTATTGTGATACAGTCCATGGATTGTGTACAATTGGTAAAATGGTTTGGGACATATTTTAAATGTTCCGTCCATCATCCATGTTTCACAATTCTGTATTTTAAGTAAGTTTGTGGGAGTTGCAAATATTATAATCCTTTTGTTGTTAGATTTATTGTCATAAAGTAGAAATTGCTCTTCATTATGAGTTACAGTGAGTTCAGGTGGTATTTGAATTTCACTGAAAGTTTTGGGGGTAGGTGGGGTGGTAGCAGTTGATTTTTTTGTTCTAGCTATTAGCCTTTTTAACTTTGACACAGAGGGTAATTGGCCAGTTACATGTTCTGGTATTCTGGGGAGTAAATCATTTAGTATTTCAGTAGTAGGTTTTTGAGAGCTAATGCTAGCTTCTTTCAGAGTATCTAAAGCGTCTCTCACTTCTATTTCAGCTATGTTAGGGGGTGGTTATGTTCCTTAACATTTAATACAGTAGTTTATTTTGTTGTAGCCCTCCCATAACATGCATTTGAATAATATTTGCTGCATTTCCAAAAAATGTTGTCGCCTGTCTGTTTTTCTTGGGTGTAGACATATCTCATGTAGCATAATACAAATTTTCTTTTCTGGGAAGTTATGAATTTTGCACCTTCAGTCATTTTGATGTTTCAAATGCTATGAGAAATGTATATAAAAAATATGAAATGCATTGTAATTGTTTTAATTGTAATACAGATTTTTATATACAAAATTATACTTACATGCTTGAATATGTTGAACTGTTTTTGATGCTGGGGTGCTTCTATTGGTGTTTGCCTTTAGTGTTTCTTTTTATTTCCTGCAGAAAAAAATGAAACATTTAATAAATGTGTTTAACAGCATTTTCTGTATTTTGGGGTTTGTGTGGTTAGTGGGATTTTTGAGTTGGGATTTTTGGTTGTTTTAAAAGTTTAATTTAGTTTTATACTTACTTTTTTGGCAAGGTGGTTTTTTGATGATGTTTGTAGTTAGTTGAGTGTCTTTTGCAGTTTCTGTAGAGGAGATATCATTTTAAAAAATACATATTAATTATTTGATCATTATAAAAAATGCTTTACGATTATTTTATACAGTTGTAACATTAAATAGATATTTTACTTACTTTGTGAAGTTGAAATCAGAGCTTTCAATGAGGAAGCCCAATGTTGCAGAAGCAATCCGGCAGAGATTCCCCTTATTCTTCGTTTTGTTGTTGGAGCATAAAATAATGTAATATTTTCTTTAGTTTATATAGTGTTTGTTTAATTGTGCTTTCAATCTTAATGGGTTATTTAGGTTGTAGGTGTTTTTATTGGTTGTTACTAATGTTTTCAATTAATTTGGCAGTTGTTTCCTTATATGGGAAATGCTAATTAATGTTCAGTTAAACTTTTTTTATTCTTACTTTATTTAAAAGTATAATAGTATATTATTTGTAATTTATATTGCATTGAATGTATAATAAAAATTAATTATTTTATATATTGTGTTTGTAAGGAGTAATTAATTTGGTGAATTTAATTATGTTAAAGGTATTTTTTTAATTATAATTTATTTAACTGTAATTTTATTTATTTAATATGTTATGTGTGTTTGTGATATTATTGACTTTTTTATTGATGTATATTGTGTTATTTAAAATATTTTTAAGGTGTCGATATTTTGTTTTTGGCGATAATTGTGTGGTCTATATTTTTGTTATCTTTATTTGTGTCATTTTGTATGTTTATTTAATGTTTCCGATATTGGTTATGACAATATTTTTTGCATCGATATTAGTGATATCGATGTTAATGTTTGACTTTATTTTTGTGTCGATATTTGTGTCATTTTTTTAAATAAGTATAGTATATTGAAATTTATGTTCTCGATATTTGTGTGTCGATAATTTTGTAGGTCGATATTATGAGTGTCGATGTTTTGTCAGTGATCCGGTAAAGTCAAAGTTGAGCCTGTGGAGTCAGCCACTCAGAGGAATCTTAAGCCTACTCTTCCATGAGTCGACAGCCCTGGAGGCCAAAACACCTGGACTAACACAGACTGTCCCAACCGAGGGAGACTGAAATCAAGAAGACACATACCTCCCTATGCCCAAAAATAGCTGGTGCAGTGGCTCCCTCGATATGCCCTCTGAGCACTCTCCCTGCTTATGAGGCCAAATACCACACAATCACCAGCTCTCCTGAACTCCTATGCATCCCCTTTGTCACATACAGATGTCCAAGTGACCAAACTCACTCCTGTATGAAGGCTAACTCTCTGCCCACAAGCCGCACCCAGGCCGCCAGCTGACCAGCCACAGCAGAGCCCAGCCCCAAACCCCCTCCAATAGTGGTGCACTGCCAACAGTCGACCTGAGGTAAGCCTGCTAACTGCCAGCTCACCCAGCTCAACCAGCTATTCCCTGTCACCCCGATGGCAGGAACACCCCCCAAATCACCTCGCCTACATGACGGAAGAGGAGGGCACCACCAGTGAACAAGCGAGTGGGGGAGCACAGTTTAGGGCTGCACCTACCTCTGGGTCAGGAGAAGAAGGCAAGGACGCTGTGCTGGTTGCTACTATGAGCTCGATGGGGGGCGGTCTCTACACGACTGCCGGGACCACTGCCGCAAGGCCTCCTGCACAGTGGCATCGGCTGCTCCCGGCTTCAGTAATGAAGGCCTGGGGCTGTGGCCTCAAATTGTCGCAGTTTACCGACTTTGGAGCCTTCCTAGAGCCACTGCCTTACACCTCCTTTCACCTTTCTCTCGCACAGGCCATGCCCCTCAATCAGCACTCATCAGTCTGTGCTGCTACTCCATCCTCTGTAGCAGCCACAATCATTTTCACTTGCAAGATTGATGATACATTTGACCTTATATTTATAATAGGGAATTGAATAATTTGACCACTAAGAATCATTCCTCCTCCATTTAAACTCAACATTACTGGATCAAGAAAGACAGTAAAAGTCTTACCAAATTAGACTTAGGAGTAGTGTTTAAATTGGTTAGTATCAAAGAGGAGTCTGAACGAAAGGCATGGTGATATGGCCATTTTCAGTATATGGCCATGCTATTTGGCCTTTCTAATGCACCAGTTGTGTTGCAATATTTTGTTGATAATATATATTATGACATTTTAGACACGTTTGTTGTCATACCTAGATGACATTCTGATTTGTTGGACCCCATATCAAAAACAAAGTATGTGGGAGAGGTCTAGAGAATTGTTGTTTGAGACCTCTGCCAGCTCTTTTTTAGGATTTGTGATCTCATCCTTTGGAGTTCAGATGGATCCTGAAGGGGTTACAATTGTATTAAATTGGCCTCAACCCCAAAATATGTATACAAAAGGGTTTTGCAGTCTTTTACAAGCACTTTATGCCAGACTTTTCAACCATTGTCATTCCCATTACACAACTAATTAAAAAAGCGGTACCCTTTGTTTTTGAAAAAGAACAGGAAGAGGACTGATGGCCAGATGTACAAGCCCCTAGCGCCACCAGAGCATCACTTTTTCTGATGCTCCGGTGGTGTTAAGCCACTTTGCAAATATGCTACCCTTTCACACATGTTTCTGGGTGAGCAATGGGTGTTGCTGTGGGCAGCGCCAAAAACTAACACCATGCAAGAGCAGGCGTTAGAATGGTGCACAAGGAGAAATGCTTTTATTTCTCCCCATTTTTGCTTTTAATCATTAAAAAATGACGATTTGCTACTTCTATGTGTGCTGCACTATGCAGCACACATAGAAGTAACAAATAGCCATTCATGATAGTTTATGTGCAGGAAGGGACAATTTGGCACTAGGCAGTTAAACTTAGCGCCATCGCTACGGAAAACCCTGGGGTGCACCGCACATCCATGCGTTTTGAAAATTTCAGAGTGCAGCACTGCCAAATTTGGCGCTTCTCCGCGTTCCGACATTTTCTAGCAAATTTGCCCCTATGTGTTTTTGAAAGAAGCTTTTACGTCAGCTTCTATCCTCAGTCATACCGATTGCACTGGAAAGCTGAGATCTGCACACAGAAATGATAGGAGAGGTGGAGGTGGAGGTGAAGAGTCCCACCTATAGGTTTGTGAATTTCATTTTCTAGCACCTCAAGTAGTATTACAGAAGTCCTTCTTTACATCCTGCAAATGTCTTTTGTAAATCGGGCTTATTGTGTTAGACAGCAGTGAAATTAATTTATGCATGGACCTGCAGTAAGTAAATGTAGTCATTAGCACCGTATCTTATGCACAGTACAAAATTCCATGTCATTACAATTGTAGGCAGTCATTGAAGTTAGCTTATGCTTAAAATTACAGAATTCCAGTCAGAGAAATATTACAATATTGCCATTCGGTATACTGTAATGATTTCAGTTGCGACCCTACACTACTGCACTAATTATTGCCACCTCGGTTCATGTCCTCCGGATACCATCGTTCCACTTTCATGCTTTTTTGTTACAATGTGGTCGCAGTGGCATAGCTAGCCCTTTGGGCACCCGTGGCGGTCCCTGTCTTTTTGCTGCTCTGCAACAGCTTTGAAGAGCGGGGGTTTGGGGGAAGTGCTGCCAACATTCGGCCCATTTTGCCACACCACAACAGTTGCTTTGTGGAGCGGGAGGGTTGATTGCCGCCCGAGATGGCAGGTAAGAGCGGGAGGCGGCTGCCACCCCCAAAACTCGTGGGACCGCCCCCGTACCACCCCTTGCTACGCCACTGGGTGGACGTTCAAATTCTTAGTGGAAGCATGCCAAGTCTATGATTCAAGAATAGATTATGTTTCAAGCAATAGTCTCGAACTGGAAACAATATATCTTGGAGAGAGAAAAAGAGAGAGAAAGAAAGAGAGAGAGCGAGAGAGAGAGAGAGAGAGAGAAACTTTGCCTGCAATTCAGTACAATTCCTGTGGACATTTTGGACTGCTTCTGCTTATTGATGGAATGGCACTATGCTGACAACGCATGAGGTGACATGATCTCCCCCACAAACACCCAACATCATTGCCCTCTACCTTCACAGAGGAGCAATCTTTGCTATATGTTGCAGCCCAGTTGAATGGAACCTGCCACTAATGTACCTCAGAAATATGTAATCTTCAAATGTTTTCAAGGGCACACGTGGCGCTGCACAGGTTTGTAGAGCACCTATGGGCACTTTTTTAAAGAGTAAGTGAAGTGATACATTGCTTTTCTTTATGCTAAATGTTAGTAAGTAACCTTCTGTATTTGAAATCACTGTAGGATGTAGTGATCATTGAAATGCTAGTCGTGTGGATGGTTTACTGTGGTTATTAATGTGATCATGTATTTATTTAGGTATTTTGTAGAGTGTTAGTGGTCAACTTGAGATCACTTTGAGGCACTGGTGTACAGACATAAGATTACAGTACGCAATATATAGCCAAAGATGGCTCACTAGAGTTCAATCAGGAGACGTGGTGCCTATATGCATTACTACTGTCAGCATGGTATTATTGAGAGTGGTGCATACTGATGGTGATAGCTAACCATAAGTAACCAACAAATGCCACTGGTTCAAACATTCTGGAATAGGATCTCCAAGACACCAAAAATACCTCACAGATAGACCTTAGCAGAGTGAAGGAGAGGAGATTAACTAGACAACTAAATAATTTAAATTTAGAATAATTGTAATTTATGAAGAAAGATGAGCTACTGGAGGCATATGCAGCAACTTCCTCCTAATTTATCTCTTGGTGGTGTAATGTTTCTATTATTAACTATCTATATTGTGGCTTGATACTGCAGCAATTCACTCTATCACTGGAGACATGAAGTGGATTTGTGCTACTCTAATATCCCCCACAAAAAAACAACAAAAGCTTCTTAGTATGATGAGGATGCTCTGGGGAGGTTGCAAAACCGTAGATGAACTTAAGTGTGTGAAGTCTCCACAAAATACCTGGAACTCCACTTTGCACATAGGTTTCCAGCTCATATTGTCTCCCACCATGAAATAATGGCGCTCCCCTGACACCGTGTGAAGCCTATATTGAGTGTCACACTATGGCACTGTGTAAATTGGCATGTCTGCTACTGGAGTAAAGCTTGTGTGATTACTGTGAGCCTAGCAGTAATGTAATGGATGCTAGGGAAAGTTGATAAACCGGTCTTTTTTCCTGAAACTTTCCGAATTACAGATATTACAGGAAAAATGCATATGTGGTTTTGTTTTACGTCAGTGGTTATAAAAATGAGTTCCCTGGTTTTAGTTGTCAAAACATAGGCCTGCCACCTGCCTTTTATCTTCAAGACTAGGTTTCAGGCACCGTAAATAGCAGAGAAAGTGCTATATAAATATAATACAATAGCATGCAAGTCATGTACTGTGACGCTCGTGAAAATTACATTGTGAAATTTTTAGGGTCAAGTCTGCAAGAGTGTGCACTAGCACATGAGTCTTGCTTGCGAGACACTGTTGTTAACAAAAATGGGATTGTAGCCCACCTGTTGCTTACCATTTGTTGGCTTGCGTGGCACTCTACTTTTCAGCCTCATAATTCGTCAAGGCAGGCCTAACATAATTTCCGTTCCTCTCTGTGGAGCAGGGACCAAACACTGATTGATTCAACTTAATCAGTCCCCATCCACTGCTCCCGATGTGATTGAGGTACTATTTTGCTCTGTTTAACTTTTAGTGCCCTGCAAACAGAGGGCGTGTGACTGGCAAAATTGTGACCAGCAGACAAACAAAATTGCAAAGATTTATTTTCGGTACTTTACTTTTATTATTTTGTCAAGTCTTCTTTTCTAACTTCGCACTCATGTTTTCTTTTGTTTTTGCACATGGGCACTGTTCTCAAAAGATTGTAGTGTGGATTGTGGCCTCATGGTCGACATTGCTAAGTTAGCTTAGGCCTAGCTGCCATGATGCCTCCTTTGCACACGTTACTCCGTGACTTTGTTTATCCAGACTCTGCTTGTGACCGTTCACATTAGGACTGTCTGCTTTTCTGCCTTTCACCTTTTCTCATGTTCTCTGTGGTTTTCGTCTGCACATGATGTACAAGGTCGAAAAACAACGTCCCTTGTTGTTGCTGTTCTGGTCAGCCCTCGCACTTAGACATAACATGAAATACAGCTGCACTGGAGAAATTCGGGTGCTTTTAATATTGTGATCTCCTGTTGGAGGCACTTGGAGAAAAACCTTTCCAGGGAGAAGAGCTGTGCTTGTCCGATGATGTAAACCTTGCATCTAGTTCTTGAGGTATGGGGTCCCCTGACAAAGCCCAGAGGTCTTCTATTTTTATAATAAACTAGTTACTAGCACAGGGAGGGTGGCAAGGCATTATAGTCCTTAATCCACTGTCTCTATAAAATGCTGTCCCCGTTTGTATTCTATGGAATTGTAACAATGCTTACTGTTTTGTCTTTGTGCATTATGCTGCTAGTACTGGCACGTGTACTATGTCTTAGAGCACGATAGTTGAAATAAACATTTTAAACTATACTGTATCTCTTAATACGCACGTTGTGGACAAGTATGAGTGAGTAATGAAAGAGTGTTCTTGCTCCCGCGATTCCTGAAAGAGTCCGTGTTCTGGGATGTCTAATCATTGGTAGCTTCGCTGTAGTACGGAGAACGAATGAGACACTATAGCTGATCGGATTGGGATTTTGGGCACTAAGGTGGATGGTTGGTACACCACTATACACCGAGGTCCTGTTTTCCTGCGCATAGTTCTGTATATGTGCAGAATCCTCGCAACATGGCGCCACCAACGTGGTGGGCTTCTTATCTGCGAGATGCTTGAGTAGTACTTGTGCTGGTCCACAACCCCCTTCACTACTGTTTCCGGAAACAGTTGTGAGGGTGTAACCTCCTATATTGATGTTTTTATAGGTTTTTTCGAGCTTGAAGTTATTAAAAGGTATTCTCTTTCTGTTAACCCTCTATTGCGCTGCCACGCACTACGTTGCTTTACGGTCTTAGTCTTGATGGCTGTGAATGTCAATATACCAGCACATAGCCGCGCTCCGGGCTCATTTGGCGGCCTATGGAGTACCCGACGCGGGTGTCGCCCTCATCTTTGTGGTCCAAGCTGATCCGGCTTATCACTTTGAGGTGTTTTACTCATGGGTCACTTTTCCGGCGGTGGAAGGAGATGACAATTTGTTCCATGCTTACTCTCCCACCGCCTTCCCCAATGTTTATCGGCCTTATCAGGCTCTTGAAGTACAGCTCACGGCATGGCAACACCGTGTTTGGTTTAATGGCGCCCTCCCACATCTGGTCACCCCGATTCGTTTAGGCCCTTTATCGATAGATGGGGCCGCTTGGCCTGTTTTGGCCGGGTATACCCCACATCCACGTCATTTAGCGGTTCCAGTAGATGAACTGCGCGTGCTGCATACGTCTTTGATCCGTGTGCACAGAGCTTTAGTACAATATGTTACAGGCAACGTCCAGATGGCCCCTCCTGGAGTTGCGGCGCATCCAGCTGGAC
Organism: Calotriton arnoldi; assembly: GCA_963921515.1. NCBI lineage: Eukaryota > Metazoa > Chordata > Amphibia > Caudata > Salamandridae > Calotriton > Calotriton arnoldi. The sequence continues at coordinate 957,734 of CAWUFW010007561.1, forward strand.
TTGGCGGTGTGACCATAAGTCCCGTCATGGTAAATTCGGTGATGGGCAAACGCCCACAGAATATGGATGATTTGCCTTATTGGCTTGCAGAAAAATTTGACCAGCTGGAGGCGGTGTTTCCAAATACCTCTCCTGTGGAAAAACACAGGATAGGATTTTGACTATAAGTTTGCCAAAAGACTTAGTTCCCGAGTTGACAGAATGCAACAACTGGGGTAAGGTATTTGCGGCAGTGTATGCGAAGTGTTTCGGCACTCCATCCATGACGGTCCTCCCCACCGTATTTAAGCGTGTACAAGACGAACATGGCCCTGAAGCGGCTGTGGAATTGGGGATGAGACTGGTGGGAGTGTTCGATGTAGTGGCTGATCTAATCCTTGCAAACGTCAAGGGTGATGCAGTCAACTTTCAAGTTGCTAATGCTTTGGCATTGGTCCCAGAGCTGGACAAGCCTCGCGAATTGCCAAAAATTATTGCACAGGCTTATAAAACCATTGGCCGCAATAGTTTGGGGGTTAAGCCTTTTGCAAAACCGCAAGCTCAATCACAACCACAACAAAAATCTCAGTCTGATAAAGACGAGAAACCGTACTTTTCTAAAAAGAACTGGAAGTTGAAGAAACAGGGAAAGCAACAACCAAAACCAGGGTCGCGTGCTGCGTCACCGGTTTCCGTATCTTCTGAACGCACTTATGATTTGCGCGACCGAGCGAGAATTAGGTCTCCTGATAGATTTCAGGTCCTTGACCAGCGTTCACCTCGTTCTTCACAGGCACCATCGACCTCACAGGCTGGTGGAGGAGATCGCCAGGAAAGAGGCAGGAGTCGTGACGCCCCACAGGGACCAGACCAACCTCGAAAACCTGGCAGAGGGAAACAAGAAGAATTTTCACGTTCTCGCCCACAATTTCAGAAGAAAAAAGTTGCAGCTTTAACAGCGAGATATGCCACAGACGGTGAGAACGAGACTCCTGAATTGGACGTGGGCAGTGACGCTGCTAGACAGCGCAGCGGAAGTTACCATAGTGTGGGAGGCACTACGTCCTCATGTGGAGGCGACAGCAACTGACACTTTCATTACTGTCGAGACAGCTGACACCAGAGTGGCACCCCCTGACAGACTATCTTTTCGCTTTGCGTATTTCACTTGCGTGCAACCAGTGATGTCCTGCTTACGATGTCCGTTCTCTTGGTCCTTGGATGTTTGCCTCTCCAATACGTCTTGTTCTGACCCGGATTTCGACCAGTTAATGGGCCCCTTACTGGCCCATGAACGGGAATGTTCCGGTGATGGATTAATGGTGCGTGCGTCTGCACTTGGAGTCTTGGCGCAATGGGATATCTGGGCGGCTGCTTAGGATCTCCTACAACGAAGTTATATTGAGTATCACGCAAGTTGTCCCGCAATGCTGATCGCTGCTCCCTATTGTGAGGAGCATGAATGCAGTTTTGATTTGTTGGACTGGATGGCATCTCTTTTTTCAGACGCTGACAATGATGTCTTTTTGGAAGGTGTTGCAGTTTTCTTCGCGTACACCCTAATAGATTAGTGGCATTGACTCTCAATGAACTGCATAGCTGGATTTTTTATTCTCTTTGAGTGACCTATTTTCTGGCCCTATCTAGAATTTTTTCCAACGTTTTTTTTTTCTCTTCTTTTTCAAAAGGACATTTCCCTCCAATAGACGTTCACATTCTGCTCCATTTATTTCAACTCTGTTTTCGTCCTATGTCTTGACCTATGGACGGATCAGGGGAGGGTGTAGTGTGGATTGTGGCCTCATAGTCGACATTGCTAAGTTAGCTTAGGCCTAGCTGCCATGATGCCTCCTTTGCACACGTTACTCCGTGACTTTGTTTTTCCAGACTCTGCTTGTGACCGTTCACATTAGGACTGTCTGCTTTTCACCTTTTCTCATGTTCTCTGTGGTTTTCGTTTGCACACGATGTACAAGGTCGAAAAACAACGTCCCTTGTTGTTGCTGTTCTGGTCAGCCCCTCGCACTTAGACATAACATGAAATACAGCTGCACTGAAGAAATTCGGGTGCTTTTAATATTGTGATCTCCCTGTTGGAGGCACTTGGAGAAAAACCTTTCCAGGGAGAAGAGCTGTGCTTGTCCGATGATGTAAACCTTGCATCTACTTCTTGAGGTATGGGGTCCCCTGACAAAGCCCAGAGGTCTTCTATTTTTATAATAAACTAGTTACTAGCACGGGGAGGGTGGCAAGGCATTATAGTCCTTAATCCACTGTCTTTATAAAATGCTGTCCCCGTTTGTATTCTATGGAATTGTAACAATGCTTACTGTTTTGTCGTTATGCATTATGCTGCTAGTACTGGCACGTGTACTGTGTCTTAGAGCACAATAGTTGAAATAAACATTTTAAACTATACTGTGTCCCTTAATACGCACGTTATGGACAAGTATGAGTGAGTAATGAAAGAGTGTTCTTGCTCCTGCGATTCCTGAAAGAGTCCGTGTTCTGGGATGTCTAATCATTGGTAGCTTCGCTGTAGTACGGAGAACGAATGAGACACTATAGCTAGTCGGATTGGGATTTTGGGCACTAAGGTGGATGGTTGGTACACCACTATACACCGAGGTCCTGTTTTCCTGCGCATAGTTCTGTATATGTGCAGAATCCCTGCAACAAGATGAGAATTATCTTATCGCAAAGAAACATTGTTTCTTTCTTATGTTTAGTTTCTGAATTTACGCTTTAACACATAATCGTGCAGTGCACCCTGATGCACCCCAATCCAATCCAATCCATGCCACCTCACCCCACATCAATCTGCCCCACTCAATCCAATCCACCCCACACCAATCCAATCCACCTCACTACAATCCTCCCAACCCAACCCACCCCAATTCAATCCACTCCAATCTGCTTCACTCCAATTCACCCAACTCTAATGCAAAACAATCTGCCTCACTCCATTCCAAAAGCAATCAGCCCCACTCTAAACTTCCATACTCCAATCTGCCCCACTCCAATCTAAAACAATCTTCCCCACTCCAAAACAGTCTGCCCCACTCCAATATGCCTCACTCCAATCCAAAATAATCTGCCACACTCAAATGCAAAAAATCTACCCCACTCCAATCTGCCCAACTTCAATCTGCCCAGCTAATCCAAAATAATCTGTCCCAATACAATCTGATCCACTCCAATCCAAAACAATTCCACAGTCCAATCTAAAATAATATGCCCCACTTCAGCCTGCCCCACTCCAATCTCCCCCACTCCAATCCAAAACAGTCTGCCCCACTCCAATTCAAAACAATATGCCCCACTCCAATCCAAATCAATCTGCCCCACTTTAATCTAAAGCAATCTGCCCCACTCCAATCTGCCCCAACCCAATCTAAAACAATATGCCTACTCCGATACACCACACCCCAATCTGCCCCTATCCAATCCAAAATAATCTGCCCCACGCCAATCCATCCAACTCCAGTCTGCCTCACTCCAATCCAAAAAATCTATCCCACATCAATCTGCCCCACTCCAGCCTGCCCCACTCCACTCTGCCCCACTCAATCCACCACACTCCAATCCAAAACAGTTTGCCCCACTCTAATCCGTCCCACTCCAATCTGTCGCACTCCACTCCAAAATAATCTGCCTACTCCAATCTGCCTACACCAATCTGCCCCACTCCAATCCAAAACAATCAGACCCACTCCAATCCATCCCACTCCAATCCATCCCACTCCAATCTGCCCCACTCCAAGCCACCCCACTCCAAACCAATCCACCCCACACCAATCCAATCCAATCCACTCCAATCCAGCCCAATCCAATTCACTCTACTCCAGTCCACCCCATTCTAGCTCAATCTAATCCAACACAACCTAGTTCAGTCTACCCCACTCAACCTCAGGGATCTTGCCTCATCCCTACTTTGTTCAATATTTATGTGGCTCCGCTGGCAGGGCTACTTAGAAAACTTGGCTTTACTCCGATTTCATATGCTGATGATACCCAGCTCTTACTGTCATTTGACAAAAACTCTAATAATATTCAGACCTCCTTTTCAGAAGGCATGACTGCAATTGCTGCCTGGACGATGAATAACTTCCTACAGTTAAATGCTGGGAAAACTGAGATCATACTTTTCGGAGATGCGCCTCTGCTCTGGTCTCCAGAGTGGTGGCCACCCGAATTAGGCCGTGCCCCTGTCCCCAAGACTGTGGTCAAGAACCTAGGCATACGTCTGGACCAGAAACTCACGATGAAAGAGCAAGTTACGACTACTGTGGGTTCCTGTTTCCATATGTTAAGCCTCTTACGCAAGGTGTTTCCTTTTCTCCCCCTCTTCATACGTAAAACACTCATTCAAGCACTTGTGATAAGCCGCCTGTACTACTGCAATGCCCTCCTGATTGAGGCATGTGAGTCTTCTCTAAATAGACTTCAGGTAGTTCAAAATACCACGGCTCGTCTTGTCATGAATTCACCAGCCAGAACAGCCTCTCTCCCTCTATTACATCCCCTACATTGGCTACCGATACGTAAGCGGGTCAGATTTAGGATATGTTGCATTATGCACAGAGCACTAAACAGTAAAGGCCCTGGTTATCTAGCAGATAAACTCATTCAATATCAGCCACACAGACCCCTCCGTTCAGGAGCAAATTCCCTCGCTTCAAGAAATCCCGTATGGGTGGGAAGACTTTCCTCCACTTAGCCCCCTATTACTGGAATCAGCTCCCAGTTCATCTCCAGAAATGCCCAGAATATCTTTTATTTAGAAAGCTTCTTAATACCGAGCTTTTCTAAATTGCCCGCATCTGGTCTGCTCTGACTGCTGCACCTCCCCAGCGCGGAGATACCCCTCTGGGGGTGATTCAGGCTCTTTACAAGTAAATAAATAAAAATAAATAAACCCAACCCAAACCATCCAGCCACCACACTACAATCCACCCCACTCCAGTCCAATCCACCCTACTCGAATCCAATCCACCTTACTCCAATCCACCCCTCTCCAGTCCGGTCCAATTCACCTCCCTCCACTTTAATTCACCCCACTCCAAACCACCCTACTCTGATCCAATCTACCACAATCCAATCTACACCACCCCAAACCAGTCTAATCCACCCCACCCCACTCCAATCCACCTCATCTCATTTCAATCCACCCCACTCCAATCCAATCCACCCTTTCCAGCCCACCCACTCCAATTCACCCCACTCCACTCAATATAACCCACGCTACCCCAAATCAATCCACCCCAATCTGCTCCAATCCAATCCACCCCACTACCTCAATCCACTCCACCCCATTCCACCCTATTCCACCCCACTCCACTCCCATCTATGCCACTATATGCCACTCCACTGTACAACACTGCACTCTACACACTCTGCCACTGAACCAATGAACTCTACTCCCTCTACTCAAATCTACAACACTCTGCTCTCCCTACTCCACTCGACGACACTCTACTCCAACAAATCGAGTCTACAACACTCTACTCCCCCCACTCTACTCTAGGACACTCTACTCCCCCCACTCTACTCTAGGACACTCTACTCCAACAAATCCCGTCTACAGGACTCTAATCCCCCACTCCACTCTAGGACAGTCCACGCCACCAGCTTTTAGCCATGCTGAACAGCAGCCACATTGGTGTACAACATGGCAAAAACACATTGCCACAGTATAGCTCTTGCATAGGAGAGATCTATTGGCTTTGCCAAAGCTTGTTTATGAAGTGGTCGTCTCTGACTTTGCAATTTCCGCATGCAATGAAATGTATGTAAAAATGTGCTATTTGTGAATTACGGGCAGGGCGCACTAGACGGTGCCCCAGTGGTGCAGATAGCGCTCTAGGGGGCATATTATCAAGAACAGCGTTAAAATTATCGCCGGTTTAGCGGCAGAAAACTGCCGCTAAAGCGGCGATAATGGGCTTGATAATATGCCCTGGAGAATTCCAATAGAAGCTCATGTTCACACCAGAACATGGACTTCTATTGGAATTCTCAAGGGCATATTATCAAGCCCATTATCGCCGCTTTAGCGGCAGTTTTCTGCCGCTAAACCGGCGATAATTTATAACGCCGTTCTTGATAATATGCCCCAAAGTGTTTCGAAGCGTACATGCGGAACAGAAAAAAACCTAGGGGCATATTAGCAAGACCCACGTTAAAATTATCGCCGGTTTAGCGGCAGAAAACTGCCGCTAAAGCGGCGATAATGGGCTTGATAATATGCCCTGGAGAATTCCATAGAAGCCCATGTTCACACCAGAACATGGGCTTCTATTGGAATTCTACAACGCATATTAGCAAGCCCATTATCGCCGTTTTAGCGGCAGTTTCCTGCCGCTAAAACGGCGATAATTTTAACGTGGGTCTTGCTAATATGCCCCCTAAATTATTCTTTTCAAACTAGCATGAGGTATATGTCACAGGGTTATGGAATAGCCGGGACTAATCTTTTCATCCAATGCAGCGCGGTTAAGAGGGCGTAATCAAATGACAGCGAGAATCGGGGGCGGACAGGGTGAGAGCTGGATGTTTGGCACTGGTATTGACCATAGACACATTCTTAATAACTCCTGGGACCTGCCATCGAGTTACCTTCAAGCCTATGGAAAGTAAAACCAAATTCTGTATCATTTTATTTCATTCTCCTTTCATTTCCAGTGAATTATAGCCCTCTCTGGTTTCCAAAAGACAATCTTAATATTGGATCCAAATGCGATCTGAAAAGGCAGGCTGCAGCTGGATGTGTTTAGCACTTCAGTGCACTGTATCTAATCGAAGCATCCAGGCACAAACCCTGCAAATGTCTTGCACTTCAAAAACCGTAAATGAAACCACATGGAAAATGTTGATATTTGTTTTTTTCAGAAATGCATTAGCTTCGAATACTGTTTTTGATGGAAGATAACGAAACAAACAAATTGAGCCATTTGTAATCCCTCTGGAGACCTCAGGAGTGTTGACATGTTCTGGGGATGCAAACAAGGTCATGTATTATGGGAGTGTGGCTTTGTTTTGTTGCCATTTTGATGCCCCGGTTTAGTCTGTGGCTGGAATTGCCAAAAGGCACTGGCGTATTTAAAGGGGTTGCATACTAATGAGACGAGTACTCTTAGCTCTCAGTATATTATTGTCAAGTAAACACCGGGAATAGTTAGGTGAGCTAGAACAGTGCAAACTTCAAGATACAGTAATAAAAGAACTTAAAGAGACCAACTCCGAGACTCCGAAAGCAAAACAAGTATAATTCGCTTAGGGAGAAAAGGGCACAAAACAGGTGTGATACATTTAAGAAAGTATGAAACAAACGCATTTGGGGGCTTATTTACAAGGCCCTTGCGCCACTTTTGCGTCATTTTTAACATGGGAAAAGTGACGCAAAAGTGGCGCAAGGGGCTTGTAAATCTGCCCCTTGGTATTTTGTGTATCAAGTCAATAAAGGGGAATGGTTTGGACACAACAAAGAAAGAAAGGATATTGGGCCAGATGTACATATTTTTTTTAGGTTCGCAAATGTTTGAAAACTCAAAAAGGCATTTTTAAATGTACAAAGGCCCAATTGCGATTCGAATCGCAATTTGAGTTTGCGATTCGGTATTAGGTATGGGCGTGCTTAGAGCGTCCCTTCCTCATAATGAATAGCAGTGGCATGCATGAATGTTTTGCGACCGAAATGCGGTCGCAAAACATTTGCATTTTACCACCAATTTCAAGTTGGACCCCTTAGCCCTTGGTGAATGTTTGTAAAAATATTTTTGAGAGCAGGCAGTGGTCCCACTGACCACTACATACTCTTAAAAAATGAAATGAAAACTTTTCATTTTTCTTTTTGAAACGCATCCTGTTTTCCTTTAAGGAAAACGGGCTGCATTTAAAAAAATTAAATAAATTGCTTTATTGAAAAGCAATCACAGGCATAGTGGTCTGCTGACCCCTGCAGGCCACCATCCCTGTCATTTTTCCAATTCCCAATGGGTCACAAACCGAGACCTACCTCATTAATATTCAGGAGGTAGGTCTATTTGCAACCCACTGGGAATCGTAAAATGTGTAATACACACATTTGTACATGGGTGTTTGCAATTGCCAAATAGCGAATCGCAAAAAATCGCTATTTGATAATCGCAAACATTTACCTACGCACATCAGGCCCAAAGTGCCATGCAACGTTTGTATAGAGCTAAAGCATGAAATCACAGGTTCTTACAACTTACAAAAGACGTAGCCCAGAGGGATAAGGAGTATGGCTTAACTGCGTGGGACATGAGACTATAAAATTAAATTCACTTGTACATCAAAAAAGCAGATAAAAATAATCTTCAAGTGCTCTTTGAACTAATTTACGTCAAAAACGTAAAGTTAGTACTTTTTGGTATTCACAGAATACACTTACTCATTTTGGTATTCACAGAATGAACTTACTCATTTCGGTATTCACAGAAGTTAGTAGTCCTAACTTTAGGACTCCTAAATGCCTTCTGTGAATACCGAAAGTCTTAAAGTTAGGATTTTTCTCAGTTTAGGAGTAGTAAAGTTAGGACTCCTAACTTTAGGACTCCTAAATGCCTTCTGTGAATACCGAAAGTCTTAAAGTTAGGATTTTTCTCAGTTTAGGAGTCCTAACTTTACTACTCTAAACTGAGAAAAATCCTAACTTTAAGACTTTCGGTATTCACAGAAGGCATTTAGGAGTCCTAAAGTTAGGACTACTAACTTCTGTGAATACCGAAATGAGTAAGTTCATTCTGTGAATACCAAAATGAGTAAGTGTATTCTGTGATACCAAAAAGTACTAACTTTACGTTTTTGACGTAAGTTAGTTCTGTGAATCAGGCCCAACGTTCCTGTGTTACTTTCAGATGGAGTAGGAAAACCAACAAGCATTGGCAAAGCTAGAAGTTATGTCACTCAGTTACCAACCTTTTGGTATTACCATTGAATATTTAGTTTTGTCATTGTTTTGTCACGGTTTTTGTAAATCTTTGTTAAAACAAAACAATACAAAAATGGTTGCTCATGCATGCACAAGCCTGGGCTGTAATCTTGAAATATTTTTTGTAATAAATTTCCCCAAAACTATTCAAAGTGGCCACATATGGGTGCACATGTATGTGTATGCACATACATGAGTGACATTTTTGATTGTTTATTACATTTGTAAAACTATTAAAATAAGGTGATCTATTCATCCGCATGTACACTCATATGCAGCCATCTTTAAAAGAAAAAAACAGTGAAAGATGACCACCTGCCTGCACACACATAGCTGGTCATTTTAAAAAGGTTTTTTATTAAAGTAAACACATTAAAAGATGGGCGCCGAGGCATGCGATCACATGGCCACCTATACATAGGCATTGCAAGACATTTTAGATTGCTTTCCCTAAAATAATGAATTGGCAGTGTTGTTGACCTGCCGGGCCCTTGCAAATTAAAATATAGCAAGCACTGCCTGAAAGACAAAATATTTTTTCTTATGAAAAGCACACATTGTCACAGGAGTCCTTGGCACTCAAGGGGACTTTTATGTGCACCTTGCAACATGCCTATTTTTTCTACCCTCTAGAGCCTATAGGTCTCTATGCCTCTACCCCTGTCTTGTACTGGGATGATAGTCATTCAGTCCCCTTTGTTGTATATTTCAATCTGCAGAACACTCGTAATCTCCTAGGTCCAAATTGTCTGGAGACTGGGCCAAAATTACTGGGGAAAATGTCACAAAATCCTTTCACGACAGGCCCTTCATTCAAATCACAGACATCTTTGCAGATGTACTAGATTTTAATAACTGGACCATCTCAGTGCTTGACTCAATAGCCCCCTTAAGAGTATTCTCTCCCATCGCAAGACCACATCTGCATCTTTCTGCAAGTGCAAAATTTGGAGCACAAATGAAGCTACATTTATGATGAAGATGTTAAAGAAATGTATAGGACAACAATTAGAATGTATCACAAATAAATTCATGCTGGTCGTACCTTTTACCGCAAAGAAAAAATCGAGATGGCAAATACCTCATTTCAGAAAAAAGTTTCTATAGTCAATTCTTTACTAAATTCCTCTTTCCTTGGTCAAAAGGAAATGTCCTTCCATAAACACCATAAACATTGCAAGAATGTTGCTGCATTTTTAATATAAAATTGCCAACATCTATACTCACTTCCCAGTGCATCCATTGTTAGAGTCCCTCACTTTCATGGAAGATTTATTTCCATCCTCAGCTGCCTTTTCTTCTCCAATTTTGACGACATATCATTAAGCAAAACTCAGTCAGATTTTATCTTGAGCAAACCTCATTTGTTTGGCTGTGGTTCTGCTTCCTTCTCACATTTATAATCTAATTGTTGACACCTTATGTCCTTTTCTCACAGATTTGTCCAACCCTTCCTTCACCTATGGCACCATCCTTGCAGTTTGAAAAAAATGTCAATAGTTCCTCTCCTCAAAAACCCTGCTGCTGACCCTAATGTTGTTAGCAATTTTCGTCCTATTTCTCTCCTTCCGCTGCCTGCTTAAACTCCTGAAAAAATTGCCAACAAACAACTGTGTCACTGCCTATAATCCAATCAATGGAAATCAATCAGGTTTTGGACCTTAACATATCAAAGAAATGACTTTTTGACTGTCACAGAAAATCTAGGCCATAAAGGATCTGCTGCCTCGATTTTGTTAGACTTATAAGCAGCCTCATGCAGGTCTCTCATGCTATTAATTTAGAGTTTCTCTTCAAAATCTAGGTCAATGCCATTAAATGACTGTACTCTTTCTAATACAGCAGGACCCAACTGTTTATTCCCCCTCCTTATACCTCTTCTTTCTCTTTTCTTCTTTATACGGTCCCTCAGGGATCCTCCCTGAGCCTCACTCTGATCAATGTCTATATGGCACTCATCGCAGAGTTGGTCTGCTGTTACAAATTTGACATTGTACCTTATGCAGATGATACCCAGGAAACAGGCTGCAGGCACTAAAGGGTTAGAATAAGAATATGCGATCTTTCTAAAAGTGGCATTTTTATAATTGCGACTTAAAATCTACTTTACCATTAAAGAGGATTTAAAATTACAATTCTTCAGACACCTAACATGACGTTTCTACCGGCTCTCAAACACAAGTTATCCCTTATTAAATGTAATAAGGTGATCCAATGTTATCCTATGGGAAAGATAGGCCTTACAGTATTGAAAAACAAATTATCAGGTCAAGCAAAACTGAACAATACAAGGACAACTTTTTAAATGCAATACAGCCTGCCCTATGGGCTTCATAAGACATGCCTTAGTGGTAGCTAATATGTAATAAAAAGGGAGGTTTAGGTTTGGCAAGGAGATTATTTTGCCAGGTCAAATTCTTAGTTTAAAAATGCATACAATTTGCAATGGCAAGCCTAAGACTTGTTTTAAGAGGCTACTTTAGTGAGTTGCACAATAAGTGTTGCAGGCCCACTAGTAGTGTTTATTTTACCAGCCCTGGTTATGTGGTATACCACTGTACTAGGGACTTATAAGGAAATTAAATATGTCAATCAGATGTAACCCACTTTTACCATGTTTTAAGGAGTAAGCACAAATACTTTAGCACTGATTAGCAGTGGTAAAGTGCACTGAGTTCTAACACCAACAAAAATGAATTTAGCAAAAATAGGAGGGGGGAAGGCAAACGTTTGGGGAACACCCACCCTACGGCTGACAGGTATAACAACTACCAACACTGCTCTACAAAATAACTCCTGACTTTCTCTGTCTAATCTCTTATTTTCCTGACGTGGTCCATGTCCATTAGAGAAAAAGGTATTTTTTTTCCCTTTGTCACTTTCCTTTTACCTGCACAGCTCCTGCTAGTAAGAATTTTGCCAATCATCCAACTCGAGTCTGGATTTTTGTGCAATACACTCTATTTCGTACTGGCTGACTTTTAGGCTTGGTGTTAGCCAAGACCTTTTTAATTTTAGTAAAAATACATGTCCAATATACTTGCTTGCAGGGGCTTTCAGTGATCCCTCTTTATCCATTGGTCGGTTGTTGCATTTTTCACTTTTTTCTTCCACTACAGTATACAACACCAGACAGTGGTTTAGCCCACATCAGCAATTGGCTTACTTACGTAAATGAAAAATTTATAAAGCACTATTAAAACTCAAAAAGGCCATCCTGGCACTAAAAGGTGATCAAGGCTGGAAACACGGCTCGATTAGAGAAGATGAATTACAGCATGTTAAAGATCTGAGGTTTGAGGTTATACCTAAAGATAGATTCAGATTTTATTAGCTATTGGTCAGGCTGTAGAGAGTTCCAGTGTGTGGAAGGCAAAAAAGAAAAAGACTAGGAGCCAATCTGAGCTGCTTTAAAATACGGGATGAAGACAGAGTTGGAAGTGTATAATCTCAAGGATCGGGCGGGCTGATAAGACTGAATCTGTTTTTGAATTTAAGTGGTACCTCTGTTAGAGAGGGATTTGGAAATAAAACCAAGCTATTTAAAAATATATCAATTGTGTATTGGGAGCCAATGAAGCCCCTTTACGTTTGATGAGATGGATTGTCTGTGAGTAAGAATGAGAATGAGGCGTGCAACTAACGTTTGAACAGTTTAAGCCCTTTGCATTAAGTCCCCTAGAAGCCTTCAGTACAGGGAGTTGCCATAATCTAATTGTGCTGTGAAAAAGGCATGGACGACTGTTTTACAGTAGAAAAATGAAGGAAGGGAATATCTTTCTTGAGAGCTCTAAGCCTCATGAACCACATTGCATAACTGTAGAAACTAAACCTAGAAGGCAAGCAACAACTTTTTATTAAATCAAATACCAATGTTTCTTGCCATAGAGGAGAGTGCAAGGGATGTGAGATGTGACGGCTACCACTGATGTGACCAGACAGAGAGGTACACCACTAATAGTATTAGTTTCAGAAAATCTGATTTCGACACCAGACAGTTTTAGGACTTGCATGCTAGCTGTGGAAAGATATATGGATGACTGCTGATAAAATTTAGTGTTAAAACAGAAGGACTGCTGTTTGGTAGGCAACACTTTGAACAGAACACAAGCAACCCAGGACCAGTATCACCCTTACTAGGGCTCTTCAGCTAGGTATAGCTTATTTCCAGTCCAGAGTTGCTTGTGTTCCAGTTCAGGGAGGACCTGACCTGGAAGTTCGGGCAGACTTTTCCCATGAGGAGCAGGGTCAAAATTGATTTGCATACGGTGGGGTCCAAGCTGAGGAGGTGTGGTGGGCAAAAAACAATGGATTGGGATGTGGCCCAAGTGATTGCCAGTGCTTGAGATTAATTCAAGCATTCCATTCATCACTTTGCTATTTTTTAAACTGACGCCCTAAGTGAGCTGGGTATGCCCAGACGTGAGTCCTGGGCTCAATGTGTCACTGGAAGCAAGCTATACCTGGCTGAAGAGCCCTAACTAGGGCAAAACAAGTCCTAGGTTGCTTGTGTTCTTGTTGAGGGAGGACCTGACCTGGCCTGGCAGTTCGGGCAGGACTGTTCCCATGAGGAGCAGGGTCAAGGCGAATTTGCATATGGCTGGGCCCAAACTGAGGTGGCATGGTGGGCAAAAAATGGTAGATAGGAATGTGGCCCGAGCGATTGCCAGAGGCTGAAATTATTTCAAGCATTCCATCATTCACTTTGTTGTTTTTGCCCTAATTAAATAAATCGCATCTGAAATTACATGCCCGTTCATAAACCAGTCGGTGTACAACTTGCACATCCCTGGCTAATGAACAGTGATAGTACATGAGGCACAAAGTATCAGTGTGACTAAGTACTTAACTCTCCATTCTACAAAATACAATTCCTTTAGCATGGCGACAAAAGTCAACCCCGCTGTGTGCCACCAGCCACAACATACCTCCTTTACATATTTCCTAAACCTAGTTGGTAGCATTTGAGCATTTGGGACAGTACCAAATAGCTTAGCCTGCAATATCTTAACTGAAAATGTAAGCATGAAAACGAATAATCACACACATCTTCCAAGTTGCAATCAATAATCTTTGAATGCCTTGTTGAATTTCTCCAGAGAGGAGTTGCCCACATCTCTGATGGCACGTAGTTCAATTGGAAAGGTGCTAGTGTGTTAAAAGGTCTGGAACTTGGAGGTGGCACAAGGTAACTTCGGTGTTATTAGGACATGTTTATTGAAAGATATTAATTGTGAGTAGGTGTACTTGGAATATAATATCAGTAATGCATTTGGGGGATGGGACATTTGTTTCACTGATTTAAATACAAGTGTAAGTAATTTGTATGTACCCTTATTTTTGGCAGCAAGCCAGTCAACTTAGTGATGATAAAATAAGGTGGAAGTATACTCATGTAGATTGAACAAAGTTCCAGTTGCAATATTTAGTGTTGTGTTGAGTAGTGTGAGGGAATACTAGTGATCCTGACTAATAAACCATCAAAGTTATCCAGCATTCTCAGCATTAGTGAGTTAATAAGTGTTTTGGATGTATTGAATGGCATGTGAGAGTGAATGTTGCATATGTTCAATATATGGTATCATGCTATTGAGACTGTATTGGTTGTGAATGATTCAATATTCATGAGTGGGCCATAGAAAACGTGGGGTTTTTCAGGCTGTAAAGGAATATTTCAGAGTTCATTGAGGAGGTAGATTGTATCAAGGTGTATGCTAGATGCTGAGAGTTATCCAGGGTCAATAGCAATAGGCAGGCTGTGAAAAAATAATTAAGGAGAAAAAGATTTGGGTGGAAATCGAATAAGGATGACAAAAGAACCCTAATGAAGGGTCGATGCCCCAAAGGGAGATGATGTAGAGTGAGATTCAGAGTGCGACAAGAAGAAAACCTTGTGAGACACCTTCCAGACCTTACAGAAGTGGATTGGGTTTTGATATTTTGACATCAGATGTAGAAGATATTGGCTTATTATGTCGGATGGGTGACTACCCACCTCAAGGAATAATCATAATCTTTGTCAGGCCTAACCCTTAAAGTCAATAAGTTAACCTGAGCTCAACCCCATGGTAACTATAGCAGATTGCGGACAGGCTTAACTTAGAGCAATGTGCAAAGCATTTATGCAGTACCAAAACAATAATAAAGTTAAAATGCAAAGCAAAACATTAAATAAACAAACGTACACCAAAGTGACATAAATCCAATAAGAGGAATCAGAGAAATGAATGTAAAAAGTTTTAGGTAAGAATTGTACCAAGAATCATATAATGCCAGTGATTGTCAATGGTCGCAATGGACCGGAATCTAAGTGCAATTTGACGCTGACCACAAATGAGCGTAGGCCACATAAACTAACTAGGTTGCCCGCATCAAATATTTTATTTTCTGGCTTTGGTCCTTTAAGCCCCAATCCACCAGAGGAGTATACTTTTAAGCCCCAGGACTCCACCATAGGAGTACATTTTTAAGGCTTCCCAGGACCTATGGGGCGGCGGAGGTCAAACAGCAAGGTCCAGTCTAGGTCCAATTGCCACTTGTCTGTTGGGTAGTTGCAGGAGAGAGAGAAAAACTCTGTTTATTTAGACCATAGTCTATTAAACACAATGGGTACCCAGAATAAAAATGACAATATAAACCCTTATGCAAATACATTACCAATAAAACACTTCATAAAAGATGCAACCCCCGCATCCTTTACACAATTGCACCAACATACAAACACAGATCATTTCAATCTTTTAAAATTTATTAAATAATCTAAAAACGTATTTTATATAAAAGGCGAATGGAAGAATAAAGACAAGAAATAGGTTCACTACCCCCCCTTCAGTTTGTCCCTGACGAAACTTTTTATGGCTTTCATATATTTTCCCAGTGCGATGACAATATCAAGATTTGGCATTTCTGTAAGTAACGCTGCAGCTTGGGATCGTGACCTTATTTCATATTTTAAAAATATTGGACGTAGGAACAGTTTCCTCAAGGGTAAAACCAAAATGCAATCAACCAATATGTGCAAAATATCATTTCTAGTTCCTAACCCACATTTGCAGTTTCCATCTGGCTGTATCGTTTCTACTTTTGTTTTTTCCTCCATCAGCCAGGGATTGATACCAATTCGTACTCTTAAACTTTCACACCTTAGCCCATGGTTAGGCAAGGTGTCCAAGTACGGGTACCAAGCTTCATTTACCCATGAGTTTCTTATATATTGTACTGATTATTTCAAACTCAGGTATTCCAGATCCAACTTCCTTGACTGTGCCTGACCTTGGAACCTGAGAGTACTCTTAGTAAAATATACTTCCATTGAATGCTGTGTTAGTCTCACCTTTAAATTCTCACCTATAATCAGGAGTTTCTTTCTAGCATCCTTAGCCCATTTTAGGTTACTAGATCGAATCTCCTCTCTGCACCATTGTAAGACCTTCTGCACTCCACCTAGGTCTTGGCGTTTCAAGAATCTTATCAGGGCCATTTGAATCTGAATACTCCAAGCTATTGTTCCTAGCTCCATTCTAATAGCCTGAATCATTGTGGAGCTCGGTAGTGACAGCAACATTTAAAAAATCTTCCCTTCTTCTAGATCCCACCCGCATTTACCGCTTAGATAGAGAACTTCTGCCCCATACAAGACTTGCGGGGGAATCATTGCTTCATATGCCTTTAATATTGGTCTATGGGACTTGTCACCGTATTCTCTATTACATTTTTTCAGCTCACAAATTGATGAGAACGCTTTTGCTTTTTGTGCTTCTAGGTGGGTATACCACTTTAGAGCACTGTCGAACCAAAGTCCCAAGTATCTATATTCTTTAACGATCTCCAATTTCTTTTGTCCTAAAAACCAACTAAAATTCTTGTCTCTTTTCCCAAAGCATAAAATCTTTGTTTTTTCCATATTTACAACTAAAAACTTTGCCTCGCAATATTCCTTAAAAAGACTTTTGCAGCTTGGTATATCCTTGTAGCTTTAACAGGAGGTCAGCCGTATGACCCTTGGAGTCTGCATCTTAGTCCTAGTTAGAAGAGAAGGTCCAGTCATCCAAGGCTCTTCTCAGGTTGCAGATGGCAGGTTCAGTCCTCTTCTGAATGTCCTTAGGTCCAGGAGTATTTTGAAGTGGGCGCTTGGAAGTGCCTTATTTATGCCTGGCACTAGCTAGTGGGTGGGGATGTCTCCTGGGCATGCCCTAACTTATGGGGTAAAAGTTCCTGGGGTCAACCCTACCTACTTTGGGCATTTTCAAGATGTCGAAAGACTTCGGCCATACTCAACTTGGGCTTTGAGGGCTGTTTGTGTGTGTTTGTGTAGAGTGCACTATGGTAATCCTAGTGCCCTCCGACATCTAACACTAAAAATTCAGTTTTGGATAGTAACTGTGCCCAAAATAAACCCAGAGACAGAAGTCTGGTAGAATGAAAGTAGGGTTTTAATAGAACCAAACAAAAGATGCACAAGATTTGTTTTGGCATCCTATTTCCAATCCTTTCAAGTGTGCCACTCTTTGTTATGAGTAAAAAAACAGGATAGAACAAAAGTAGGGTTTTCTAGAAAGAAGGCAGTAGATACACAAATTTTGTTTTGGCATACTCTTTCCCTTCGTTTCAACTATGCCGCCATGCTAAATGTATACCAGCAAACCTGGCACTAGGATTTGTCACTGTAATGTCAAAATGGATGCTCACCGCCCTCGCCCAATATATTGTGTCAGATTCAAAGGAGTCATATCTGCCCATTAGATCAGTCAATTATTTGCTCCTGTGAAGAATTTCACACCTTTTTCATACCTCTTCAAATGCTAATTACTGACTGACAGAAGTAGAAGAACAAATGCACATTTAGGCTCCAGGGACTACAAGTGGACAAAAGGTAACTTTACTAAAGTTACTTTTATTTAATATTTATTATAAATCCAGTTTTACCATTGAATTGTTTTTTTAATAACTATTAGAAATAGTTGTTTAATTATTATTCTGGCTAGTCCCATTCTCGAGATACAGTATTAGGCTTTTAATTTGTACTCTTGTTTTTTTTTACACAGGACAGCAAGGCATGCTACAATGAAAAATAGCTTTTAGGTGTTGGTCACATTAAGGACATGTTAACATTGCATTTTTACATGTCCTACTTTAAAATACCATGCACCCTGCCTTGTGTTTGATAAGCCTACAAAGGGATGACATTAATATTTAAAAGGGAGGTGTTGAACTGTCAAAAGTGTTTATTTTGACAGGTTGAATTACAGATTTTACACTGCTACAGTCAGGCTACACTTGTAGGCCTGAAGGGTAAACAGCCATTACAATGAAATTTTGACAACGAATACCATTACCACGAATGCCAACACAACGCAACTACCATTACTCCGCAATGCCATTACAACGCATGGCATTACAATGCATATGTATTTACCACGCATGCCTTTACAATGAATTTCGTTGTACAGGCATGAATGGTAAAGCAATATGTCTTTTACATGTAAGTATAAGGTAAGTATAGGGTTTAGGGTGGGTTTGGGTTTTGGGGTGTAGGGGTACAGGTTTTGGGGTGCAGGGGCATTTTTGGGGTTCAGGGTTTGTTTGGGTTTTGGGGTACCCAGGGTAATTTTAGGGTTTAGGGTGGGTTTGGGTTTTGAGGTGCAGGGGTATTTTTAGGGTTCAGGGTGGGTTTGGATTTTTGGTAGCCCAGGGTAATTTTAGGGTTCAGGGTTTGTTTGGGTTTTGGGGTGTAGGGGTATTTTTAGGGTTCAGGGTGGGTTTGGGTTTTGGGGTGCCCAGGGTATTTTTAGGGTTGAGGGTGGGTTTGGGTTTTGGGGTGCCCAGGGTAATTTTAGGGTTCAGAGTTTGTTTGGGTTTTGGGGTGTAGGAGTATTTTTAGGGTTCAGGGTGGGTTTGGTTTTTGGGGTCTGCAGGTAATTTTAGGGTTCAGGGCTTGTTTGGGTTTTGGGGTGCAGGGGTATTTTTAGGGTTCAGGGTGGGTTTGGGTTTTGGGGTGCCCAGGGTAATTTTAGGGTTCAGGGTTTGTTTGGGTTTTGGGGTGCCAAGGGTAATTTTAGGATTCAGGGTGGGTTTGGGTTTTGGGATGCCAAGGGTAATTTTAGGGTTGAGGGTTTGTTTGGGTTTTGGGGTGACTAGGATAAGGTTAGGGTTCAGGGTGGGTTTGGGTTTTGGGGTGCAGGGGTATTTTTAGGGTTCAGGGTAGGTTTGGGCTTTGGGGTGCCCAGGGTAATTTTAGGGTTCAGGGTTTGTTTGGGTTTTGGGGTGCCCCGGGTTATTTTAAGGTTCAGGGTTCATTTGGGTTTTGGGGTGTAGGGGTATTTTTAGGGTTCAGGGTGGGTTTGGGTTTTGGGGTCCTCAGGGTAATTTTAGGGTTTAGGGTGGGTTTGGGTTTTGGGGTGCAGGGGTTTCTTTAGGGTTCTGGGTGGTTTTGGGTTTTGGGTTGCCCAGGGTAATTTCAGGGTTTGTTTGGGTTTTGGGGTGTAGGGGTATTTTTAGGGTTCAGGGTGGGTTTGGATTTTGGGTGCCCAGGGTAATTTTAGGGTGGGTTTGGGTTTTGGGGTGTAGGGGTATATTTAGGGTTCAGTTTGGGTTTTGGGGTGCCCAGGGTAGTTTTAGGGTTTAGGGGGTATGGGTATTGGGGTGGTATGGGTCATTTTAGAATTTTGGGGGTGTATAGTTATTGGGGTGAAAAGGGTAGTGTTTGGGTTTTAGGGGGTATTTATAAATGACTCAAATGATTGTTCCTTCAAAATAATGAGGACCTTGATCATACACGCAGAAAGAAAATTGGAGACAATAACTACAAAAATTAAGGAATTAGAAAGATAACTGGATACATTTCTGGGAAATGAGGAAAAGAAGGAATTATTGGAGTCTATGGAGAAGTAAATAAACAAACATGAAACAGATGTGGAGAAGAGGAGAGCTAACAAGTTTAACAGGGATAGAATCGACTATGCAAGTGGCCGAATATACACATTCACCAGAAAGTATGACATGTTCAGGAACAGAGCAGTGATGGATAAATGTGCTGGCTATGAGACAACAGGAACAGTGGACAGTTCAGACATAAGTTCAGCGGACGAAGAACCAAGTACATCGAACCTGGATTTTTTCGGGGAGAAGACATTAGTCCAGATGATCACGCGACAAAGAGGAAGAGGAAGAGGAACAACGTGGGGTAGAGGGCAGAGCAAACCACAATCAGAAGAAGCAGAAGGCGAAGTAAAAAACAAAAAGGAAGAGGAAAGAAAAAGTAAACCTAAAGAAGAAATTAACAAAAAAGGATTTAGTAATTAACATCTCTAATAAAATCTTAAGTCTGGATCAAATCAGCCTGCTTAATAAAGGACTCACCTTTTGCCCCAACAAGGATGTCAACGTACCAAACCTCCGTATCGATCTATCCAAATTTTGCCGCAAATTAAAACTTAAAAAACACTATGAGAACAAACCACAGAATTCAAAACAAACACCAATGGCCAACACGGACATATCACCGTTAAGTCAAAGAGATATACCAATGTTGAGAACTTTAACATCCTTAGGAGAAGAACATGAACTTGGGAATCCAGCATTGGAACAACATGCTGAGGAAGACATACAATTCTGTCAAAACATGGGCATCTCAACATGGAGAGGGGGAGATAATGGACTAAGAGTACAATCAACCTTCTTCCCACAACTCCAACCGGGTAATACAATTTACTTATTCCATGAAATTATGGTGGAAGATATCAATGGATTAATATTAACAAGTTCCTAGTTCAAAAAAAGCAAAAAGAAATTATGGAATCTGACACCAGGAGAACATGAAGCTCTGAAAGAATTAAGAGAAGACCCACAAATTATCATCAAAGCCTCTGATAAAGGCGGTAACATCGTTATTCAAAATCTTAAAGACTAAATAGATGAAGCAAACAGACAAATAAGGAATGAAGACCACTACGAGAAATTAAAGGAAAGCCCAATGGAGGTGTGGACTTGTGAATACCATCTGATGTTACAAAAATGGAAAGATCGAGGACTGATTGATATTGAGGAGTACATGTATTTGAAAGTTGATCATCCCACCATTGCAACTATATACTTTCTACCGAAGGTGCATAAGTCAATCGCTAACCCACCGGGGAGACCCATTGTCAGTTCAATTGGATCTCGCCTTGAAAAAACATCTCGTTTCATTGATATCTTCCTAATGGATTATGTAACATCTCTGCCATCGTATCTGAGAGATACAATGGACTTCCTCAACAAAATCCAGAAAATCCAATGGAAAGACGGATTCATCATGGCAACAATAGACGTGACATCCTTATACACGTCAATCCTCCACTTAGATGGAGTATCAGCGGTTAAACACTTTCTAAAAATTAGATCTTTGAGCTATCTGGAACACTCAGAAATGCTATTAGAGATGCTGATGTATTGTCTAAAGCACAACATTATTCTTTTTAATGGAGAACTCTTTCTACAAAAACAGGGAACGGAAATGGGTACATCCTTTGCCCCCACGTATGCAAACCTGCTAATGGCAGTGTGGGAAGCTGACGTATTGAGTACCCAATATAAGTCCAACATCAAGATCTGGACAAGATTTATCGACAACCTTTTCGTGATCTGGGAAGGAGATCATTCAGATCTTGAAAATTTCATTCAATCACTAAACAATAACAACTACAACTTGTCATTCACATCCACAATCAGTGAAACGAATGTTATCTTTCTGGATGTGGAAGTCTTCATCAAAAACCAAGAAATCTGCTCAAAGATGCATAGGAAACCGACGTCCTGCAATAGTATCCTCCACGCGAACAGTGGACATCCAAAGCATTTGAAGTGGAGTATACCTTATGGAGAAATGCTCCGAGCAAAGAGAAATTGTTCTGAAACATCTGACATCGAACACCAACTGGATGATATGAGTACTCGTTTTCTTGAGAGAGGTTACCCATTAGAAGTCGTAGAGACAGCCAAAACCAAAGTTAGACTAAAATCAAGAAAAGACCTATTAACATCACGACGAGAAGGTCCAATAAGATGTAATGAAAAAGATGAGACCATACGGTTGATTATAGATTTCAACAATGAAAATAGAGAACTTAAAGAGATCATACAAAGAAATTGGAATGTATTAATGCTTGATGAAATGTTAAAAAGAAAGTTATCTCCAAACCCAAGCATCACATACAGGAAAACAGCCTCTCTAGGAGATATCTTAACACACAGCCACTTGGAAATCAAACAACCTAAAACATTATCTTGGTTAAATACTCCTGGATTTTGGAAATGCTCAAAATGTAGAGCATGTGAACATGGTCAAAACTCCTCATCATATGAACTCCAAAATGGGAAGATTGAGCGTATTCATGACCACATCACTTGTGAATCTCAATACGTGGTGTATATACTGGAATGTCCCTGCAGGAAACAATATGTCGGGAGTACGATCAATAAATTGAAATTGAGAATACTCCAACATCTGCGAGCTATTAAAAATAAGGACTTCTCCTATCCAATTGCTAAACACTTTTTTGAACATCACACGAGTGACAGCCAACAATTAAAATACTTTGGCATAAAAATTGTAAAGCAAAGAGAACGAGGAGGAGATAGAATCTTGGACTCAAGGAGAACAGAATCTCGACTCATCCTAGCCATTGGAACTGACAATCCACTTAGTCATAATTTGGGTGCACAACTACACATACACCTGCAATAGTAAGACTCAACCACAAGTAAGAACTCTGGCATGGTAGTCTACATCATGGGTTTGCACTCTAGATGAATAGTTTCTGTACAACACACTTCTCAACAACTGTAAAAGATTATCTACAGGGATGAATTAAGGGAACATACACCAAAATGATGCCCACCATACATGAACTGGTTGAAAAACTTAAGGACACTTGAATTAGATGGGGGCTTTGATAAGACTCAATCGATGAGAAATTATATTGGGAAATTAAATGTAAACAACATGCTTTGTGGAATGATATGGGACTTTGTTTGAAACAAATGGATATGTACCTTCTTACCCACTATATTTACCAGGAGGAATATATTGTCTCGTTCACTAAATCAAAGTGCACAAGAAGTACAAATCATTTTTAGACAGAGAGACTTTTCATGAATTGACAGATGTTCAAATATATATTTCAGGCTTTATTCAACATGTACTTTACTTAGAATTGAATAGACAGATCTTTTATATCGTAACATAAGAAATCAATATACGAATTACCTTTGTGAAATAAGGATTCTTTTTCCCTCACTTCTATTTATGACATGTATTTGATTAAGAAACTAATTGGACTTGAATATCTCCTCCTTTTATGAAATAGACTGTACATCTCATATCAAATTCCAGAAATGCATGAATCATTTTAAATATCTTGAGGCATCTTGAATGAATTGATGAAGATCACGTGTTTCAGGTTTTAATCAGTTTTTAAAACAAGTACTTTACTGAAATTGATTTCTTGTGTTCCTCATCTAGTGACTTCAAGCACATAGGTTATCCTATGTTAGATGATGGGGAAATAGATATACATGATGCTAATGGCTGTTTGCACTTATGAAATGTAATTGAGAAATCACAACTCTTTATAATTTTATATTGTATAAATTGTAAACTTATCCCCCTTAAAAATGAAATAATGCACCTGCACTTTCTGTAGTATAAAGAAAACTGAATGTACTTTACAGACAATTTTGTTAAAAATGGCTGACCAAAATTACCATTGTTTTTACTTGAGGGTCAGCAGTCTAGTAATTGTAAAATGGTAGAAAGTAACAAGGGATCAAAAGCACTTTAGCACTTTAAATGACGCTCTAGACTATGGGACTCTATGGTCCAGTAGAAGGCGGAGAGCCGAAATGCGTAGACCGTCCATACTTTTTGTTTGTGCACTATGGTGTGCTGAATAAACACTATTTTTTCAAAAGAAAAATACCTGTTGAGTGTGCTTTTTATGGTGCCGTGAAATTCTCACCTTGTGGAGGTGCGAAGATCATTGGAAATATATATATATATATATATATATATATATATATATATATATATATATATATATATATATATATATATATATATATATATATATATATATATATATATATATATATATATATATATATATATATATATTATCTACTAGGGGTCGCCAGTAGATAGTTATAGTTAGGACCTATTTTCCATAGGAAATCCGCAACATTCTATTTGAAATAACTTTGGCGCCGGTTGACAAATCTTCGCGAAATTTTCAAACTTTGTGGCCCGCTCCGGTCCGCTCCTATCTTGAAAGTCTCGGGGTGATTCGTGAAGTGGGGGCCGAGAAAAAAGGGGGGTCCCAAAACGTGTTTTCCCCATGCAATTTTCCATAGGAACCTTTCATCGCAGCTACAGCCCGAACTGCTGAACGGAATTACACCAAATTTGGCAAAAAGGTAGCCCTTGGTTCAGAGTTGCTTAAATGGTGTAAATCCGTTCAGTAGTTCCTGAGAAAATCAAAAGTTAAATCACATATATATCTATGGCCGCGTAGGGTCCGCGCACCCTCCCGATCACGAGCTGTATGCTAATTGGCTGTCAACACTCCAAACCAGGAAGTGTTGGCAGCCATCTTGTGCCTCGGTAGAACCGAGGCACAAGAAATCAGGAAAACAACTGCGCAAAACGCAAAAAGGGGGCAGGGTAGAAACACCCTGACCCCCAAGGCCTGCTCAGGGCCCAAAACATTTTTTATTTTTTTAAATCGGCGGGATGCGCTTAGGGTGCGCGGATCACGCCGAGAAAAAATAAAAACGAAGCGCGGTCTCCCGCGCTTCGTTGTTAATTGGCCTCCGGGTGGGCCAAGTCCCGGGGGCATGCGGGGGTTTATTAAATTAATGTATGGGGGGCCTCTAAGGCCCCCAAGCCCCAGGGACCGCCACCCCCGGGGCTTTAAAAAAATGGTGCGGGAGGGCTCTCGGCCCTCCCGCAGCCCCGGGACCGCCAACCCCGGGGCTTCTTTTTAAATTAAAATTACCTGTGTGGGGGCTCAAGCTCCCCACACGCCCGGGACCGCCACCTCCCGGGGCACTAAATCGTTAAATATGGGGGTCCGTTACGGACCCCAGAGCCCGGGGACCACCACCTCCCTGGGGCTTTCAAGATGTTTGGAGGGGGCCAAGCGGCCCCCCTCCTGGAGCCAGTGATGGCCCTGGGGACCGCCACCCCCCAGGGCCGGCTCCTGCAGTGTCCCGGGGTGCCTACCCCCGGGACACTGTAGTTTACTATGGCAGGGCGGGAGCCTCGCGGCTCCCGACCTGCCATAGCAAACTGCTTTGGTTTTTGGAAGTGAGAGCAGGAAACCTGCTCTCTCTTCCAAAAACCAAAGCAGATTGCTATTCCACACGGGGAGCTGCATGTCAGCAGCTCCCCATGTGGAAAAGCAATGCCGGCTCCCGAGGGACGCGGGGAGCCGGCGGGACCGTGGGGGGATTGGGGAACCCCCCACGGTCCCCAACGGAGAGGGCCAGCCCCTCCATAAGTTATTTAAAAAAAAAATTTATCACATGGATGATGTCATCAGTGATGTCATCAGTGATGTCATTTGAGATGTCATCAGTGATGTCATCAGTGATGTCACTGACCATGTCATGAGTGATGTAATATGTGACGTCATCAGCAGTGCATTGCGGGGGCGCGAGTTATAGTTAGCTGAACTAACTATAATGGGGGAATTTCACGAGTTTTGTACGAGTGCAATGTCCAACTAACTATAACTGTCCCTAAAACCTATGGTTTTTTCTGTGAATTTGTAAGGTTTTTTAAATGCTAATTTCTAACTATAACGTGCCTGAAACCTATGGTTTTTTCAGTGAATATATATATATATATATATATATATACTTACCTTAACCACTTTTACAAAGTATATGCGTTTACCACGCATGCCTTTGCGTTGTAAAGGCATGCGTGGTAAAGGCATATGCGATGTAAAAGTATGCGGTGTGATGGTAACGCGTTGTAACAGCACTTGCGTTGTTACAAATGCGTTGTAATGGTATGTGTGGTGTTGGCATGCGAGGTAACATCATATATTCGGCCTGAAGCCATGTTTTACACTGTCACTGTAGTGGACGGTGCAATAGGTGCTACAGTCCTCTAGCGACATTTAGCTTACAGGCCCTGGGTACACTTTGTACCCTATACTATTAATGTAAGTTAAATATACCAATCAGGAATATGCCAGTTTCTTATTTTTAATGGAGTGCACAGGCACTTGTCTACTGGTATCAGAGGTAAAGTGCACAGAGGTCTAACCAACAAAATTATAGGGTACAGCAAAAGGTGAAAAACCAGGGTGACCATGCAGAAAAGATCGATTTCCTACACTATGCAATCAAGGGACACTTTCCAGAAGTGGGGTGGGGGTGGTATTTTGGCATACTATGCAATTAAAAAAAGAGTAATCATAAAGGAATGAGGTGAATCATTTCTGAGCTAGACTTGTGATGCCTAGTGAGTAAGCCTGTCTATATACATTAATTTGCATTAATATTTAACATAAAGGTATTTTTACAAACTTTTTCCAAGTTTAATAAACTTTTTTTAAAAGTCATATATTTTACCATATGGAGATGTCCACCACCGGGCTAATAATATCCCTATGTTAATGTAGAGGAAACGTTTCCCTATACTTTACCATATGGAGATCTCCACCCTGACTGTGGAGTCTCCCTTTGGTAAAGCTTAAGGAAAAGGAAAAACGTTAATGAAACTTGGAAGAAAAATGTTCAAATATTTTTATGTTAAATATTAATGTATAGTTATTTTATGTACTTATTTTAAATGCACAATAAGGCAAAAAGGATTCAGCACTATTAACTTAATTTTCAATTAAATTAATAATTAATGTAAATATATCAAATAAAAATGAATTTATTTTTCCAAAGTTTAAATTCAAGAATACATTTACATCCAAAGCAAAAAAATATTTTTATTTAGTATTAATAATTATTCAAAGTGATGTATAACAGCTAACAGAAATGTAATTATAAAAGAAACATTCTTGTTCCATTAGTTTCTAATGCAAAACTGTTGTTAAGATCTGTTATAATTAAATAAAAAATATGCAATATTTTTATATTTGTTCTATATTAAATTATATTTATTTATATTCTTAACAATTTTACATAACGTAAATTAATTTTCCATTATTTCCTAAGGAGCTTTATTTTAAGTCCCTACCTCCATTGATTTCTATAGGAGGGTGTTGCAGTACCAGTAGTTGACCATACAGTAGCGGCTCCTGGTGGGAGTGCTACCGGGCGGTGACGTGGGGCGGGGGGTAGTAAACACCGGAATACGGATGAATGCAGGCATTTTGCGATGCAGCGCATGCAACGAAATTCGTTTTATTGATTTAATTGCCTACTTACCTGCATTCATCCGTATTCCGGTGTTTACTACCCCCACCCTGCCCCTCCCTCGCCCCACGTCACCGCCCGGTAGCACTCCCACCAGGAGCCGCTACTGTGACCATATGGATTTATTTCCGCTCTGAGCAAGGGATAAGAACTAACATTTTGGGTCCCTTTTTGCCTGTAGTAACTGCAGAAGAACAGTTTGTTCTGGTGTGGGTACACGTCCCTCCCTGTACCCCTCACTAAACACCTCCTTCCTCCTCCCTAAACTCATCCCCTTTAGTAATAAGTATTTATCATTTTCCTGACACTCTTCTGGTCCTTTCCACATTTACAGAATACCCCAGGGCAAACTGGTGCTTATTGCAGATTAGCAAGGAAGCAAGCAGAGTATTGTTTTAATGATATACAGGGATCACTAAACTGAAATTAGGGTGGGAATGATGGTTAAACAACTACGGTTTGCCTGATTCTAGTGGAATTAAACTATTACAATCGACTTGAGTATGAGAAGGATCCCATATTTGTGTGCATTACTCAAGAGGATGTCTTCCATTATTCATCTTTGTTGCACCAGGCCAGTTGCCTAAAAATAATCTCACTATAGTGTGCTGCTCCTGTAAGAGTATGTCATAAAATGAGGTGGTGTAAAATGTGGTCTCCATATACATAAATGTTACAAATTGCATTTTGAATTTTATCAATTGCATTTTAAATTGCATTTCAAAGAAGATGCACCTTCTTGCGCTGGGCGTGGTGCTGTTCCTGCTGATTTTATAGTGTGGGTGCAGGACAAACTCCTGGAGCTTAAAATCAGCACGAGCAGCGTGACTTACCTCACTCCATGGAAGGTGGCGGAGTTTTTATATCACTTCGCAGAGTTAACTCCGCAAACTCTGCCCAGGCTTACTAATGGCATGGACTATTGCACAAAAGCATAAGAATATGACTATTAATTAAAGGCTGCCCTCAGAAGCATGGCAAGGTTTGGAGGGCATGTATATACTGCTCCACAAACTCTGATATGTGAAAATCTGATAATGGTATTTTGTTGTGTACATACGCTAAACCAGTGGTGTGGGATGGGCTGGCCTACAACAAAATGCTTAGAATGCTGTATTTGAATGCTTTCTATGGTAAAAAAACAATAAAAAGAGTTGGAAAAAAAAGTGAGAGGGTTATGATCACTTATGCAACTTGCAATAATGTTTTGCTCTTTTAAAATGTGAGCGAGATCTGATGAGCATCATGAAATCAATGTCACTGCAGTTTCCAACTCCCTTATAGGACGGGAGTAGATTAACACCTGGTGACTTATAATTGTGTACAAATACAACATTTAAAAAAAATATTATCCTATTTAATTCATCCCCAAATAGGGTATGTCTGAAAAGCGTAATCTCAGTACCTGTGACATCCTGTAAGCCGCTACTGATGGCGAATTTGGGATTGCAAATGCGAGTATTAATGTCCCTTATCCAAAGAGCGAGGACCTAATTTTTTTGTTGATCCTCAAATCCTAAAAAATTAGCTTCAAGGTCATCAACATTCTCGGTTACTGTAGAGTCAAAGATATTGGGATAGAAATTATTCATCAACAGATCATAAGTCTCTTGAAGTTTGAACAGTAATATCTGATAATAAGGGGTACAATACAATGCCTTCCTGACCAATTTAGTGAGGCTGACTGAGACATATATCACCAAACCTCCCTGTGCCCTTCTTGCTGGCGACTGAGTGGCAGGGATGCAAAATGAATAATACCCATTTGCATATAACAATGCATCCTATCCTAGGTGTTCTGGCAACAAACAACATCATAATTGCAGCCAGTCTGGATTGGGCAATTTGGATTGAAGTCCCACCACGTTCCAGGAGATCACCTTTAGTCCCTGATGTACTGCAGGGCGACAGTACATTAAATGATTACCACATCATGCTGACACAGAGGTGAAAATTGGAAAACATTGTAGAGGGTAAATCAATTATGGTTGTCCTATGTTCCAGCCCTACAATCATATCAATCATGCCCCTTAGGTCATAGCATACAACCGTGTCAATGCTGCAGCTTGAAATATTTTCAAAGCAGTATCAGGCGTTCACGCCTGCCCCCACCTCCACTTGCCTGTTTTCTCATTTTCACCTCAGTGTGAGTATGATGTGGTAATCGTTTGAAACCAGCACTCTTCTTCCAACCCGAACTAAAGGTAGGGATATTCTTTTATCATACTTTTGGTCCTGATGAAACGCCAAGGATCCCTCCTGGACCAGTAAGGCGTGAACCATGTTCACCTACACAACCTACACTACCTGCACCTGTTGCTAAGTTGTTTTTCCTTATTATTAGGAACTGACAACTATCACTGCTTTTATCCCTACCAAGGGGACCTCAAAATAAATTCGTTTTTTGGTACCCCTTGGGTGGTTTTAACTCACTATCCCACTAACCCCACACACCCGCACTAACCATGTCGGCGATTTAATTAAAAGAACTCCACCAAAGAGCCCTCTCACGGGCCCGTGGGTATTGCAGCACTGATCCCACGAGGAGCATACCCGATGATGAAGCATGACACCCCTATGGGTGTGTGAGGGCACTACTTCCTAAATAGGAAGACCTTCTCTGAGAGACACTTTCATAGGAACAGTTACCTTATCATTTATTCCATATTTTTTCTGGGGAGCAAGGGTACTGGGCCTCTTATTAGCTCCCTGTCACCTCTCTTTGTGTTATTTAATACTTAGGTATTCATTTTAGCAGCTTTTAAAAATAATTAATTAATAATTAAAAAGAATTTTAAAAAAATATATTATCTAATTTCTAAAATATTATTTATTAATTTAAAAACATTTTATTGTCAAAATTACATTATAGCACACTATTTAAATTTTTTTTAATGTAATACACAGGAGTAATATTTATATTATCTATTTAAACATAGTATAAAAATTCCACAAAAATAGTAAATAATATAACATGTTTTTATTTTTACTTTTCACTTTGACGCTAGCAGTTGTACGTATGTTTGACAGTCGGTGGAGCGTTGCCAAGATCGGAAGCAAGGAAGAGCTGAGGTCAGGTAAGAATAATTGACTGTTCATTACTAAATTTAAAGGTGGCTACGTTTATTGTAAGGTACAGGGGGAAGGTACTTAGAAGTTTGATAGCAAAATCTGGTGTTTTTTACATGGTTTTGATCCTATTTCCATTCCCATGCAAGTTGTGTTCACATGCTCACATCGGGACGGTTGTTTTTTTCAAAGTCAATTCAGAAAAATTATGAGATAAGTTAGTAAAACTTTTTAAAACTTCTTTCAAATAAAAGCAACATTTTTACTTTTTTGTCTACGTGTTATTTATACTGTTTGTACTTCTCTCAGAATGAAAATCTCGTGGCTTCAGAATGAAGATGGATGTATTGAATACAGTACTGCAATGTTATTTTTGGGATATTACAACTTGGAAACAGTGTTATTTTTTAAGGTGATGTTTTTATTGACAGGATTTCCAATATGGATGTTGTTTCCTACTGGCTTTTTCGGAAAATAATTTTGTTTTTGGAGATTGGATTTTTCCAAGGTACTGTAAAATCGGTTGTAACAAAATTTCCATCATTACAGTGAGTTTTTTAGACTCACAGTTAATATATTTGTAATAACTGAGTTGCAGGCAATGGTTTTCCCTTTAAAACCATTGTTTTTCGGTATTTACATTTTTTTCCTGTGGATGTTAATTTGTGCATTTATGGATTATTGGATTACTGTTGACTCTTGATAACACGTTGTTTAAAAAGTCACCAAAAGTTAAAAAAAGAAGACAGCTACGGGTAGCAATTACATTTTTTATAATTTGGTAAAAGAAATTGAAAAATGGCAATTGAATTGTATAGAATTGCTAAAACAGGCAAGTAATTTAGGGAAATGTTAGTATTAGTTATGTAATATATATGTAATACTGTCTAGGTAGTCTGAAGCCACCATCAACAAAATTGTTGAATTTGACCCGATAGTTTCTCAGACAGTTATTTACTCTTTTTGGAGGTACATGGGTTCAGGCTACATGACAGTGATTGTGCACGTCTCATTTCTTCTAAACTATGGCCATAATAATGATGTCAGCTGGATCGTCATTGACAGGTCGTCGGTGGCGGTCTGCCCGACTTCCAGGGCAGCGGTCCGACCACCTGATTACAATACCAGCAGTCAGAGCGCAGTGGTCGGGAGACAGACCTCCGCCAGGCTCAAGGAGCCCATCGGGACGGCAGTCAGACTGTAATCCCTACAATGGAGGCGGTGCCAGCGCAGGCACCACCATAGGGATTACAATGTCCCTTTCCCTCAACCTTTATATGGCGGTCCTACCACTATCTAAAGTCAGACAGAAAGAGACTTTGGGGGGCCCCAAGAAGGGCCCTCATCCCCCTTGGGCCACTGCTCGGTGGCCAGGGGGGCACATGTGGTGTCCCCCAAACATCCATGCACCGTGTGCCAGGTGCCTGTTTGTACTGTGGCTTGTGTTGCGGCCCGTTTCCTGGGCTGCAGCACCAGCCACAGTACAAAACGGCACATTCCGACCGCCTCCTAATCAGGCAGGTGGGACCACCGATTCATTGTCAGACAGACACCTGCCTACGGCAATGGCGGTCGGACGAGCATCAAATCGCCATCGTAATGAGGGCTTTTGTTCCTTCTTCAAAATTTCCCAAAAATTATATAGGTTTGGGTAAAGTTTGCCAATTAATTTGCTGAAGGAATTGTTCCATCCCTCAATGGCATTGTTAGTCTTTGCACCTCTCTCTAAGCGTGTGGTGTAACAGGTCCACCAATCAAATGGGAATCTTGGTCTCCTCCTGTGACCTGACCAGCTTATTTGGCCAATCTGTGTGTCTTCAAAATAATTAAGTAGTGGGGCTAATTTCTCTTCATTTTGGGTAAAATATTGTGATTCAGAAATTGTTGTATAGTACTCGTCTACACTGTCAGGAGGTTCAAAGCATAAGGCAGGACATTTTTTTTAATTCAAAATTAGGTTTACTGTTTGATAAGTAATCCTCAACTAAGGATGATTTTTTAATTTTACGCCAATATTTCTGAGAAAAGTGAAAAAAAATATCCTTCAATTTGGGTTGTAGGGTATATTTTTGTATTTGTATAAATCATTGATAATTCAAAGTCAATTATTACTTGTCTAGGACCTTCATTCATTTGGATTTTATAACTATTAATAATTCACTGTATGTTGAGGATTGCTTATCAGGGAGCAACCTATATACTAATGGGACAGTTGTGTTATTTATGTTAGTTTGAATAGTCAAAATTTGGGCAAATGGAAGTGGTGTTGATTTAAAAGTACCATCCATTATCCAAATTTCGCTATTTTCAAGTGCTAAAAGGTTATGGTTTGTGCTAAATATTAGTACACTTCTTTGATGTTTTTCGTTGTCATGCAGTAGAAAGGGTTCTTCGGGGAAAGTGATAGCTAATTCAGGGGGCATATCAATGTCAGAATAAGTTTGTGTTGTTATTCGTTAGGGATTACTTGCCTGTTTTTATCTGTTTTTGTACCATTCTCCTCATATTGGGAATTGTGGGCACGCTACTGGCTATGTGCATGCGAATGGTTTCAGATGCCTGTCTTTAAAATTGAGCTGCAGGGCTCATTGAAGGTAGATGCAAGGTCCTTCATTTTTTGTATGTTTTCACGTACTTCTGTCTCCATTGCAGAGGCAGAGTGGTAATGCTCAGTTGTCCTAACTACGGTGTCTTCCAGACAATGACACCTGTGCTCACTGAATCTGTCTTTACAATAAAGTTAGTCAGCATATTTTAGTAGTCTGTTGCCTCTTCAGGATTTGACGTAGTTAGCTTCATTAGCTGGGGATGCCATTGATGTTTGTTCTGTTGAATAAGAGAAATAGATAAAAAGTGTAAGTTTATGGTTTTGCTATTGCATTATACTTTTGCTTCTGTTTGTTTGCCTGTTCTAAAATTTTAAAAAAGTTTTGTTAATTTTGTTATTTTTACTGCAGAGAGAAAAATATATGTTATATTCTCTGTTGAAAATAACATATTTA
Source organism: Calotriton arnoldi (assembly GCA_963921515.1). NCBI lineage: Eukaryota > Metazoa > Chordata > Amphibia > Caudata > Salamandridae > Calotriton > Calotriton arnoldi. Next base: position 991,157 of record CAWUFW010007561.1, read on the forward strand.
TTGTTTGTTACTAGTTTTCACCTGTGAAAAAAGATTTTTTGTTATAGTTAAAAAATTAATATTTGTTTACCTTCAAATTGGTAAGTTGTTTGTTTCTGAGGGTTGTTATTGGTAGTTGGTGTATCTTTTTTTAAGTATTCTGTGGACTCATTTTTCTTCTCAATTTTCTTGGTTTCTTTTGCGAAAAGAAAAATGCAATTTATTAGTTTTTCATCAACTTTTGAGTTTATGGTGTTTTTCTTATTATTTACTATTGATATTCACAATACTTATGTGAATATTTTTGTTTTTGCTCTTTAGGATAAGTCCGGTAGTTGGGTTTATTTTTAGTTGTTTTGTAGATTAGGTTTATCTGTTTAAATAAGAAGCAAAGTACGTTATTAATTTTTTGAAAAATATGTATTGCATGAATTTGAGCATTTTGTTTTAGTTAAATTTGTACTTTAGTCACTGTTTAGCAGCAGTTTTGAGATAAGTACTTGATGAAGTTTTATTTGTAGTTTTGCTCCCTAGTCACTGTCCAGCACCTGTCCTGAGTTAAGTACTTGGTGGAGTTAGAATAGTACTTTTCCCTAGTCAGTGTGCAGCACTTGACCTGAGGTAATTACCCGGGGAAGTTAGATTAGTAATTTTGGCTTTTAGTCAGTGTCCAGCATCTGCCCTGAGGTGAGTACATGGTGGAGTTAGAATAGTAATTTTCCCCTAGTTAGTGTCCAGTACCTGCCCTGAGGTAATTACTTGGTGGAGTTAGAATAATAATGTTTCCCCTTGTTAGTGTCCAGCAGGTGCCCTGAGGTAATTATTTGGTGGGGTTGGAATAGTAATTTTGCCCCTTAGTCACTGTCCAGCACCTGCCCTGAGGCAAGAACTTGGTGGAGTCAGAATAGTAATTTTTCCCCTAGTTAGTGTCCAGCACTTCCCCTGAGGGAATTAACTGGTGGAGTTAGAATAGTAATTGTGCCCCTTAGTTACTGTCCAGCAAGTGCCCTGATTTTAGTTTTTAGTTGAGTTAGAAAGACAATATTTTACAAGCTGAAAGTTATTGTATCTAAAATTATTTTAAATATACGAACATAGAATGTTTTTGTCAGGTCAACATTTGAATAGTTTATGGTCAAAATCTGTAAATTGATCAAAATAAAAATTAATAGATGTGTTGTATAAGTAGGTAGTGCAAATATAAGCATTTCATTGTGAAAGTTTTACTTACTTGGACGGGTAGATGGTGTAGTCTGTGGTCGTCAAATTTCGATTCGGTAATGTTTTCTGTGTTCTCTCAAATATAATCACTATAGTAGTGGATGTGAAATGGTGGACGGCCGTTTTTATACATGTTTGGTGTGGTAGATGAAAATGTAAACAAAGATGTGTTGGAATGTCCGTTTTTGACTGAGTTCTATTGTGTATGTGTTGTTTATTTTGTTTATAAAAGGAAGACATTTATTTCAATTCCAGTTTTAAAATGAGAGCCATTTTTATTTGGAAAAGTGAAAGTGAGAGGTTAAAATAAGAGTAGGACTACGTTACAAACGTTGTATTTGGGAATGCGTTTTTTCAATGTTAGTTGTATTGTCCAGTGTTTCATTTATGATGCGAATTTGTAGAATGTGTTTTGGAAGATATTTGTTTGTATATTTTTTGTTATTATCTTTTATCAATTTTTTTACCATTTTTCTTATATTTTGTGAATTATAATGCTTTTCTGTATTTGTTGCAACGGTATGCGTGCTGATATGCTCCATGGTAACGGTATGCGTGGTAATGATATTTTTAATAATACTTTATGTATATGTGTGGTAGTGTGTTTCGTGCTGAAAACGTGCATTGTAGTAATTAGTGCATTGTAAAAACTGTGGTTTAGGCATGCGTCACAAAGGCACCTGTTGTTTTATCATACATCCAGCCAGCAGGGCCTTTTTACCAACTATGGGGCCGATTCCGATCTCGGTCGGAGGCGCACCCAATACCATTCGGTCGGGAAAAAAGCCATGCGAAAGCCAGTTTCCCGACCGATCCGTACAGCACACCGAACGAGCAAGTACGATGCGCACAACAGCAAAAATTCCGGCCGAGCCGTACTCACCCAAACCAGGTCCTGTTCTCCGACCGAGGCGAATCCGGAAACGCCGAATCGAGTCGCACGGAAGGGAAAATGCAGCCCCGTCCGGCCGGACAAGTACGATGCGCTTTCCGTACGCGCCGAACCCGTCGCTACGCACGGCACGTCAAAGCATCCGGGAGAGGCGCACATAAGCTCCGAATCGCGCCACAACACGATCCACGGCTACGAGACGAACACAGCACAGACGAGGACGACGCGAAGCGGCGAGGACGAAGCGAAGCGACGAGGACGAAGCCAAGCGACGAGGACGACGCGAAGCAACGAGAAGGACGAACGACACGAACCAACCATGAATCCCTTCGTCCCGATCATACCAATATTCTACATCTACTACCGGAACAGGCACGGACGCGTACGGCGCAGAAGGTAAGTCAGACACCAACCACAAAACACATACAACACGTACACGACACATCACACACACACACGGGGATTCTGAATATACTTACACCAGCAACAGCAGCACCATAGGGGCGGGATGCCCATCACCAATGCCACATATGCACACAGGGGCCTGAATGCGCACCACCACCCCTACCCAGGGGGGCTGGATGCCTACCACTACTACCACCCTTAGCCAGGGGGCTGGATGCCTACCACTACTACCACCCTCACCCAGGGGGCAGGATGCCTACCACTACTACCACCCTTAGCCAGGGGGCTGGATGCCTACCACTACTACCACCCCAACCCAGGGGGCTGGATGCCTACCACTACTACCACCCTTAGCCAGGGGGCAGGATGCCCACAACTACTACCACCCTCACCCAGGGGGGCAGGATGCCTACCACTACTACCACCCTTAGCCAGGGGGCAGGATGCCCACCACTACTACCACCCTCACCCAGGGGGGCTGGATGCCTACCACTACTACCACCCTCACCCAGGGGTGGCAGGATGCCTACCACTACTACCACCCTTAGCCAGGGTGGCAGGATGCCTACCACTACTACCACCCTTAGCCAGGGGGGCTGGATGCCTACCACTACTACCACCCCCACTCATAGGATGGACAATGCATGACACAACAAGCACACCACAACCTAGGGAATGCAAGAT